>JAEIGI010000013.1:3600000-4143206 GCA_018903615.1 Drosophila neocordata
GTTTAGCGATTGAAACTGAAGTTTTTTACCTTATAGAGTAGTTGATTCTGTTTAATTTTGCTTTTCACTTAGTTGTAATTCTCAACTAGTTTTAGCATTAAAGAAGGTATTCCTATATTATGCACATTCCTATACTATACTCAAATCAACCAATGGAAAGACTTTTAATCTTAAGGTTTAAAAGGTCGTGAGGCTTCTGTATAAAAATTAAAGGTTATAAAGAAATTATTTAAATACAACAAATGTACAGATATATCAGTTAAAACTTCTTATATATGCCATAAAATCAAAAAGAGTATCAATGCCTCAGCATGGCTAGATGATAGTCCGAATCTCTAGTTTTGGTTCTGTTATAAATTAGCCAAACATGTCACAAACATTTGTGTGTCATTGCCATCAATTCAATCTAAACTGAACCAAACCATATTCTAACCCAATCTTAATGATGTTTTGGGTGTGAAAAATTATTGACCAGCAACCACAATGCCGGACTGGACTGATGGGGTACAAATCGACTGGATAAGAGGAGGTAGGAAGAAGGTAGGTTAGTGGAAGTCGCCTAATTGACATGGGTATGCTGTTTCTGCTGCCAGAAAGTGGTGTTCCAGTTGTTGGGTTATCTGAGCGTGGCTTTTAGTTGGTTGTTGGTGTGTGTGTGTGTGTGCATTAATATATATATATGTGTGTATGTATGTATGCATATATACGTACATAGGTATGCATTTGTATCTAGCGTTTGCGCCATTTTTATTTGTCATGATTAATGATGAGTTTCAGTTTACATTCTTTGCGCGTTTCAACAGTATAAAAGAGGTGGCAACAAAAATGAAACGAGCGAGAAAGAGAGAAAGAAAACAGTCTAAAAGAGAATAAAACAGTCTAGTCGATTTTTAGCGTTTAGGGTTTAATTAATTTTGGCTTATTGCGAGTTATGAATGTATATGTATGTATACAGTTATTATTATTTTTTTTTTAATTCTCCCTGGTTTTGTAATTTTTTATTAAATTGTTTTGACATTTATATGTGTATTAAATGGGTCTATATTTAATGACGTGTGAAATTTATTTGTTTTAATGGAAAATGTTAAATGAAATAAATGACTGTGTGTATTTTGTTCAATCAAAATGTCAAAATGTGTAAATATACAATTGAATTTCCAGCCATTGGATTGTTCGTAAAGAATAATTAAGCTATTTTAAAATAAAGGTTAAAAATTAAAATTATAAAATAAAAATTTAAAATGAAAATTAAAATGAAGCAAGCAAGTCGTCCTTGCCGACTTTGAGTATACCCTGTACCAAGTAGAGGAACTTTATAGAATCAAACTCCTTCAAATTCGTCAATAATTCAAACTAAAATTTTTCTCACAAGCAGCAGCAACGAACGCATGCTATCTCGCTCACACTTACTACGCAGTGTCGCACTGGGCATTTCAGTGCAAATTGTACATTGATATATCTTCGATATTTCTTGTCCGATTTTAATGAAATTTGGTCAGCTGATACCTTTTGGCCGTATTATTGGGTGTGCCAAAAAAAATACGATACCTTTAATATAACTCTAGTTATTCGTTTTTCCTAAATTACGGGGCGGAAGTAGGCCTGTTACATACATTAAGTGACTTTAATATACCCTTTTACCCTATGGGTACAGGGTATAAAAAATTATAAAATAAAATCAAAAATGAAAAATTTTAAAACATCTCAAAATAAATATTTTTAAAAAATAATAATAAATAGTAGTAATAATAGTAGTTATCGTCTAACATTTATGTAACAGTAATCTTCAACCAATAGATTTCTTTTATTTCTTAACAATGATTTATGTACTGCAGGAATGATTGATACTTTCATTTTGTTAACCTGAATACATTTCCTCTGCGAACTTTACAACAGATACAAATTCATTTTTAGCGAAAATAACTTATATAAATATATAGTAAATAAAATTTTTTGTAAGCACATAAAAAAAATAGTCGAACTTTAGCCTTAAACAGATAAATTTGCACACTCTAAAAACTATTATTTACTTTTGAAGTATTGTAAATACTTTTCAAAAGATGCATTCATTGTGTGTTTGTGTATGTTAGTCTGTGTTTATGTCGTTTAATGTCAACTTAAATCAATTGAAATGTCAATTACAACAAAACATGAGACGAAGACGACCCAAAATAAAAAGCAAAGGAAAAAAGTTTTTCTCTCTTTCTTTCTTCTTTCTTTTTTCCTTACCTGAGGCAAAGTAATTGAGTTGAATTGAAGGTGAAGCAAAAACAGAGACAGGAGCAAAGACGACTCCGACGACGATGACGACAAACAACCTTCTTTTATTTTTAGACCCAGTCAAGTTAGAGCCAAGTAAAGCCCGTTCGTCGATACCAATGATGGGGGACGATCCATAGATAGATGGGGTTAGCAGCTCTGGGTGTCACTTTGAAAACAGGTTGACACACACAATTTTAGCAGTTAGTTCAAATGTCTTTTGGTAGGTAGGCTACAAATTTGCCAAGAGTGTGTCACGTGGTTAGTTACCCAAATCCAAAATTAGTGCGACAAAAAAAGCTCTCACAGGAGAATATCAACGAACTTGCAATTACAAAAGGCAAGAAAAGAAAAAGAATTCAATAAAATCTTTCTCAGTTTTTTTTCTTTGTTTGTAGTTGTTTTCAATCCTTCATTTTTATCATTTCTTCATATGCCTTCTGTTTGCATACACCTTCTACCTTCGTTATGCAAATGGCATTGGTTTTTCTGTTCTTATTTTGATTTTTGTTTGTTACTTGATGAATTTTCCAACCCCTTGGTAAATGATTTTATTGATTATGGTGGAATGTGTAAAAATAAGTTATTCCTTATGCATTGTCTGTTCTATCTGCATTAAATTAAACTAGTCTTTAGGTTACTGATTATATCTTTCGATGTTACTAAAAATTTTAATGTCATCATAAATAAATAAGTGAGTTGAAGTAATTTTTACCCTGTTGGCCAAATGTAATTTTAGAAAGCTTTAAATTACACGAGAATAAGATTTTAAAAGATTACTGGTAAATTTAAAGCAAAGCGAATAAAAAGCTAAATCCTGCTTAGTTCTGCCAATTTTCGATTTATGGGTTCAACACCAACGGGCAAATGGTTAGCCCAAGAAGCTTCTTATTTAGTTTTAATACCCTGTAAAGTCGCTAAACTGTGTGAAACTAGCAAAATGAAACATTTTTGATCATTATCAATAGCAGAGTCGGTTAAGACTTCTGGGACTGTCTGTTCGTTTAAATTCCTAGATTTTAAAGAATATAAAAGCTATGGAATCCATATTTAAAGTAAACATCCTTCTAGTATATACGCTAATTTAGTTTGTTTCAAATTTTTATCATGCCTACTTGCGCACCCGGTTTTGAGAGAGAGGTACCGTTAATAATGTGGCACATGCAATAATAAAGCCAAAATGTATCAGCAAACTAAATTCTGTCGGATAATCGGATAATAAATATAGAAAATATACCTAAGTACATTTTATACTCCAAAGCCAAGTGTAACATTGGCTGAAGAGAGTGAGTGACATAGCATGCCTTTGGTGTTGTATCTAGATAGGAGAATTTAATTTGGACTCTAAGGATAATTTGAGTTTATTAAGTAACTCTACTTAGAACAGAGTATGATTAACGTCGATGGCAATGACTTGCTTCCTTCATTTGTTCTTTTACAGTAATCAAGTTAAGCTATACCTAAATATTATAAAGTTTAATAGCCTAAATGCAGTTTCCCAAAAGCAATTAAACTCTTTACTGCTTCTCCTTGTTGAATCGTTAAATCAATCGTTTGAGTTAGTCAGTCAGCGAGTCAAAGCCATCAAATCATGGGAATCAAAAGGTAAAAGAAAATTCATAGCTCATATATTCATAATTATAGCATGCCTGCAATCATTTTCCCTAACTCAAACACACACAAAATGAATCAGCTCTTGGTACCTTATTTTGGAGCCCGCATATATGTACATATGGCTTCACGTGCAACGTGGCGTATGAACAATTTTCGCCGCTTTCCTTTTTCTACTCTCCTTTAGCGAATTGTGAAAATACAAACGCATTTTCAAATGGCAACCAAAGCATTTCCTTTTTCCCTTTTCACACCCCTCGCCCAGCTGTCTTCCTTCTTCCTCTTGTTAGTTCAGTGCTCATTATGAAATTATGCACAGATAGTTTTTGTATGTTTGAGCAATGCAAAGAAGTGTGGTTAAAAACGAAAAACGAAAAAAAAGAGAAAAATGGATTTCCGTGAAGTAGCAAACAGCTGCAGCAGCTGTAAAGTCCGCCCCTCCGATGGTTCGTTCTCCCGTTGTCCCTAGTTGACTAGAATTAAGTAAATAGAGGGAAAAATAAACTATGAAAATGATGCACTGAGTATAAAACATAATGTTTATTTCTTTAATTAAAAATATGTTAAATCTGTAGAAATGTTAATAAATATGTCCCAAAAGATTATTATGGGTAAATAAGGACAACTTTCTACAAAAAATGTTTGGAAAATTTTAATTATTCCAATAAAATTTACTTCATTTTTATGCAAAGTCAATAAGTTTATTTAAAAGTCAAAATATGTTAACTTCTTGTAATGAAGTTAATAAATTATAAGTTAAATTTTTATAGAACTCGATATACCATTTTAATTGGTACTGGAGATGGAGAGAAGTTTATACATGTCTGTTTCCCTACATATTGTATTTTTATGATCAATTGACCTTGTCTGGCTGAGTAATTTTGGCCTTGTTTACAGTTTTTAATTGTGAAAATTGCCAAATAAAAATTCTTTTGCTTGCTATACAATTTTCCTGGAAAAACTACGTGACCGCATATCAAATAAAATACGCAAAAATGCAACGATATATAAAAGAAATGCGAAAAATGGGGGGGTAAAATTGTTAGGGCAGCAAACTCATATTTCAACTATAATCTTATCAGCTTTTCGATGTTGAATTATAACCCAAAAGAGCGGCAAACATACAAACACATATACAAAAAAAGGGGGAGAGGAGTGGATAAGAGAAGAAGAGAACATGCAAAACAATTTATATAACAACAAACAAATATGTTGGCAAAGCCTGAAGGAAAGGGTGTTTGCAATGAAGTTGAGTTTTGCATCATTAATCCTTTTTAGCAGCAGGACGAGAAGAGATTTCTTTATACATTTTTTTTTTTTTTTTATACATACACATGTGTATATATATATAAATATATACATACATATATATTTATATGTAAGAACGCAGAGATATTTTCCACAAAATTTGTTTTATTGCCAGACGATAGGGGAAAGAAAAAAAGGAATGGTGGGTGCAAAGCACAGGGGCGCATTGAGGGTTATGTGGAATGGTAGAGTTGTGTGGCAGAGGGGGCGATTGGTATAAGCGTTGGGGAGGGTGGTGTTTGTTTGCACACATGGCTCGCTCGCTCTTTTGCCGCATTCGAAAATAAATTTGCATGACGACAAGGACGACGGCAAGCCAACAATTGTTGCGGCAGTGTCCAATCCCCTCAGTACTTTCATTGCCCCTCAGTTTTCAACCAAAATAACAACAAAGCAACAGCAGCATCTATACACAGCGAAGAAGAACCGCCTGCAGGGAGAACCAGCTATATTTCTACCTCTCCCTCTCTATCTCTCTCTCTATCGTTTTCTATCTTCATCTCTTTTGCCCCTTTTAGAGTTGCTTGAAAATTTACGAGCAAAAGCATTTTCAAGAGTTTTATGCGCGTTGAGTGGCATAGGATGGCAGTTGGTAAAAGAGGGGTAAGGAAGTAGATGGCAGGATGCAGGACTAAAAATTTAACTTGTCCAAAACAACACAAAAAAAAGGGCAAAAAAAAAAAGAAGAACTGCACACAAACACACACAGTTTACGAATAGATACGGACTTATATAGGCAGCACCCACCGAAAAAAAGTAATGAAAATAAAATATCCAAATGCCAAAATGTAGAAACGACTAAACATATACCCTGTTTTATTTCATAAATTCTTAAATACCAATTCCTGGAACAATGTAGAAAGTTTTTATTTACAACAAATTGTGGTGATCTTTTTGATTAAGAACGGATAAAAATTCATTTTTCTTTTTCTATATACCCTTTAAAAACCAAGAACTGAAAGTTGGGTATACAAACCGGCGTTTTATATTCACTCATTCACTTCCACCAATCTCTTGCTGTACACGTTTTATAGTGCATTTTACCCAAGTCGTCGTTGTTGACGTCCCTTCGTCACTTCGTCAGTGAGAGTCAGGCGGTCTGTCAGTCAGGCAGGAAGTAGGAAATTTTCCGGTTTTACTGTGTTGGCGGCCCGGACTGCCAGGAAATCGTTCTAGCTTGATAATATAGAGTAACGGATAGGAGAGTTGGCTACAGCAAAGAGTAAAAAGTGAGGAGGGCGACAGAAACAGAGAAACTCGTCAGAAAGTAAAGAGAAATCCTGGGAAAAAAAAAAAAACAAAATTGAACATAAAATGAAAATCTTGCTCCCGCCGGCCGGCTCGCTCTTTCCTTCATCTCAATTGGGTTGAGAGCAGCATGGTAGTAGTAGTAGTAGGGCCCCTACGCGAATAGCAAATGGAAATGGAGCATTTATTGAACTTTTTGCTAAAGATATTTTTGTATTTGGGCTAAAAGAGGTGGCTTTGAACATAAAGAGGGGTAGGGTTGTCGTGGGCAATGGGGGGAGTGAGATGGCTGACTGGCTGGTTGGTTGGTAGGTGGTTGAATGGGATTCTGTTTGAAATGTAGCCCGTTTATTTTCGGGTTACGCGAAATGAGTAAACAGAGAGTAAAGAGTTTATTTTTCTCTCATGCCACTTTAAAAGTTCTAATGAGTTTGCAAGAATTTACCGTTAAAACGGGACAAGCAAAAAAAGAGAGTGTACTGGACACGGCTTTTTAAGACAGGAAACTGTTGTGAAAATCAATTAAATATTATCATAAATTAGATATGTAATGAAAACAAAAACAACGATCTTTTGGAAAATCATAAAAAGCATAAAAAACATCAAATTGATTTCTATGAAAAGATTGCTTAAGAACATTTTGTTATTTGATTAGTTTGAATGAATCGTTTATCCTTTTTTCAATATTATTATTTTTAAATGTGCTTTAAATCAAATTTTTTAATTTCTTCATAAGTTTACTGACCTATCTATCCATTAAATTGTCTTCGAACAATTAATTTAGAAATTTTCGTTTAGCTGAAATAGCTATAGCTTATGTAAGGATTGAATGCAATTTGTAATTACATTCCGACCAACTTATAAACAAATAAATAATTTAAGAAATTTGTATTCAGAGAGCAATATAGAATTACTTGTCAATTTGTAATTTAAAAATAAATAACATTTTTTACATTTAATGATTTTTTCGTCATGGTTAAGCTCAGCTTTTCAATTTTAATGAAGAGTTTGTTTGTTTTGTGTAAAAATCAATAATAAAAAATTGTTGAAAACTAAGTAAATAAAACTAATGAAAAATTGAAACTTATTAAGAGTGATTTTGGCCACCATTTTTAGTCTTACAAAGACTATGAATACGTCTTATACATATCTTTAAAAAAGATGTTTTATGAAAAAAATTTATTTCTATTTTGCCCATTTTCTGAAATAAAAATAAAGAACTATTTTATACAAAACCTCAAAGAATATACATACCTACAAATTCTTATAAAAATGAAAAATGATATCAAAAGGACACTTTGTCAGTGGAAGAAGAAAAAACTAAAGGAACATAAGGGAGAGATGCAAACAAATTGCATGAAAATTTTTTTAAACTTTAAAGCTATAGTAGTACGATGCGACAGTATTATAGTACAATACAATAATAATATGTTACGATAGTAGAACGATACGATAGTAGTATGATACAAAAGTAGTTCGATACAGTAGTTGTGTGATACGATAGTAATACGATGCAATAATAGTACGATTCGATAGTAGTATGATACGGTAGTAGTGCGATACAATAGTAGCACGATATACAAGTGAATTCTGATGATTTTCATAAAAATAGTGTTGGGGAAACCCCATTTTTAATTAGTTTATTTTCCCTTTTAATTTTTTCTTTTTTTTTTAGTAAAACCATATTTTTGTCCGTTGGACTTGTTATCGCTTTTATAAATTCTATATGATTTTATTGATTGGTCTGCGATCAAATTCGATTATATATCAAATACCCGTGACTTGATAACGATATCTTGAAAAAATAAAAAATAATAATAATAATTTATTTTTACTATAATTTGTTGGGTAAATTCAAATATAGTCAAATATATCAAAAATCATTAAATTAACAGTAATAATATCAAAAAAATATTTCACAAATGTGAACGCTTGCTAGCTGTAGTTCGTTTTGTCTAAAGGAAAAGCTTTTTTTTTGTCGTTCGTTCGCTCGTTCGTTCATTTTGTTCACGCACGTGACAACACTATTGTGTAGTGCAGTGCGCTCTGCACGCACTTAACAAATGTGGCAAACAAATAAACTTGACAATCCCTCTAGCCTAGCCCTTTACCCTATTTGCTCCATATCCCCATACCCCATCCCCATTTACGTTTTCCTCTTGGCTTTCCATGGGGAATCCCCTCCACACATACAAACAAGTTTCGACCTCGAGGAAAAAATATATATAAAGAGAGAGAACAAAAATCAACAGCAACACAATGCTGGCAGAGAAACGATGTCGATATGTCAAGCGTAAACATTTTTGTGCGCGGTTTTTCTGACCTCACCTCGCTACACCCTACGTCTTCCTCTTTACCAGACCCAAAAAGCCCACTTTATGTGGAAACTTAAGCAGCGTCGTCGCTGTGTTTGCTGCCGTAAATTGTCAGTGGAGAATAAAAAAAAATATATAGGTAGAGAGAACAAAAATGTAAAGAAAGGCAGAGAGAAATACAATAAATAAATAAATTATTTGTTCTGTTGTGAAGGAAATTCCCACAGAGTGTGATAGGTAGCAAAAAGATTGTTGTATTTACGTATAATTTTTGCCATTTTCCACTTTTCTCCTTTTAAACTGTAAGCTTTTCCTTCTTCTTCTTTTACTTTATATTTTATTTTTTTGTTGTTTTTGTTGTCACCTGAACAAAAATTTGCGGAAATAATTATCGTTCACATTGGTTGACATATTTCGACGTTGTCGTTGTCGTTCGCGTCTTTACTTGTAAATTGCTTTTAATTTATGGCTTTCATACATATATATATATACATACATATATACATTTTGATGGCCAACCTTTGAAAGCCTGGCAAATGTTTGTTATGAATCATTTGATATATTTTTTTCTTATTTCTTTTTATTGTATTTGTAGCAACGATTGTTGTTGTGTTGAAGTTGGCTGACAGAAAATGGGGTCAATGGTCATTCAGTTGAAAATGGCAAACAGCTGTGAGCTATAAAAATGCCAAAATCGGTGTCAATGAAGAGCCAACATCAATTACAAACAAATATGAGAAACAGATTTTTGATTGTTGTGTGGTTTTTTATTGTATCATTCATATATATACATATAATTGCATATGTACATAGATAGACATAAAATTTAAAAGGCTTTTATCCCGTTTTTGTTCTTGCAAATTCCTTTTTATTTACCAAGGATTATTGTTTTAGTATATTGCAGTTTGTAAAAGTGTTAATAAAAAGCGTCTGCTAAACTATTTATTACTACAAAATATACTTTATTTAATTAACAATTATTGGTAGATTCCTACATTCGTTATTTATACTGGGCAGTCTGCACACACATCGGAATATCCTTGAAGGCATAACCGAGTCCGATCCGTTCGTTTTAAAATGCCTCGCCGCTTTACAGGTACTGTCAAGCTATTACATTCCGTTTTCTCTAGTGTTTCGTTTACACCCGGCTTCCCCTGCACTGCCCCT
Source organism: Drosophila neocordata (assembly GCA_018903615.1). Lineage (NCBI taxonomy): Eukaryota > Metazoa > Arthropoda > Insecta > Diptera > Drosophilidae > Drosophila > Drosophila neocordata. Next base: position 3,609,909 of record JAEIGI010000013.1, read on the forward strand.
AAATGCGCATCCGCCCCGTGTCCTACTCCTTCGACCACGTCTACCGATTTTAGTTTTGTTTTGACTTCAAACGTCCGTCCGGTGTAACTGCAGAGGTCCAAAACGTTCCCGTGTCTTTTGAAAATTACATTCAATAGGACTACAATCTGCCTCCATGTAAGATATGTAAATATTTTCACAAGATTTTAAACTTTTATGATTAAGATTTGGGATAAATATTGACCTATGTACATATGTATATCTTGAATTAAAAGAAATAGAAATATTAATTATTAAGAGGTCGAGTTAATTGAGAATTGTCCATCTGTTTGTATAAATACGTCGATCTCCGGAATATAAAGCTAGTGATACCAAGATCAAGTAAGAAAATTCGAGTTAATAAGCACGCCTACTTGATACGGGATATAATCATAATTCAGCAGGGACTTCAAAATATTTGGAATTAAACTAAGTACATTCATTCATTTTATGCAATTGAAAAGTCCTCGCATAAACCAAAGATAAACTGAAATAATAAATTTCATTTATTGATGCTTTTGGCTTTCGCATACCTATGTATATATACATACAGTAAAACTTGCCCATAGTGAACTTTTATATAAAAAAGTTATTCGTTTTTTGCAACTATTTTGATTGTACTATGATCATTTCTACTTAAGTTTTTTTCCAGTTCCTTGCAAATCCTTTATAGGGAAACTTAACTGTAGCTTTACTTTGTTTTTTTTTTGTCTGCTTGTCTCGCTCAGGCAAATAGCATTTGAGAAGAAACAAGTTATTTTTTACCCTTCCGTTTGCGTTTCACTTTCCCCTCAATTTTACTTCATCTATCTCTTTTACACAAATTTAATGTAAATATGTATGTATGCATGTATGTATGTATATGTATGTATGTTAATACAAAAGTTGGTATCTTTTGTTAAAGTTGTTGTTGCGGTTGCATTTCCGTTGCGCTTATCACGGCAAAAATGTAATATGAGAGCAAAATAAAATAGAAAAAAAAACTATGACAAACTACGTGTGACATACACAAAAAGCTGCAAATGCCGCGGTTACATACCCTCAATCCTGCCGGTGGTGGGAGGGGTCAGAAGAATCGCGCAAAAAAGTTTTAGGCGCCTGACAGACGGACGAACTTGAGGAGTCGGTAAGTGAGTGAGTGATTGTTATGCGACAAAGCTCGCTGTTACTGCTGCTGCTACTACTGATGATGATGTTGATTATGTTCCACAGCTGAGATGGGTTTTTTTTTTTTATGGTCTACCCTGTATTATAATAGATAAATTAGTCGGTTTAGATGCTTAAAATTTACAAAAGTACTTATACATTAAATTAAAAACCTTTTAAGATAAATTTTATCTTAAGATAATTTCATGAAACATATGTACATACATTTGTAAAGAGATTATGTGATATGTGACGAATGTGTTATATTATACCTACATATAAAAAGGGTATCTTAAAGTCGTTTTTATATCAAATATTGTTATTTTGCTCCTTTCGTTTTGGTTAACAGACGCGCAACAGTCGAAACAGACGCCTTGCGGTCGTTCATCTAACAACCTAAATAAGTTTCGCTGCCTTCTCATTTCTATTTTTTCTTTCATTTCTATTTTTTTTTTTATTTTTTGTTATTTTTTTTTTATGGTAATGGAGGAGAGTACCCCGGCGACCACAGTTTGTTCGTTCCATAGACTGACTGACTGACTCACTGTGTGCAAAAGGCCTAGCCCAGAAAAAAAGAAAAAAAAAAGGCACACGGTGATGACAGGCTTGGAGGAGGAGAAGGCTGTGTTACTGTACTTGTTATATCTGTGTGTGTGTGTGTGTGTGTGTTAGTATGTGTGCTCGTATGTGTGTTGGTGACACCATGTTGTCCTCTTATGTGATTCAAAACTATATAACTGGGCTGACTTTTCAAATGAGTGCCGCCGCCGCCGCTTCACTGTGCGGATTGTGGGTGGATGCAACTTATACATTTCTATAGAAATCAAGTTTTCAGGGCTTCGAATTTAACTATTTAATTAATAAAGAAAACATGCAAAATAATATAAATAAAACAATATAAGTTTTTATTACCAATTTCACAATAATTCAATAATAAAACAAAGGATAAGGGACTATGAAAATTTAAAAATAAACTAAAGAAAAAGGACTGTAAAAACTAAAACTAAATAGAAGAAATCTACTTCATAACTATTTAATTATAAAAGTTTGAATGACAAAAGCAAAAAAAAAAACTTAAAGGATGGGCTAATTTCTATTTTTTTGGTCCTATTGTTCCTATGGGAGCTATAGCATATAGTAGGCCGATTCTAGTGAAACTTAGTAAACACAATTCTATATATACCAAACTCACTCATACCAAATTTCGGGAGAATCGCTCTTCAAATAAGCGAGTTATTCATCTAAAACTATTTTTCTGGCCGATCGTTTCTATGGGAGCTATATGATGTAGCGAACCGATTCTGATAAAACTATATTAGAAAGTATATAAAACTGACAAATACCATTTTGTGCTAATCCCTTTTAAAACAACCAAGTTATTGCTCGAAATCCATATTCATGACCGATCGTTCTACATGATATAGTCATACGATCGGGATGATTCCGAGATATACAATGCCTGCAGCAAAAAGAAGCCTTGGTGCAAAAGTTTAGCTCTATAGCTTTAAGGGTTTCGGAAGAGATTGCGTTGATCCAGACAGACGGACAAGGCAAAGATGCTTCCTTCTATGCGTTGCAAACTTCTGACCAAAATTAATATACCTTTTTTGCAAAGGTATAAAAAGGATTTAATAGATATATATTACCCTTGTTTCAAGTTTAAACCTTAATAAATTATTTTTTTTTTTCAAAATGTCAACGCTTGTAAAGCCATATTAATTTGATCCACAATATTATATTAAGTATATGTAAGATACATAAATTTAAGTTTTTATAAAGGGAAATTAAAACTAAAGCTCAAATGTTTGGCTTTTAGATTAGTAGATTCTTTAGACATTCCGTGTTAGAGGTGTTAAAAAAAAAAAAAAAACTAAAAGCTTACTAATATCTGATCTGATAATTAGTTTGAGTAAACATCTTGTTGCTTCCGGACTGCCATTTTCTTTAAAGACATTCAATAATATCGCTTGATTAATAAAGTAAGTGCTCAGATTTCAATTAAAATATTAAGCAACAAATAGTTAAATCTATTTACATAACCAAAAATTTTGTTATGTTTAATTTCATTCACAATAATCACAATTGTATTATATGTATACATAAGCGTAAGCATTTCAAATGTTATTTCAATTTAAATAAAATTCAAATCAACAAAGAGAAAAAAAATTTATTAAAATATTATTTTACAATGTCTAAGTAAACAAAACATAAAACCCTTCAAAATCCAACTAACATGGCTATATATGCATAGTACATATGTACAGACATATGTATGTATATATGTTTGCCAAATTGGTGAGACAGTCTCAATAACAACAAAAACAAAAAAAAAACATTTTCAATAAATACTAAAACAACTTTTTGTGGGTTTTCGGCTGTTGGCCTTTTTTTCTCTTTTTATTTTTTTTGAGTGAAATAATCCGTAAAATAATAATAATAAAAAAATAAATAAAAGAGGAAATACACGTGCCACGCAAAAATCAACAAACAACAAATATTGGTAGGATCACTAAAATAGGGGGCAGAGCGAACGGTAAACCGAATGTCTATCAATAAAAACTAAATTACAAATACATAACAAAAAATAAATATCAAAAGCAATCCCTTATTCCCTTTTAAATACGCTTACAAAAAGAAGAAGGTATATGTTGACTTTGTACAAGTATATTGGTGCATACTCTGTATCAGAAATATGATGAATATTTATCTCTTTTAAGACATTTGTCTGTTTAAATCTTAATTCATTAAAAAATTTTATTCAGTTTTCATTTCTTTTATAATTCTCTTTAATTAACAATGCATTCTTTAAACCAACAAATAATTAATCAAATTGCAATTTATATTCATCACAAGAAAGAAGTTTTAGTGAAAAAACCAACTTAAGTTGATTGATATAAAAAAAAACATGGCTAATTAATATTATAATATATAATTCTTTAATTAAATTCTAAGAAATTGTTGTCTGGAGATCGGAATAAAATAAACTTTAGATTTCAAGTTAAAAAGTGACGCCATTAATTTGTTTAACCAACTTTAATTTTAAATTAAAAAATTCTAATCTTAAATATTAAACTGTCATATATACAATTAACTTTATATATAATTTTTATTTTATATTTATTTATTTTTATTGAAGTTTAATAAACTTTTGAAAAATAAATTTAAAGGCAGAGTATAGAAATTTCGTTAAAGTGAAAGTTTTACTCCCACTGCTTTTTTATTTGGTTTTTTTTTTTTAAATTTATTTGTAAAAGGCTAAAAATGCAAACACGTCAATTTATGTTCTACAACGAAGAATAAAAGTGACAGAAAGAATACAGCATTTTGATAAAGGGGGAAAGAGAACTGAATCAAACCAAATCAAACTGAGCGAACTTGTCCTAAGGGCAAACTTCTCCCTACCTTTAATTTTAATACATATACATATGTATGTACATGTGTATCTCTGTTCCCCCTGTCCTTGCTATACTTTCCTTTTGCCCTCTGTTGCCAGAATAAAATCAAACTGAATCAAACTGAAGCGAACCGCGTGCATTCTATTGCCCCAAAACGAAAATGAAGTCAAAAAACTTTTATTGTTTTTTCATGGCACGCAAATATAAACGACATCAACAACAATTCTCCATCATTCTCTTGTTGTCCCACTCTATCACTATCTCTGTTGGTTTCTCTCTCTCTTATTCATATGGCCATGATCTAAGTGACTTGCCGTTCGGTTTAGTTTTTTTTTGCTTTCTTTCTTTTTATTCAGTTGTTTCCCAATTTGTCCCAGAGACACCTGCAACGGCATGATGTCAAAAATATACAAATATATACATATATAAATATATATAAGTAAATATATATGCATGTATGTGTATGTTGAACTGAACATTTTTTATTCTGACTGAATGTCAATGGAAGCCAATATACCAAGTATATATACATACATATATACATACATAACTTCCCATCTGATGATGAACAGGATTTTTTATTTCTTTTCATCGTATTTTTTAGTCAAACACGCGACATTTCAATTGACATTATGTAAAAAGGGATATCTACCTTTTACTCTTTTTAGTTCTTTTTATCAATTTTTCTTAGTTTCTTTTATTTATATTTGTTGCAAACAATTGTTAAAATTTTAAAGGGAATGTACCTTATAAATAAAACATATACCAAATTTTGTAAATTGAAAGTGATTTGATTTGAATTGTTAGAAACCTAAATAAAAACAAATTCTTTTTTATACCAAACTATTTAAAACTATTGCTTATACATATGTGAAATTGTATACATGATAATTTCTTTATATGTGTGTATATGTACAGTTGCAAAACAGCACCACTAGTATATAAAGGAACTTGTAGCTACTTTTTTCCAAGTAAAAGACTCATTCTCATTCTACAAGAATTTTGCTCCAAGAATCGTCTACTCAAAAAAAAAAAAAAACACAAATTTCAAATTTTTAGCAAAGCCATTTTTTCTTATTGTGGTGTTATTTTAATATTTGCTACTGTATGAATAAAATTTTGTGATCTGTCCTTTTTAATTATGATTTTTAGACGTAAAGAGTGCAAGCAAATGGCTTATATGGATTAATATAAGTTCTTGATTCTTCAATGAGTATCGATTATCAATTATCAACATTGATCCTTATATTGGTGTATATTTACATATTCAGCAATTATATACGAAGGTTTCCACTAATCTCATTTACCTTTCCCCCTCCTTGACTAGTCTCATTTTCATTCCCGTTGCGTTCTTCGTTTTTACTGAACTAAAATCGTTAAATTTGCTAAACTTTGTTTACTTTGCCACACGCTGTGGCAATTCCCATTCCTATTACACCCCCTCGTACTTTTCTCTCTCTTTCTCTCGCACTCAACAGCGTTCTCTTTCACACTACCCACTCAAATGAAATAGTAATTTTGTCAGTACAAAAAAGAAGAAAATTAATTTGCAATGCAAATTACTTTTAATAAATTTTATAACATTTTTTTCTTGGCATTTTTTGTTGTTGTGGGTTGTGGGGTGGTGGCGGTGGTGGTGGTGTTGCTGTTGTCGGCGGTGGGGGCAGCTGTTGCTCTCTTTTGCTGCCATGAATGGGTAGAGAGGGGTGTAGCAAAGAGACAAACAGTCATACAGACGGCAGAGCAAATTAAGCGGCGCGCGTTTTATGAAGTGGATAAGAGAATAAAAGAGAAAAGGCGAAAAGAGAAGAAGAGCATAGGAAAACAGAAAAACAACGAACAACCGATGACAGGGGAAGGCAAACGAATAATTTATGCAGGAGAAGGAGACGAACAGCAAACGACGAAAAGCAGTCAATTCGTGGGGTTTTTGGGGATGGGTTATTAAGGGGATGCATGATGGTGTAAGTAAGTTGGCTGCCACCGTTTAATGAATCGCACAGGAAAAAAAATGAGAAGAGTGCACAAAAGTTCTTGAAAATAAACTTTAAAATAATACAAAACTTTGCTTCGATATGAAAAAAAAAACCAAAGAAAAAATAAACGAATAAACTGAAAGAACAAGAAACATTTTGGATGGAACAGTTTTGTTTATCTTGTTTCGAGTTAAAAAGATTGAGAAAATGAACAAATACAAAAGTATAAATGGAAATTGTCAAATATATTCAATAGAAAATTAAAGATTCACTTTAAGATGATATCCAGTTATTGGGTTTGAGGTTATGTTAACAAATTTAACTACAGTATAACTTATTATAATATTGTTATACCCTTGCAAAGGGTATAATAAAATTGGTCAGATGTTTGTAAAGCATAGAAATATGCGTTTCGGACACCATAAATATATATGTATATTCTTGATCAGCATGAATTTTAGATCTTAAATTTGAAGCTGTGTCGTTGAAACTTGGTAGATAGGTTCTTCAATTTATCAGGCAGATTGGTCGAATATAACATGTAATAAATTGACAGTATTAACCTCAAATAACGCAGGCTAAAAAAACCGCCCTCATCTGTATTAATATTAATTTTATTTTATTTTTTTTGCATTCGTTTTGTATATGTACTTACACATTGCACACCAAGTTTTACTCAAATGGTTTTTCCTGTAAAAAGAAAATTACCCCGTAATACCACTCCATATTTTCTCTGGTTCTCAAAAAGTGCTTCAAGAAAATGTTTCTTTATACAATAATTGTGTCTATATAGAAATGTATATAAGTAGTTAATAGCAATACATTTCATTCATTATTTTATTATTTATTATTATTTCTAATGACATCGCGTGCCGTGGTATTCCCTCCACTTTTTAAGCACTACTCCCCCTCTATAGGCAGGGTCGAACCAAAGACCGCCCATTGTGTTTGTACAACAAAATTAGTGCTAATAATTTTTACGTTGCCCTCTCTTTATCTCTTCTCTCTGTCCCTCTTTCTGTATATTTGTTTTATTTTTTCTTCTTCTTTCTGTTCTCCTTAATTCCCCTATTTTTGTTGCTGTTTTGCACTTGTTGTTGTTTATATGTACAAAGTTGTATTTTTGTTTTTCATTTACTTTTTGTATTTTTATTTATTGCTATTTATTTTTTTTGCACATTCGTTTGTTGTTTTTATTGTTTTTTGTTGCTATTGTTAATGGCCTTTGGTTTTTCCATCTATCTCACTCACTCTCATTTTAGTTGGTTTTTATGTTTATCTTTTTTTCTGTCTTCTCCATTTTCATTAACGCTTTTCGACTTTGGGGCCAACAACAGTAACAACAATAACAATTACAATTGACAGTTGTATGTATATTATTATTGTTGTTACTTTTGTCGAATTGGCTTTTAAATAACAATAATTCATTTATCATATTCCATTTTATGGAGAAAAAAAAATATAGGTAAAACTTAATTTTACATATCAGTTAACAATATATTTTATATATTATAATAATTATTTTAACACAGTTTATGCACAAATGATAAACACGATCTAAACAAACAACATGTTCAAATAAATAAATAACAGACTAAAAGATAAATGTTAATTTTTAAGTTTTTATTAAATTACAAAATCAAATTAAACTATTTGTGTAGAATATCCTTGGAAAGCTAACTCGCAGATTTATATTTAGTCGTGCCTAAGTTGTTCGTTTAATGGCAAAATTAATTAACTACCAAGTGAGTAATTATATATAGCTATCTTACTCACTTATTCCAGAGAATCGCTCATCCTTTTCATTAACACCTTGGTAATTTACACCCTGCACTTGGAATCAAAAACTCAAACTTAATGCCACCTTCATTGCGTCAGTCAAGTGATTTTGTATATTAATTGCTGCCGTCTTCCTATCTCGTTTCTAGGTAACTATAGATTATTAGGATCGCTTCCGCAAGGTATATCCTGTGGAAGTTAAATCAAACCGGTTTAGTGTATTATGTAGAAGCGGTAGTGTAACATCGTTGTTAGCTCACGTTTATGCTTTGGAGATTAATTGTTATTTTATAAAGAATTTTTGCTATCAGTTGGCAAATATTGATTGTGTTGAAAATGCCTTTAGAAACTAGAACCATCGATAGACAAGTGTTTTACCTACATTTTAAAAGATCTGAGGAGATCTTTAAATAAAAAGGAAAGTAAGTTATAATGCAATAATAATAATAATATTGCAGTATGTGCTTTTCCTAGGAATACCTCGAAGGGATCCTCTTATTGTTTACTTCTCTTCCTTACTTGTCGTGTGTCAGTTGAAACATTAGGTCAAGTGGAAGGTGCAGTGTTGCTTTACTTTTAGGATCATCAAAAGCCAGATGTTTCTTTTTTGTCTTCTTCAGCTTCAAGTATTTGATTCTTGATTGTTTAAGAACGTTTATTTTTCCATTTGATTTGCTTTATTCAATTTACATATGAAGGTTTTAACATTGCGTAGCATTTCATGCGCTGTGCATGACTGCATTTTAATTAGCAAGTGGATTTGTTGCTTTGCTTATTTGCTGTTGTTGTTGTTGTTAATATAAAATAATTTATTAGCTACCAAACAATTGTAATTAGTTGATGTTATTATCCAGGTATCTTACCGAGGGCGTCAAGGGGTTAATGCCCAGGAAAAGTTACCAAAGAAGGTCACTTAAGTCAGGGAATTAATAAAATGCTTATTTAATGATTGAAATGAAATGCGCTTTTGTTTTATATTTATTGATGAATCCAATTAATAACAGAAATATGAAATTTTCAATATTAAAAGGTTAGGAAAATGAAAGGTTATCCTATATAGTTATGTTTTAGCCAATTATTTTATTGTTTTAACCTACCTAGTGGTATGAACTTCTATATATAATAATTCCTTTAACTTTATAGTGTTCTTTCAGTGACACCTAACAAGAGGCGATTAACCTGAAAACCAACTTTTTGCGTGTTTCATTCCAAAAATTTAACGGCAATTACTTAAACAAAGCAGACAAGACCAAAACCAAACCTGTCCAGAGATCAAACCGACCAAAAAACAAAAAAAAATAAATATATAACCCACCATAAAAACTCCTGGCGGGGTCCTTGTTCAGAATCGCTTCGTTGCTTATTGGCCATGCTAATGGCTAAAGTGGAGCAGAGCTCCACAATTACAGACACAGTGAGAAAAACGGCAGAAACAAAAAAAAATTGTCACACACAAACATGATAGAAGTAAGAGACAGATAGAGGGAGGAGAAGAGGAACGCCTGTGCTGATGTTGTGGTTAACAGGCGGCCTGGGGGCGTGGCGGTAGTGTGGGCGGGTTAATGACTGCCGTAAGTGTGTGTGTGTGAGTGAGTGAGTGTGTATGTGGTCCAGCCCAAAGCTATAGAAACCATGAACAAATGACCCAGGCCACGCAATTTTTGCGTGCTGCGTTTTTCATGGTCGCCATATGGTTGGTTGACTGCTTGGTCGACGGCCAGGGCCTAGAAACTTGGAGCTTGTGTGTGTATAGTGTCCTGGTTATATATCCTGTTCGGTTATGTCCTTGCCTATATACACTACGTGTTGCACGAAATGCCACCGTCAGTGCCACTGCCATCGCCGTCACTAGTCGCTTTAATTGCCACACGCATGACAGTTTTTAGAAGCCTTCAGTTGGTCGTCACTGGAAAGCAAAATGCTAGACACAAGAACGCGGGTGTTTTTAATGGGTTAAACAAAAATGCGCTAATTGGTTGCGTTAGCTGGAAGAAAGGACCACAAAAGGGAATGACAGAGACAGAAGACAGAAAGAGATGGTGTAGAAAAACTTTCTCACAAATAGGCTAAGGACACTAAGATTTAAATATATATCAAGCATGTAGCACACATGGGATTAAGTTGTATGCCAACACTCCTCAAAAATGATTAACCATTTAAATGTTCCGTGTAAATGTTTCTAACTAAGTTAATAAAATAAAAGCAAACTATAAGCGTTGCTTAGAAAAATAAATATAACACTCATGCATTTATCCGCTGTCAAACGCGCACAGTTTATCTTTTACTCCCACCCATATGTATGTATGTACCTGTTCACTCTAAAATTTGTATTATTTTGTAATTTTCACTAAATTGATATAACCACCCCAAATCCACCACACAACCCTGTTTTGCTTTAGGTCTCGTTTGGGGTGCAATGAACCGCCAATTGTAGGCACGTGTCTTTACAATTGACACGCAAACACTTTGCCAAACGAAATGTCCAATTGTATATATACAAAAATACAATAATATTGTATGCGAAATATAATTATACCTTTACGGAATTAAGATTACAGCTTCAAATAGCAACTTTACAACAATCGAACAATTTTTAAAGCGCTTTAATTTAATCCATTCGTTTGCATGTACATATAGGTACATATAATATTGTTTCTTTCGTTCACTAGTGAGAATGCATATTGTTTTTGTTTTAATATTTTTCTTATGTCCTTCATCAACTTACACACAAACATGCATACATCCATACAATGATGCCCATCCATATGCGGGGCGTATACGTAATCAACACACCCATTGCAAAAGCTTTGACAGCTCGCGTCAAACTCAGTTGACAATCAATATGCCAACAAAAGCTATAAAAAAAAAACAAAAAAAAAAAGCAACAGCAATGAGAAGAATTGTGTGCATAACAGAGACACCTCTCCATGCAAAAACAACAACCATTGAAACCATCCATTTCTATCATCTCAATCGCATTTTTCTTCTTTCCCCCTCGTCTTCTGTTTGGTCGTTTTCCTTCTTTGTCGTCTTCTTCTTCTCATCGTTTACTTTGTCTATCCGTCGTTTTGTGTTCTCTCATTTGGTTTTCTGTTTTTATACATTGTTTTCATAATATTGTAGGGCATGTAAGATTCGTTAAAGATCTTGTTCTTGGTTGGTGATAAGATCTAGAAATTACTAAACTCTAAATTTATTTTAGCTAAACTTTGTGTTAATAAATTGTTTAACAATAAATAAATAAATCAATTATTATATATGAAAGAATTTCAACTCTTTAATTAGTTAAATTCTTAAATTCTAGCTGAATTCTTTTACATTTCTTTAATTACTTAAAGCAGGGTATCGTATACGTCGTTCACTCTAAATCTTTACATGGTTAATTTTCGTTTGTATTTATTGACTTTGTCTCAGAGAATAACACACATACGTATAGCGAAATGTCTTTCTCTCTTGTTTTATACTCTCTTGTGCCTCTCAGTTTTATTTGTATTAACTTCCCCATTTTTTTTTTCTTCTGTCATTTTATTTTGTTCACTCATTCTACTTATTGGCTTACACATTTCGTATGCAAAATTGTTGCGCCTCCAAATTGACTTAATTAATTTTATTTATATACACACAAATATAGATATGCCTTTAAATGTATGTGTGTGTGTGTTGATTTTGCTGCTGCTACTTTTTTTTTACATATGTATATTAATATTTGTATTTTTGTTTTCTCTCTTTCCATTTACAGGTGAGTTTAAAATTGAAACAATTCATTTTTTGTTGATGGTTAACAATAACAAAACGAAATTATTTGTCTTGGGTGAGTTCAACAATTGATTTGGGGAAATATGTATATCTATATTTGAAATCTAATAGAATTAGGAAGAAGATAATTTTTTCAATTTGCTTAATCGATGGAGATGTAAATTTACAACTCGGATAGAAAGTTTTTCAAATAGAAATTTGAAAAATAGCAGCTGAATTAAATCTTTGGTTTTTTTAAAGGGGTTTTATTAAAAACTTTGGTTTCATTTAAATATACCTAAAGTATTAAAAAACTTCAAAACAAATTGTTTTTTATATATATTTTTTTTAAAATGCTGTCTAAAGGCTTAAAAGCAATCCGTTTAATTTTTTTTTTTTAAAAATATTCCTAAATTTAGAAGGCCTATCACCTAATTTAACTGAAATGTTAAACTGGTTTTCATTTTGTGCTGGTGACTACTGTAACTCGAGAACCTCTCTGTAGATTTGAATGAATAACAAGAAAAACTAGCGCCTAATTAAAAAAATGTGTTTGTTTTTAAATAAATGATTTTGATTTTGGAAAAATCTCCAAAAACTTAGTGAGACAACTTTTAACTTTAACTTAAAGTCACTAAATTATTAAAATTGCTAAATAAATTATTATTAAATTAAATGGTAATTAATTCAAGTCTCAGACAACTACTTCTAACTCTTTAAAACGGTTTTTTTTTTTTTAATTTTTTTTTATTTTTGATAGTAAACAACTTAGCTTTTTCAAATTGTGTTTCGTTTTGTAATACATTAGAGCGAGAGGGCCTATTGATGTTCAAAAACTCCTTTGTAAATCTTCAAATCTCAACTTTTACAAGCAATAAAAAGTCCTAGCTAAAGATTTGATATTGCTTTGACAAATGTTAACATCCAAAAGATATCCCTTAGAAACAACAAAACAGAGCTGCAAAATGATGATGATAAAAACAAAGCGGAAAGCAAGAAAAGAAAAAGAATAGGCAAAATAAGTTACAAAAAAGATTTATATATGTACATATGTACATATATGCAAACTTACTACATATACTATATAGCATATGTGTGTGTGTGTGTGTATGTAAAAACTGTGACATGTGCTAACAAAAGCATGCCGAGGTATTCAGGAAAAGGAGTTAGGAAGAGGAGGGAGTCCGGTGGGTAAAAAACAAACCATCTGAGTGTAGAGTGCATTAAACTGCGCCCAAGTCAAACACACACTAAAACTTAAGGACTGTAGAGAGGGGGTGATGAGAGAATGAGCCATAGCAGCGAGCACAGTTTGCTGTCAACAGTGTTGTCTGGAGTGGACTAAAACATATAAACATACGTACATATATATATGTACATATGTACATTTATACTTACATACATTATATTTACACATAAATTTTATATAATGTCAAAACTATAACCCAAATGAACAAACTAAAATAAGCGTATACACCAAATTGTGTATCTAAATTTGTTAAAAATTTTCATGGCTTAAATCGTAATTTAAAAATACTTCGTAAATAATTCAAATGACAAAAAGAATTCTAATAACTATATTTTGCCTTACTTTTACTATTAGGGCTGTTAATATTCCAATTTTGTTTCTTAAAGTCTTTCTTTTGACACAATAACAATCGGATAATAAATTTATCGTTAGTTCAATGATGTGTGAAACATATAAAATTCCCTTGAAATTTCAATTTTTTAATTAAATAAATTGAATAACAATTTAAAAATAAGAAAAAATAATTCACGGTCAATTTGCCATCACTGGCAATAAGTAGTCTCTACCGTGTGTTGAAAGTTGTTCGTTCGACTGTATCTCTATGCAACTACGATGACAGCAAAGTCGAGTAGCTTACACTAGACGACGACTATGACGATGATGTAGGAGATGAGCAATAGGGAAGAGAGGGCGAGGAGATAAAGACAAAGGTGGTGGCTAAGAAGAGGATGACTATGGTGGCAAAAATCCAATTCACTGGCGGATTTGCGAAAAGCTAAAGCAATGTACCACATGCATACTTACATACAAATGTATATACATACATACATACACACACACATACATATTTCACATACAAGCTAAAATTCATCACATGTACATGCATATATATTATATGTATATACATATAAAGATATAGATGTATATATAGTTGTATATATGTACTTACATATATACCAGAAAACAATAATAAATCTCAGCAGCGGCGCAGAAATCATAAAAAAAAAACTAAAGTAACAAAGGCAGGCCCCATAAAAAAAAAAAACGCAAATAACTCGAAACGAACAAAATAACAAAAAGAAAAAGAGAAAAAAACCAGAGAGAGAGAAAAAAAAAGTACAAGTCAAACAAAATGAAATAAAATAGTCAGGCAGCTTGCTAGGTGGTAAAACCTCCTTTTGCACTACATCCCCAGCCACCACTTTTCGGTCGCACTCCCCCCAACCTCTAGCCTCTATCATAAACCAATCGAAATGTATCGAAACGAAACGCAAGCAAAGTAAATTTACGAAGAAGAAGAAGCGCTAGTTAAACTGTCTCTTTCTGCCAGGCTAGACATTGACGATCTCCTTCCATGTCTAGTCTCTTCTCTCTCCTTTAAAATGAGAAATACAGTAATATACAAGTGTAATAATAATAATAATAAAAATAAAAAGTAATAAATGTTTTTGCATCCAAAAAGGAAAGAAAAGAAAGAACTAAAATCAACTGATAGAAAACAGAAAAAAAACTAAAAGTACTTTTTTGTAAAACATAGCAAGAAGGAGCAAATTCAGGACTAGTTTCACCTTTTAATACATTCTTTTTCTTTTAGTTTTTCTTTAATTGCTGTTATCTAAATGTTCCACTACTCTAAAGTGTCCAAAAATGCTAATCCAGCTTGGACCAAACATTCAAATGTATCAAAAACAAAAAAAAAAGTATTAACTAGAAAATTATCTTTAAATTAGCATAACTTGAATTTGAAAAGGTTTTCAAATTAACGGTTAATTGTTAAAAATTTATATTTAATTATTTTAAGCCAAGTACCTTTAGCTATGAACAAAGTTTAATAACTGAATTTCGAAAGTAAAAACGCTTAAAACATAAATATGTACATATGTCCCCCTCAAGTGCCTAAGAGAGTAAAAAATTGTTTTATATAAACAAAAAATAATCCAATTTGATCATAGAGGTAAATCTTTGGGCTTATTAGTTTACAGTGAAATGCACAAAGCATATAAAATACTTTTATAAATATTTTGTTTTTATAAATTATTTTATAGATTGCAGAATACTTGCCATTTAAAGTGTAGGTAAACCAAAATTCTCTTTTTAAGGGGAGAATCATTCCACCCGTAACTTGATCCCAGTCATTTGCTTTTATTGGCACAGGGAGGAGGAAAGAGTCTGTCAGTCAGCCAGCCAGCCAGTTCGTCAGTTCGTCGGCACTTTGTAATATTTGTAACATTACAAAACAACAAAAAGCATTCGTTTGGCTGCTGCATTGTGTACGTACGTACAACAGAACAAAAATACACAAATACAAAATGCATCTAACACACACACACATACACATTTACACATACTATACATATATTTCTATATAAGTTTATGTGTATGTGTATAGTAGATTCGAGTTCTATATAACTGCTTTGTTTGTATGTATATAGATATGGCCCAACTCATTTAGTCGGAGCATCAGCAGCATCATCATCATCATCAGGGGCAACAAAGTTTGCCATTTACACCGTACGCCAAAGTCCACTGAATTTCATCTAATATACATAAAGAGGGAGAGAGAGAGAGGTAGATGAAGAGTGTGATGTAAAGCAAAGTATAGTGGAGTGTGGCATAGGATAGGTTCGACAAGCGGGAGAATGTTGTGAAGGGATAAGGGAAGACTTATAATTATAGTCGTTGTGTATTTGCTAATGGGGTTGACGGTAGGGCGTGGCAATTAAAGCACCTTGTTCAAGTGCTGCGATTTTAGGCAACTACAACAACATCACAACATGCCACATCACAGCAGGCAACAAAATAGTGTAATGCAGCTTATACCATTAAAGAAAGAAAAGGAAAAGGGAAATGTATCCAATTGAGCTTTTGGTGAAGTATACATCTCCAATGGTTACATTTACTTTATATGTTTCTTATATCGGAAATCGGGTTTTGATTAAAACTATAAATAGATGCACAAATTAATTAAACAGATACTTGCTTTGCCACATGAAGACACAAACAGGTGTAAATTCGAGAATTCTTTCCATTTTTTACGGTCTACTTTTGTACATTAACCATTTGTAACCTTTATTTTTTGTTGTTCTACGAATTCAGACTAAAAGGATCAATTATATAAAGAAATAAACTTTTTTTAATTAATCGAAGAAAAATAAGAATTGCAATAGGAAACATATCATACACATAAAGAACTTCTGCCAAACTGAAATTTTCCATGGTAGCTGTATCTTAAAGTGGTCTAATCAGAACAGTTTAGAAACTTTACTTGTGTACTATGTATATCCCCTAAAAGCTTTATTACCAAGAATATATCACGCTTATTTCTCTGCATTACAAACATCTGACCAATTTTATTTACAAGGAAATAAACATGAAAACGATTTAAATATTGAAAATAAAAATGATTGATTACGAAACAACATAAACCTAATAATGTATATTTAATGTTGGCTTCTTAATTAAAGGTTTTAATTTATTGTAAATCCTTGGCAAATCTTCAGCAATTCCATTGACCAAACTGAATTCCCTGCCGTGGAGCTTTTAACTTGATGAAAGAGTCTTGGGGCCTAGTTGCATTGTCAATGCGAACACAAAACAATACGAAAAAGAATCCTTTTTTCTTTCTTTTGACACATTCAAATAAGAAGAACTTATAAAGTGCGGGAGAAGGGGCTAAATAAGAATGAAAGGTATTTCAGAGGAACTTTACTACCTCAACTGATGCTATTGGTATTCAGAGAGTTAATTCAGACTTTTAGAGTTCTCTCAATCGACCGATTTTGAGTAACATAAATTTGCCTACAAAAAGGAACAAAAAAAAAAGGCAAAAAACAAAAAGAATTACCACCACATACTCACGTATCCCTTTCTCTTTCATTTTTCCTCTCGGTTTTTTTGTTAGCAATCCAATATCAACTCAATATTGGCTAACCGAAAAAGAGAGAGAAAAAAAGTGGCAAAGCCAAAAAAGTTTTTACATTTTTTTTACAGTTTTCAAGTGAATTTTATACACAACCAGCACGCATGCACACAGAAACACACACATACATATATGCATATGCATACACACATTTAAGAATTTTTGTTGGTCGTTGCACATTGCGTATGCTTGATGTTGCCTTTAAACTGCACTTTACAAGAACATTTGATAATTGCCGCACAGTTACATCTTCTTCTTTTTGTTCTTGTTGTTGTATGTAGTAGTATAGTATGTGTCGTACTGCTGGTTATTATCATTATCATCATCGTCATCATAGTCATCATGGTCATAACCATTGTCCCCACTATGGTCAACTTGTCATACTAATTTCATGGCACTGGCCAGGCACTAAGAGCTTGTCCTGCTTGTGAATGGAGTCCTTTTGTCTATGAACCCAGTGGGGACAAGGGGCAGTTCACGACAGATTAGAACAGAACGGGATAGGGACAGGCTGAAACAAGACAGTTCAGTGCCCAGTTGAAAGGAGTCTACGCACTCTGTGGTTGGGGTTTAAGTTGAAGTTGCCAGTTTCTACGATGCTTGACCATGTGTGTCAATGTGGGTTGCCAAAGCAGCTTCCAAGTGAATGAACACAAACACATTCTCATACTTGACACAGGGACAACGATCGGCCGCAAAATATGCATGTATATATACATACATCCTTGCATATACATACATATATTTATGTATGTATATTTATATATGTACATAGTTTTCTTGGTAAGCCGCCATTTTGAAATAAAAAATCAACTCTCAAATCGATGCCAACATACATATATGCATTTATAGGATGCTTCAAAGTTTCAAAGATAGCTACTTACACATATGTTTTAAAAAAAATTCTTTTGGCAAGCATTATAACAATCTTTTCTTCTTTAATTTAGTTTTTGGCCACATTTTAAATAAGCTCAATTTGTAATGTTTTAACGTTTTACCCAAAGTGGAGTCTCCAAAATATTTTTAATAGGTACAACAAAAATGTTGACCAATTGTTACTTAATTTTTTTCTTCAATAAATCTAATGAAAGATCATTTTGTAAAATCTATTTTTTATATTTTGTGATGACCAACAGCTTTTCAATTAGCCTCAAAATAGAATTGTGCTATTCAATAAGGAACATCAATCAACAACAGAGTAGCGTTAGCAGAAGGAACATTGCCAACCTAAATCATTCAACTGAATGATGAAGGACAACAGGAAAACAAGGCGAAAAACAAGAAGGCCAAGTTCTTCTCGTTTATTAAGTTGTACGACTACGACTTTTTAGATATCCTGTAACCAGTAACTCAAGCTTTTTATAACCAATGAAGGGCACAGCTCTTATTATTATTCCTTGGAGTTACTAAGCCTGCGGGAAACCTATGTTCTATATATGCTTTAAAGAGAGATTTCATTATTTTGTTTCAAAAGTTAACTATTTATCCCTTTGATAGTCATTTATTATTTTTTAAGTGCGCGTTTTCTCTCTATCTTTACTATATCGATTCTTTTCTTTGTTAGATAATTTTAACATAACCTTATATACCTTTATTAGATTGCCGTTTTACAGGGTATCAAAATAATAAAAAAAAAAACAACACAAATTCAAATTGGCTGGGGCAAAACACCTGACCGACCCAACACACGTTTTCTAACTCGGTCTGGACATAGGCCTAGCTTTTAACCTTATAGCCGGTGTTGTATTTCCATCTCTTTTTTTCTTATACTTCGTTTTCATTTCCCAGCATACTCATACAAGAGCGCAGCCATTCGCAATCGCATATATAAACACAGACACACACAAACATAAACACACACTCTCTAAGGGGTCTTCACAGTATTTTTTGCAATTTTTTATCGTCAACAAGATTTATGCGGCTTTGTGTCATAATTCTAACGCTCTTTTTCTCTGTCTCTCTAGAGCAAACTTATGTTGGACCAAACACAGAAAGAACGAGAAAGAGAGAGAGGGAGATAGATAGACAGAAAAAATGAGGAGGAGTAGAAAAGTGGGGTCCGGGAGAAGAGCGAAAGACTCATCTCGTAACCACTTCGTACAGTTTTTTCCTTTCACTGCTCCTTCCCCTTCGGGCCTCATGTCATTTGTCCAGTTGTATGTTGTTGTTTTTGTTGTGGTCATCTTTAGGTTATTACATTTGTTGTCGGCCTTTTACATTTTTTTTTTTTTGTGTTTTGTTGCTTACATTTCTCGTGTGTTGCACACAGCAGCGATGCCATCTTTGCCGCAGCTTTTGCCGCTGTCGTTCGCCTCTAATGCGTTTTCATGTTTCACCTTTTGCACTGACCAAGGGCTTTGACTTTATGTGCTTGGTAATATAATATATAGCCAGGACTCTGGGTCATCGTCATGTTGCTATATTAGCTTTTTGGATCCCTCACCAACTTGAGGCTTATATACGAGTATGTAAGTAGTTGGTAAATATTACAAATTTATTTGTTATTTCAAGCTAAAGCTTCATATATGTATTTATAATGCAAGTGGATATATATCAGACAGTTGTTAACTACTAAAGGCTTGGAACTGGTATTTAAGAATGTAATCATGATAATGAGAGGGGTCCTTTAATTTAAACTTTTCCAACAAAAGGAATTGAAAAATTGGTTTAAAAGAAATAAAAACTAAAAGGAAATAATTTTATCACTTTAATATGATTAAAGTTAAATTAAATTGTATATTAGCTTTATAAATTTTTAATTAATTCCACGTGAAGAGTTCAAAAATTCTATATTACATTTAGGTGATGACAGATTTTTATTTTCAAAACGTTACTCATTGCTTTATAACTTACAAAAAGTTCATTACTTGGTTAAACCACCTCTCTAGTGAATAAGTTCAATGTCATTAAACAGTGCATTATAATTCATACATTGGTGACAATTAACTTATTCAATCATGAGTAATAACAGTAAATTATAATTCATACTTAATTGAGTCACAGACTTCTGAAGGAACATATTTCCTGTTAATTTTTTGACATCATTGTGTGTGTGTATGTATGTTTGGTTTTCCGCTTGCTTAAGGCTATCTTCCCTCGCACCTCTTTATAATCATAACCCTCTTTTATCCCTCGCGATATCCATTTGGCAATTATAACAAGTCCAACACATTTAGCACCCAAGCAAAAAGCTCATTTCCAAAAGCGCCGCTAACGTAAATTTCATCAAAATCTGTCACGTACGTGGCGGCGGCTATACATAAATACATACAACCCCATATAGATTAGGGGGCAAGGAAAGGAATTCCCCACTCCTCTCGCTGATCCACTAAAACCAAACGCCCACACACTTAACCCCATGATGGTGCCGGCAACGATGATGTCTCTCTCTCTCTCCCTGTCCCTTTTCTGTATTTCTGCAGTCTCTGTTGTTGTGTACGCACACATTAATTTTGACAAAAACAATTTCATTTAACGGCATTTCCGGCTATGTCGCGAGACAACAAACGGAGATGAGCCAAGTCAAGGCTAGAGGCTGAAGAGACTGACAAACAGGCAGACAGACAGAAAGGAGCAGCAGCAGTGGTGGCGCATAGAGAAACATTTTAACCAAAAACCAAAACACCATGCGATACAATAACCAAATCCTGAGGTTACACTAACGCCCTCGCCTCGCCCCCCTCCGAGCCCTTGCACATATCCCGCAAAGTTGACAGACGAGTTAACCAGGCGCATAACTGTATAAGTATGTGGACATATCTCGAAATGGCAACAACACAAAAGAGATAACATTTTGGGATGTGCAGCTGGTCAATGCTGCCTGCCTAGCCCCCTAACCATTACCCTTCATCACCCTTCATCGTTGCCATGCTCTAGTCGTGTCCTAGTCAGGAGGCCCAGTTGATTGTATTGTCATTGTCGAGGCATTTCAAGTTGACTTTTATGTGTTGTGCATATTTGTTAAGACGAATATTTTGACTATATTGGCTTGAATCAAATAAGGATATATTGAAATCAGTAACTGAAGAAAGCAGATAATAAATTGTAATAATAAATCGTTGATATCATTTTGAAATTTACTTAAATTTTAATTTATTAAGTATATTCTTCTTTAAGCATATTTACAAAGGGTATGACAAGGTCGGATACTTGAATTGGGAATGCTGGCTTATTGCTTGTGTGTAATATTTGCCATATTTGAAATTCTCATTGTGTTCTCTCTCTCCTTCCAATTCGTTTGTTCTCTTCCTGGTTGTGTTGTGTTGTAACGGGAAGTTATGTCTTGCACGCACGTACGATGAAACCCACTCAGTCAGTCAGCCATCTCCTTTCCCCCTTCCGCAAGTTCAACTTCAGTTCTTTCTCCACCAACCTAGCATTCATTCAGTTTCCTAACCATTTTGTTCAATATGCCAGTCAGTCACTTGGCCAAAGAAAGCCAAAAGGAAGAGTTCTTGGTGGTTGAAGAAGGGTGAAGGAGGAATTCAAGACGAGACATTTGGTGAAATGATTTTCATATTTTACGCGTGTGCGTGTACTCATGTGTGAATGTGTGTTCAAAAGAGAGAGAGAGAGAGAGAAACCGAATTCAGGCGGAAAGAGACAGAGAATGGGGTTTTTTTGCCTAGTTATGTTCAAATGACATTTGGCACTCTGGTCGCGCCCACAAATTCAAATTAATGAGGCGTGTCTCACTTATGTTTATGTGCAAATAAGAGAAATATAGAGATATTTAGTTAGAGAGAAAGGGAGAGGTCAATATTATGTTATTTTATATTTATTGTTATTTCTATTTGTATGCTTTGCCATTTTGGTTTATGGCTTTTATTGTGTTTTCGTAAGCTACTTAAATAATTAGTTAATTGATTTCCCAATAGAATGCATTTTATGCAAATTACAATTGTTTTTAGTTTTCAAAGAGAAGATTATGAGAGATTTTCCATTAATTGTGAACGATACCAAAATAAATTGTTGATTGCCTATTATTAACCATCTGTATATGTTTGTACATACAACATATATTTTTGCTAATTAGCAATATTTTTAGAGTTGGCCTGATCATATCAGTCAATATAATCTTTTGGTTTGAATGTATATACATACATATGTATAAAAGGTTGAAATTGAAAGAAATTGGGTTAACAACAAGAACTAAACAATCTTCAAGAATCTGTTTATTTGTAATAGCTAAATATAATATTTATTTATATAAAATTTAAAATGAAATAAACAAAAGACATGGACTAATTTTTAGAGGAAAGGATAAAATAGAAAAGTGAGGTAAAAGGGTATAAGACTAAGAGAGATTTAAAAAACTAGGAGATAAGAAAGTTCGTACAAACTTATCTAATATTAAACTTTTTCAAAAAACTACAACCATTTGTTGTTATTCATTCTAATCAAATTAGTTTTTGATTTAGGCATAGATTTTCAAAAACGTTCTATATAAATACTTGATTGATCATTGTATACTCTTACTTATATGGCTTAAATATAGAAATTGCTTTAATTGTTTATTTTATAAAGTCAACATTACTCAGTGTAGGATAAATAACTTGCTCTGTATTCTAATACCCTTTGTATTTTTGCTTATCTATTTTGTTCTTTGCTTTTACACATATGTGCCATATATACATATATGTATGTATATATACATATGTATGTGTTTCTGTTAATATATAGGCAAAAAATAAATCTGTGACTTTTGTCTGACTGGTTTTATGCCTGCCCATTTACGGTTAATTCCCTTATTTATTTAGCTGCGTTTTGACACTTCATTCCTCAACAACACTATGCTTGACCCAACCTGTCTCTCTCTCTCTCTCTCTCTATACTGTCTCTTTTTCCACCATTTTCTTGCTACTTCTGCCCACCACAAACAGTTTAACACCGACTCATCGTCATCGTTCATAGTCGTCGGTCCACGGTTGTAATCAACTGCCACTTGAATGCAAAGTTATCCTAAGGGGTAAAAGGCAGCACAGTGGTTGCTGTTAACTATATGAAAAATGTTTCTATATATAAACTGCTTAATTTGCAAAATAAATAGATATAAATATGCTTTTTTTCAAAACTCTGTAATCCAAAATAATTACAATTTGAACTGTTAATTATTATTTGCACATTACCTAAAACTTTAATTCCAATACCAAAAGCTAGTTTGGTTGACATTATGCATATTAATTTGTATATATTTTTAATAAATTATTTATTATTAGTCCCTTAACTAATTATTTTGTATATCCTTATTTCATTTCAGGTGAGTAAAAAACTATTACAATAGGTTAAAGAACAATGGAATTCAATAGTATGCAAGGAAATATATTTATTTGGTGAGTTTTCAAATGTTTCGATATAATGAAATATTTGAATAAAACATGTAAAAAATGAGATTTGAAATAATATTGTTTTGTCCTTCCTTCCAGGCATTGTTCAGACCACAGTGCATCTTATATAGATTCTTATTTAAGTTTACGTTCATGCTTCTTCCCTCACTACCCGCCCGTTCGTCTGTTGTACTCTGTTCTGTACTGTTGTGCGCTCATTCACATTAAAAGCTACCCGCTTTTTATTTATGGCCATCAATATTTTATGATGCGCAACGCAGGGCATTTGGGGGGAAGAGAAATGAACGAAGAAGAATATGCTTGGGCTGATGAGTGGATGTGAATGTGAATGTGAATGGTATGTCCGCCACCCTAGGAAACCAACTCACTTAAATAAATATCTTGGTCTCTTCCTTCCAATAAAACCCCTTTACAGAATGTACTTAAAAACCAAGTCATTAGTTGAATGGCTCCGTATTGCTAAGTGCACCAAGAATAGGTTGGAATGTTAGGAAGCATAATATTTATATACGTACCTATACATATACAAATTTTGATACCGTTATTAAAAGATCATTTATATGGAATTAGCTAGATCAATTAAAAAAAGTATTTCTATGTTAGAAAAACTAAATTTAATTTTTTTAAAAAAATAAACAAATCAAACTAAAAATTTCTTATCAACAGTTCAGGCGAATTTAAATTTCTATTTTTGTGGTTAGCAACAAATGATTCATGGCCTTTAGTATATCTTTTTTTGCTTATTTGTTGAATTTCTCATTAGTTTTTATTCTTTAATAATTAAAACATCACGTGTTTAAAACGTGCACAGAATTTGTTCCATTTCGTTTGATTTTAGTATACAATATTTTTACATGACTGCCAATCAAAATGATGTTAAACATTTTGTTAATTGCGCATATTTGGTGCTAAATTGAATAACAGCAAACGAACGACAGTAAAACAACAAATAATGATGCATGAACAAAAAGAGAAAAGAGAAGAAGAAAAAGAGAGAAAGAGAGAGCAAAACAACTAAACCATAAAATCTATTTATTGTTGGGATCCATCCCGGCAAGAGTAAATACTGTTAATTAACAGTACACTGTTAAATTTATCTCAAAACATTTTCATTCATTAAATTTTGAAATTCAATGTGATTTCCTTTTATTATAATTCTAATTATTTGCTCTGTCAGCTATAAAATAAATAAGCAAGTAACATTTGGTAAATGTTTATGCTTTATTTTCGCATATATTTTTATATAACTGTAACAGAATTAAAAGAAAATGGAATTAGAAATTAATTCAAAATGAATAATCCAATAATTCAATTGTTTTAAGTAGAAAGAAGGGAAATGAAGTTAATAGCTTAATCAGCTGAAAGTAAAAAGTAAATAGTTAGTTGAATTAAATATGCCAAAAATGTCTTTGTTCAGAGTAAAAATATCAATAAATCATATATAAACTTTGCTAAATTGCTTTAAATCAAGAGTAAATTTTATTTAAAAATTTATATTGTTGCAATTAATTACAATTCTAAATACCAATCTCATTGATTTGCCTCCCAATATACCATTTTCTCCCCCCATGTTAATTCTCCCTAGATCTATCTACTGATAATGCAAATCAACAGTCAAAAAAAAAAAATTTCCAAAATGCATCTAAACAAATAATGTTCTTTATAAAGTTAAAAATTTTTTATTTGCTTAAGTAATAAAACAAGTGAAATAGACGAAAAGCAAAGCAAAAAGCAGAGAAGCAAAACCAAATAAGAGAGAATTTTATTATCAGACAAACATGACGTATACGTAATTATTCTGTTGAATTTCTCTCTCTCTCTTTCTTTCTATCGCTACATTCGCTTTGTGGTAGATGATAGATAAAAGAAGAAGCAGAATTATATACATATGTATGTATGTATATATATATGTTTTGTAGTAGTTTATTGTGTAGTATTATTATTCTGTATACATAATTTTGTAGGCCAAAAAGTTAGCACGTGTTTCTATCAAATTGAATGGAAATTTTTTTTTTTTAATGGCCTTAAAACAAAAATATTTAGATAGCAATAATAGTAAATTGGCTTAAATGAAAAAGACCATGTTTTTAGATTGCAGTGCAACTTCTGGACTCAACTGCTGTCGGTGTCTATGACTGACTAATGAAATTTTTGTGTTATTGAACCGGCATAAACCATAGGTGGGAGGGGAAAAGAGTAGTAGAGGAAGTGAAGGAAGAGAGTCTTTTATTGGTTGCTAATGCAATTATAAGCCCATCGACCTGTTGTTGGTGTTTTTGTTTCCCCAACATGTTGAAACAATAATAGTGGGCAAAGGGGAAATGGGTGGGGACAGACGTCAAACCAACGACGACGACGATGACGACGCACTCTGTTAACAAGGTTACATTAAAACAAAGTTATGCGGACGTTTTGGCACCACACGAGACATGGACATGGATAACCATACCAAACCACACATGCTTTGTAAAAGGAGTAGGGGAAGATTGGCTGCGGTCCTAACATTATGGCCAGAAGTGGCCAAAACGAGAGGAAAGAGAACAGAATAGAACAGAAGAGAAGAGAAGAAAAGGGAGTTTCATTTCAAAAGATAATTAAGCGTAAATGCATAAAGCGAAAATGGCAAATAGTTGGTAGTAAAGGTAGAAAGGAATAAAGATATAATTTTTCCTATTCTATCCCTTGGTTTCCTTTCTATGTCTATATGATGAATTGGTGGAATATTGTTGGATCTCCCTCTAACTTTAAATGTCTGCATAGTTGGCCAACATGGAATTGTTTTTGTTTTCAAAACTAGTTATAGCGATTTTTGTGGTTAAATTTAGAAAAATAGTTAGACGATGAAAGGCGAAAAGAGAGGAAGAGCGTGAGAGACAAAGTATCTGAGAGAAACCTCATGATTTTTGGAATTTATATGAGAATATTTGCATTGTAACAGTTTTTGCATAGATTGCTCTTTAAAATGGATTTTAAATTAACTTAAAAGTTACACAAAAATTAATTATTTAATTTTAAATACTTTAACAACATTTGGTCTTTGATATTTTGTTATTATCGTTTCCACTTAAATGCAAATAATTAATATTAAATATTGTTTTTGATTTTTTATTTAATTTGATTTTTTTATATAGAAATTAAAAGCCTTTACTAAATATTTATACAAATGGCAATTAAATTGTTGTTCTAATTACATTTGACCTTATCAAGTAAAATTTTTCCCCCTTTTCCACCACCCCCCAAACTTGCCATTCGCTCTTTTGCCTTACATTTTTCCACATTGATTTCGTTGCCACACCAGAAAACAACAGTGGCAAGTTGTTTCTTTTTTTTTCTTGTTTCTTGTTTTTGTGCTTGTCTTTCCACACGTTTTTGTGATTTTCACAATTTAATTGAAATTAATTGATTAATGTTGAAAACGTTTTTATTGCTGTTGCCTTTTGACTATTGCTGATGTCGACTTGTTGAAAGTTCTTTCCTCTACCCCCTTATATACATACACACATACATACATATATATTTATAAGTATGTACATGAAAGTATTATATATATAGATATAAAGTGCGCAGTTAGAAGTAGAGAATTTGGTTATTCCACTTTCCTTTTTCTTTTTTTTTTTTTTGTTAAATTAAAAAAATTTTCATTTTGGATTTGTTATTTAAAGAAAAGGTTAAAATTGGTTATAAATTGTAGAAATTATTTATTTAAAGGGCGGCGGGTGGGCGTACCTTCAAAAATTGAGTTATTAATTCAGAAAACAAATTGAATAGAGAAACTAAATGGGTTAACATATGATATATTCTCATCATATACAAGGCGAAACTATTTCTGGCCTTTTGCTTAGTTGACCTCCACTTTGAATGATGGCTACACTAATTGTTCCCATTGAACCTCATATCAAACAACAGTTAACTTATTAAAAATGTAAACAGAAACGAACTTTCTATAGCAATAGTATTGACATTATATTTTTCCATAGACAGACAGTATTCGATCCTTTAAATGAATTCTAATAAACGAAATTTAATCTAGATGTAGAGAAATTTAACACAAATTAGAAAACTTTGGCTTTCTATCTGTTTACCTGTCTTTTGCTCTATTGCCAGCTGTCTCTTTCATCTACCAATGTTAAGAATGACAGAATACATATCAAAGCATCTCATGTGCATAATCAAACAGTTTTCATTAAGTTAATTGATTTATCTATATGTCTTTAGTCTCGTTTAGGTTAGACACTTCTGTATGTGTGTGTGTGTGTTTGTGTGTAGATTAATAAGGACACTTATAAATGGATTATAATGGCACTTTAAAAGGATACAAGAAGAAGAATTGATAATTTAATTAAAGCTAATGATAACATTAGTAAGCAAACAACGTTTCTTTAATTCAAGTAAAGAAATTTAAAGAAATAATTAAAAGAAATTTATTCACAAGAGATCTAACAGGTTCTAGTTTATTATATAGGTATAGGGAATGGGATTTGTTTAAGAAACCTAAATACGTCCTTAACTTGAGTCCTTAAACATTCTTTACAAAAAATGGATTAAGTTATTTATTCCAGATGAGTTTCTCTTTCACCCAACGGTACACCTACTTCTATTTTTATCACTTTCAAAGTTCTCTCACTTTTGTAGTCTCTTCACGTTGTTTAAACTTTTCACTAGTTTTCCGACTATTACAATAATGGTATTCTATCAATCATTACACAAAAAACAAAAACAAAAAACAACATAAACATATTTAAAGAAGCATCGACAACTTTAATGGCCAACGAGCCAAAAACCAACATGATGGCCGGTCCTTTGGTAAGAAGGAAAAAAAGAAAAAAAAAACAATTCAAGCCAAAGGAGACAGACAGACTAACACACACACATGCACATACGCGCGTGCACATGTTACCAAAATGAGGGGAAAAGTTAGCTGAGAAGTTAGTAGTGGATCGGCGTAAGGGAAAATAAAAGGGATGGGGAGAGAGGAGCGTGCAAACAACTTCGCATGCAACGTCGACGCTCAACGATTGCGTCGCACGAGTAAGTTGTCAAAAACAGCGGCAAGAGGCAGCAGCTATAAAAGAAGCAGCCAGCGACAGCGGGAAACCCAAAAGCGCCAAAAAATTGTAACCCCCCTCTCACTCACCCGCACTAACCTCTAGAACTATCAAAGTGAAGTTTTTTGTGTGGTGAAGAGGAACGGAGGAATAGAGACGAGACATGGCAAAATGTTATAATGTAGATTATACACACACACACACATACACAAACACATCACACATACACACACATTCGCTCAGTAGCTGAAATAGGAAGCGCAACCAGAAACAAAAAAAAACTTTATATCTACAAGTGAGTGTGTGTATCTATTCTTGTGTGTGTGTGTGTGTATGACAGTAGATAAAAGAATAAAACTCGAAACCAAACTTTAGATACATTTATTTTAAATGTAGTCAGCCAAAGAAAAAAAAAAAAAAATAAAGGAAATAAAAAAATAAAAACGAAAATCTGAAGCTAAAACCGTGTATTAAATTGTTGCCTGGACTTTGAGATATCCTTTATCAATTAGGGATCTTTAAATGAGAATGAAATTGGCCAGCAGTATCTTTTCTACATCTAAAAAAATTTTTTTGTCTATATATCCATACAATTCAATCTTTTATTAATCCAGTTACAAAGTTAGTAAAATGGAATACAAACATAATGGAATTACTGTACTGTATATATATTACCGTTATAAAGGTAAAGAGGATCAGTATTAAACTTTGTGCAATCCCATAGTTCATATTGCTAATCAAATCGACTTGGCTTTAATGAGTATGCATATACTTACATATATAGAGTATTTATATAATATACCTATATATATTGTCTAAATTCCGCTTTAATCTCTTTTTAGTTTACAAAAAGAGTCTATATGTTCTTCTTTTTTTTGTTACAATTAAAATGTAATTTATAAAACGCAATGCTTGCCAAACTGTTAACCAAACGACAGCCAAAGCGAGCAACAATTGTTGCCAGACCACAGAAAACTTTTGCCACCGTCAAACTAGAGCGAGAGAGAAAGATAGAGAGAATGAAGAGGAAAGACTTTTGTTGTTGCTGTTTGCCGTCGGAGTTGTGTTGCAGTTGTTATTGTTGCCTTTCGCTATTGTTCTTTGCAACAATGCAATTTCAATTCCAACTGTTATTATTTTATATATTTTTGTGTCAAAATTGTGTTTACTAGGTGGCATGTTTTCTATTTGTGTAAAAGTGTGTGTATGTGTGTTGAAGTGGTTGTTTTTATTTTTCTCCTCCTTTTTGTATTATTAAATTAAATATACCTATAAAGTTGCTATTTTTTTTTAAACTACAAAAATTGTGGAATGTAATCTTTAGAGCCAAATGTCCCTTTATTTACTCTTATATTAATTCAAAATTTTAATATAATAATTTATATTCAAGTCTAATTATAATTTTCATTAAATCTTTGCTTCTTTCACAACTTTTCTTGCGACTGCTTGAATTCTCTTAATTGATAATTTTACTTTTACAAAGTTGTTACAAAATATTCAGAAAATGCATTTGGCCAACGTTTACGAAAACCAACAACATTTTCTGTTGGAAGATTCTCAAACCATCAGCCACCACATTTCGTACTGGTTCTGGCTCTGTCTCTATTCATTTCTATGGTTTAGAATATAAAAAGGTAAAATAAATGAAAAAGTTTCTCAATGTGGCTAAACAGCTTTCGAGTTTGGCCAACATCTTGACCAATTGGTTAAAAGAGACTGCAACTATTTAAAGGATACATTAACTCGTCCAACCATAATGTTCTCTATATATAGCTGCTTATTCTATGCCGACTTTTGAATTTGCACTTCATCAGGCTGAAAAAACTAACAAAAATAAAACACGCAAAAAAAAAGGGTCCCCATACCAAATGATGGCGGTATGTGTGTGTGTATGTGTGTAAGGATGTGGTGCCTCCTTACTTTTTCCTACTTACGTGGTCAAGTCTTAACCACAAACACGTGGTCCTTTTTTTTTAAGTTACCTTTAAATATTAAGCTAGCAATTTAAAGTAGTTGATTCACTGGCCTTATCCTTTTTTCCTTTACGCCAAGGACACCACGTCACGAGAGCTTAGTAATTTGGCTAAAAACCCAAAAGAGAAGAAGACGCTAACGAGTGAGAGAGAAAGTGTAAAAGGGAAAGAGAGACTGAAAGAGTGGAAGCGACGGCTGTGGCTAACTGCAGTGAATTTTTATGCAATTTTATAAATGGAACTTTTTTTTATCCTTTGAGTACATAGAAAAGGTATATTTAAGTCGAAAAGATGCAACTTTTAAATAAACATAAATACAAATCAATTGGTTCACCAATATGAATAAGTTTAACTTGATAAACAAATTAATTTTTCAATCATCTAATTGGGATCGATATAAATATATTTAGAAGGATTTTCAATCTATATCTATCTTTAGGGTATTTCAAAGTCGATGACACTTCCCTTGTTTCGTGGATATTTTGTTGCATTTACTTTTTTTCACACGATAGCAACAAGGATAAGCCACAAAACAGAAGGAAAAAAAGGCCTAAAGAAAATTTAGGTTATATGGGACATTCCCTTTCTGCCTCATCATTTTTGCTTTCCTTTTTGTATTACTTTACTTTATTTTCCATTTTTCGTTTATTGTTGTTACTGTTGTTGTATTGTAGCAACGACTAACCCACATCAATTTAAGTTAAATCCCAAAAACTATTATCATTTTAATCAAATCAAGCCGCAGGACAACCACACCAACAGCAACAGCAACAGGGGGAAAACTCAGCGATACACACAGGGAATAGGCAACAACAAGCAAAAAAAAAAAAAAAAACGCAGAAGAAAATAAAGGGAAAAACACCAACTGAAAAACAAGAAAGGAAATAAGAAAAAAAAAGTAAAGGAAAAGTACAAAATAGATTAACTGGAGAAGACAATTGTTTTAAAGTCGACAAATAAATATGCTTTCAAACAATTCAAATCAAAATCTTAAAAAATATTAGAATAAAAATATAAAATATAGAATTTAAATATTTATCTTACCCTGTATTACTTTTTATACATCCTACTAAATAGATACATCTAGGTACAAGAAGACAGGATATAAAAGTTTAGATTTTAGATGAATTCAGTCTTTGTTCTATACACAGAACCAAGTTATATATATATAAAGCTTTAAAGTTTTGAATATAATGTTCTTTTTGATATACATTTATTAAAATATATATAGAACGCGATATATTATAGCTAATGCCGATAAAGTAAAAAGTCAATATTTCGATTTCCATATTCATTAGATAAATGAATATGTAAATATAGAAAATAGAAAAGCAATTTGCCAAAACCTCACAACATATCATCAAGTCTAAAAAAAAACCAAGCAAATGTAGATATTTTTCAAAGGGTATACAAAAAATTGCAAGGAAATGAGAAAAGGGGAAAGAAAAAAGTAAACAACAACAGCAAACGAGAGTAAGAAGAGAGACCCAAAGTAGGTAAGGAACAACAAACAAAAATGACCAAAGCAGCAAGTCAGCAAAAGTAGAAGGAATGACAGACAGTAGAGGGTGGTGATGCTCCTGCTCCTTAGAATATAACGACGTTAACTAGATGGGGAGAGAAGGACTAAAAAGGACGACGACAACACATACACCAACGATGCTGTCTCGTTAAAAGCCAACACCAGGTGGGGATCGACCAGAGAGAGAGAGAGCAAAAAAATAAAAAGAAATTATAAAAAAAAAATAGAAACGGAGGTAGCCAAGAAAAACGCAATGCAGTTTTTTTGCCTTGTTTTGCCCCACTCCTACGATATTCCTTCCTCATCTTGCTGGTTATAGTGTTGCACACTTTATGGCGGCGTCGCTGTTAATGAAGCAGGAAATATGCGTCAGCATCAATATGTAAAAAAAAAAAGAAAGAATAAAACGAGAAAAGGTTGAAGGGTAAAGGAATGTTTTCCCTTCTAAAGTGCTGGACAAGTCAAACTGCCAAGGACCCAGCACCTGGAACTGAAGTTGCAATAGATAAACGCCATGAGCAGGGCAGAGATAATAGTAGTTAGATAGAAAGCGACTTGACATACATACACTGGTATCAGGTTCTATAAAAATAATATGATTGGAAATTGCAAAGATCTAGTTAAAGTTACAACAAAGAGTTTAAGAATTGTTGTGAAAAATTTTTTAAAAAACCAAGAGACATTTTAAAGCACTTTTTATACGTGTTCCAAAGCAAGTTCAGCTCTCCAGATAAACAAAACCCCTTTAACAGTTGATCAAATAAACAATGCACTATACTTATAAATTTAATAGAACAACAAACAAATATTTTATAAACTTGATTGAATTCTCACAATTTAACATTGCTTTGTACTTATTCAAAGACAAATTTTCCATCTAATTAGAAGTTTAATTTTTTGTTACCCAGAAAAGTAGGCAACAAAAAAATGTTTTGTAAATAAACTTAGTCAAAATTTGAAAACTTTTTTAACATCATCAAATGGCAATTGCAAACTGTTTAAGCATCATCAAATTGTTGATTAAATTCAATTTTAATATAGTCCACATAGCCTTTGGCGTAAAAGTAGTATTTACCATTTAAATTGAAAGCTTTTAAATTTGATTTTAAAATGTAGTTGAGTAAATTTTTTTTTTGGTTCGTTTTAAAATTGTTATTCGAGTCACCGGCTCTCAATGACTATATCAGATTGATTTTACTTATACTCACAACAGCTCAATGCTAAACTGTACAAATTAATTAAATAGATTTTCCACCTGTTTTTAGCTCAGCTTGGTTTTTGCCTTTCTCTACGTTTTATTTTCTTCTCTTTTTTTTTGTTGTTGTATTTTTGCTTTCTTGTTTGAAAGATATAAATTAAAGGAAGAGACACAGATACACAGATATACAGTTACTTGGTAAGAGAGGCAAGGCGATTGCCAGTCTAGTTGAGGCACTTTTGCTGAAAGAAAGTTTAATGAGTGCCATAAAATTTGTTGACTCTAGCTCCACACAGCATGGTGGAAAGAGAGAAGAGAGAAGGGCACGCTTTGCCTCGACTGGTGGCTACGGTCGTTAGTCTATGGCGCCCATTTGATAATAAATCCTGTCCAACCCCACACACAGACACACACACACACACATATCCAGCTTTTGTTTATGCACTGCCCAACAAATGTGGAACCTTAATTTTTTTTCTCTATCTCTAAAAAGATGTATTAAGATCTCAAAAAGTTAATACAAAAACATGGCATGGAAGTCTCCAATCTTTTTCAATTGTTTTATTCAACTTTTATTAACTTCTTTTTCTAATTTTCATTTTTACAGTTTTACTCTAGAATTCCTTTAAGAAAAGACTTTTAAAATAAATAACAGGGTTATATTTAAGTAATATTAGAATGATATTATAAATGTTGATATAAATGATATGTTTATAATCTTTCCTTACAACCATGGGAACTAACATTTTACATTGTCGTAAAAATAATTCTTTATTTTTTCACAAAAACCACGTTCACGTTCAAGGTTTCCCAAAGTGGCAATCACCAATTAAAATCGAACGTGCTGATGTGAAAAAATCTTAGCCAATTACGTCTCAGATGACGGTAATCTTAAGTAAGACTTCTTAATCATAACTTGGGAATTCTAAACAAACACAGAATACATCACTTAAATGAAAAAAACAAAAACGAAATTAACTTATTTCATTAGAAAACCACTGGTAGAGAATTAAAACTAAATTCAAAACTGAAATTTACATTTATACATATTGAATATAGTAAACGATGGAATAAGAGTTAACAAAATTTTACTTATTGATTTTTGAACAATTTAAATCTACAATTTTTTATGAAAAGAGGAAGTAAACTTCTGAAATTGATGCAAATTTTGTTTTGATTATATACATTTTAAGTTGGTAAGTCGTAGTATTTGAATGACTGACTTTAATGATTTTATAAACTATTTATTCTTTGCTTTGTTCAATATCTGCATAATTCTATTTCTTAAAAGAATTTAACAATTTTTTTTGATTTCTTCAAACCGCTGCTATTAGGAGTCCGTTTGTTTAGAGGTCATTCGGGGCATTACCTACAATATTTTAACATGATCTAAAATATTTTAATATAATCGTTCTTCCGAATTCTGTCTAATGTACGGTTTACTTGTAAAACTATAAGTTATAAATGATAATTAAGAAACTTTTCTGGGAAAAATGTGTACAAATGCGTCTTTTTGAGCCTTGCAACTATGTATAAGCCCTTAACTAAGGATTACGAATCTTAAAAGTCAATATATAACTCTATAGAACTCCCTGATCAACTATTTTTATGTCCTCATGATACTTAAAAAATGAGATTTTTATTTCAAATGTATTTGCCTCTATTATTTTCTCTTTATCAAATTTTACTAAATTTAAAACTTATTGCAGTTATTCTTATAAAAATCAGTCAAGAAGCCCAATTAAAAACAATAAAATAAGGTATATTAGAATACAGGGTAACTTAAAGTTGACACCATACCAAATTTAACAAACAAAATTGTGATTTTTTTTCCGTTTTCTTTTTCCTGTCTTACCTTCACTTCACTTTGGCGGCTTTACCAAAACGGGAATAACTAAACGAGAGTGAGTGTGGGTACAAGTGTGAGAGAGAGTGGGTGATAAAGAAGACCGAGCTCACACTTGCCTGTAGTTAGTTTTAGTTTTCCATTCCATGAGGGAGTTAAGTAGACTTTTGTGTTATAAATTAGGCGTGCCAATGTGCAACGACTACCGACCGACTACCGCCTGCCTTTTGCTTTCTTTTTCCTTTTCACTATTCCTTATGGTATTTAGTCCTAAATATGCATATGAATATGAAATTAGTCGCATGTGTTCACATACCGCCCTCTACCCTATGTCCTTGTTCTCTGACTACGGCTCTATCTTCGCCTCTTCTATATCTACATATTTGAATTGAATTGAATTTTCTATGCCATGTCTGAGTCTCGGTCTGAGGTCTGTGAAAGAAGCTTTCTCTATGCGTAATTTAATGTTTGTGTCGGGCTTGGTAAATGATTCATGGATGCAACAGAAACCTTGACAACTAACTTGTGCTATTATCTTAATACACTTTCAACAAAAACAATTTGAAAATGGAATTTTTTAAGTTTGCTTATAATGAAGAATGGTCAACAAAAACAAAGATTTCTTAATTTTTGCCATACAGTACTTACTTAATTACAATTGTTTTGTCGTAGATATAACTAAGAAAACCATTGTTTGCAATGACAACAATGTGTATACAATTATATCTTAAATAATAAATTTAATCAATTGGTTCTTTGAAATCAAATAATCTTAGTAAAGTTGTCTTTAATTTAATTCATTGCCTTCTTTTCAAATCATTTAGGCCTTTAGTAATAATATTTATTTAAGGTACTAAGAAAAGAAGTTTCCAAATTTATCATAACAGAATCAAAATTATCTAGGTGTTCGATGATTTGGATTTTATTATACCCTTGAAAAAATACCCTCTTGAAATTGATCAGATGCATGGAACATATAAAAATATACGTTTCAAACCCGTAATCTATATATGTAATATATATATATATATATATATATGTACATATTCCTATTTAACATTAATATGCCATGTCCGTCTGTCTGTTTCTATGCACTTTTTAGACTTTAAATTTTAAGCTAAATGTTTAAAACTTGGTAGATAAACTTTTTAGATGTGTAAGTTTAACAAGTTTACAATTTGGTCAATTTCGACTACTATAAGATATAGACACTATCGGAATAATCAGTGTTAAAAAAATTTTCTTTCTTCTTTTGTTGAATAAATGCTGTACCGTATATTACGTGTATATTACAGGTGTAAATCTGTAAAATAAATCTTCAATTTACTTTAGTCCAACAAATAACTAGAATTCAGCCTTAAAAACACAAAAGACGTTGCTTCGACTAATTACTTTATATAGTTGGGATTCTATTTAAACGGGATAACACAGTTAATAAATTGTTCAATTAAAAAAATTCAATAAAATATTCGCAATTTTAAGTATTAAAGAATTGTTGAGTGAAATTTTTCATATAAAGTAGATAAGTTGAAAGTGTTATAAGTTTACAAGATTTACTCTTAAGTTAAAGCCGAAAGAGATTTCTTGTTTATCTGGGGCATAGTCCAGACATTTGCCCTAATCAAATTTTTTGACAAAAATTGGGTTTCGACTTTTTCGTTTGCATTTCTGTTGAAAAGCGATTTAAATGTTAATAAAGTAGCACACAAAAAGAACTTGCAACAACGCGAATTCTCTTAAACTTTTTGCATATACATAAGTCTATATGTGGGTGTAAATGTATGTATGTATGTGGATGTGTAAGTGCGATTGTGTGTGTGTACTTGTATATGTCTGCAGAGACTAAAAATGGTAGTCAGTTGAATGGGTATATGGGGGGTTTGGGTGAAGCAACCCAAAACATATTTGCATAAAATTCATAACATATGCCCCAACACACAAGGAGAGAGGTGCCTTCGTGCAACCTCTGCTCCTATCGGGAGCTACTCCCGTAAGTAGGCACCAAAAAACGGTAAACACAACTTCAAACTTTGCCTCTTCGACTACACCTACACCCCTTTATTCTTATTCTCAATCTCAACAGTTCGGTCTCGTCGTCGTCATCGTCGTCATATTTGCTGGAAAAAGAAAGCAAAGTAAATAAATAGACATGTGTGAAAAAGGCGATGAGGCATGTGGCAAATAAGTTGAAGGCAGCAGCATTGAGGTACATAAACAGAAACGTACATAGAATAAAATAAGAAAGCCAAAAAAAAAAAAAAGAAAATTGAAAATGCTCGCGGGCAAAATTGAAGGTCGAAACAAGTTGTGATGGTAAAGCATTTTGCAATATTATATTTTCACTACTCATATAAGTTTATATACATATATATATGTATGTGTATTATATATACCTATTGCCAAAATTGTATAAATTGAAATCAATTTAGACTTTTAGAAATTATTGCTCGACCATGCGAAATTTGGCCTAAGTTTCTTTATTGTCTATTGAATATGTTATATACTTAAATTAGCCAAATTCTATAATTTTAGTAATAATCTTGTAAATGTTTTACCACTAAATCTCTTATATTAAAAAAGATAGTTGATAGACAAGTCGAAAATCAAATTTGATATAATTTTTTGCTAGTTTTTTCCTTTTTTTTATGCTTTTTAAGATGAAGTTTGCTTGAATTTCCATTTTTCAATTGAATATTATTCCCCAATTTCTAGTCGCCAATTCTGTAAATTCTTTAAAAAGAATTATTACCAAACCACTTCAAAGAAATAATACAAAATAATTTAGTTATATTGTTAATAAATAATGATAATAACAATTGTAATATTGTTTTATTTTATAACAATTTCCCACTTTATGTTTAGAATTTTCAATTATTTTAAGCAAATTTCCATTTACCACAAGGCGAATTCCCCAATCAGTAAAAGATTTTCAACATTTTGCAATCGTTTTGACATTATTTAGCAGCTTTGAAATTTTAATTCCCAAGTTGGGAAACCAAAAGCAACAAAAGTCAAAACAGTCAAAATGCAAATACCAACACAAACATATAGACAGTCACACACATACACAAAAACAAGCACACAGTCACAGAGACAAGAGACAAATTATTGTAGCTTAAGATTAAATGGACGCACATTAAAGCGTAAAGAAGAAACAGGGGGTGGTAAAGAAAGTCAACAAGAAAGAGATAGAAAGAGAGTGAGAGAGAGAGAGAAAGATATATATAATTTAAGCAATAGCCAGAAACCAAAAAGGCGGCCCAAGAAAAACTTTATCAAGCTTTTCTTTTGGTCTGCTCAGTGGTTTTTCTGTCCCCTTTTTGTGTTTTAAATTTTTTTTTTTTTTGGTTGGGGATGTGCATAAACTATTTGTAAGCACTGTATAACTGGTTGGGGAGAAGAAAAAAAAGAGAAAATAAAACTTTAACAGAAATAAAATAATTAAATGTTTGTCTCTCCCTTCTTTTCTGATCCCTCTCTCATCCCTTCTTTCCTTTCACTTGCTATGACAGAGTCACTACTACTTCGGTTGAGATGTTAACAAAATTTATAAGACAAATAAATTTTAGCAGCAGATTTGTTGCACTCTCTCTCTCACTTTCTGTCTCTCTTGCTTTGTCTTTTTTTCTCTTTCGGTCTTCATGCCCCTTTCACAGACAGACGTACACACAAAACAAAAAAAAAGGGTCAACTTTGTCTGCTGTGTTGAGGTCCTGTGACCAGAAAATTAATTTAACTGACACGTTTTTCATTCAGCAACATACACAAAAACAAAAATAATATAGAAAAAGCTACCGAAAACCAAAAAAAAACAAAACCTACTCCTTGTCATAAATAAAATTGTGTCCTTGCATACGTCAAGGCACGATGAAAGGAGTACCATGCCACACAAACACACACTGATGCCTCGCAAAGTGGACCAGGCGTTGTGGATGGGGTGTGGTAGAAAATACGAGCTTAACTGTATTTGCTAGGCATTTTGGCAAGTGGCATGTACACACATACATACATACACTCATGATGAAAATAATAGATACACCCCGTAAGGTTCAGCTTTAGCCTTGTAAAACAATTTTTCCACTACTTTTAATATTAAAATTTCGATGCCCGTTTCTTTATTGAACACTTATTTATGAAAAAAACTTAAATTCGAGAAAAAAAAAATGTTTTTCAAATGTTATAAAAAAAAAGTAAAATAATGGCACATTGTGCCTGACTAAAATAATAGATACACTTCAACTTTCCAGGTGAAATTAAATTTTTTGGATTTTCATATTACTTAAAAACTATTTTAATTTTATTATTTGACTAATATCCAGTGTATCCACCTTAATTTCTTATTACTTTCTCCACTTGGTTAGGCTATTTATTTATTAAGGATTGGCAGGTCTCCATCGAAATTTTTTTTGCAAGTTCCTTCGACGCAGTCCCACAATTGTCGCTTATTGGCACATTTTTTTCTTGCCACCTGTTTCTTAAGTTCATTCCACAAGTTTTCTTTTGGATTTAGATCAGGTGACTGACTGGGCCAAAAGAGGGTATTGACTTTATTGTCCTTAAACCATTTTTTCACCATCTTTGATGTGTGCTTTCGGTCATTATTCTGCTGATAGACCCAGCACAGGGGCATATTTTCTTCAGCATATGGCATCATAATGCTTTCCAGTATATCCCAATAGTCGGCTGCTTTCATTTTACTGGATATTTGGAAGATAGGACATACTCCATACCAAGAGAAACAGCCCCACACCATAATATTTCCACCTCCATGCTTCACTGTTTTTTTTTGTGTAGCGAGGATCGAATTCCTTGCCTTTTGGACGTCTTACATGTCTCGAATAATCATTTCCAAATAGGCAAATTTTAGTTTCGTCGCTAAACAGGATATAACGCCACTTTTTTTTCCCATCAGGAACAACCCATGTAACGTGATCATTAGAAAAATTTTGCCTTATAATCAAATTTTTTGTGCGCATCAAAGGAACACTTCTTGTGATACGCCCTGGTAGTTTGGCCATTTGTAGTCGTCTTCTGATTGACGAAGCGTTGATAACGTTGTCCTTTTTCGGATGCAATGGCTCTTAAAGACTTAAAAGGGTCCAATTTTGGAATCCTCACGATGCGTCTGTCCAGTTCTGGAGTAGTTTTTGATGGACGTCCACCAGTTTCCTCATTATTTTGCTCTTTCAAAGCATTTTGGACAAAATGAAGGAATCTTTCCATTATTTTGGCAATATCTCGCAGAGATTTGCCGCTTCTTTTAAGGTAAACATCAATTCTACGTTCTTCACTTGAATAATGAATATTTCGACCTATCTACATATGATAAATATAATTTTTTATCACAATTAACTTCTTTTTAAAGAATACTTACTATTTTCTTCAATAAACACAATCCCGTTATTTTTTATAATTTTTTTCACTTGGAAGCTGTCAAGTGTATCTATTATTTTCAGCAAGCTCTTTACAAATAATCGCGATTAATAAAAATTTGGGGGGAAATACTATTTTATTTTTGGCGTGCATTTCGTTACTAGATCGTGTTCTTATAGTTGCCATGCTGTATTTTTTGAAAATGTAAAAAATTAAGCAGTTATGACAAAATAACCAAAATTTTACTGGTGTATCTATTATTTTCATCATGAGTGTACATATAAGTATAAGTGAAAACTTTTTGATTTACAGTTAAATGGGTATTACAATAAAAAGATTTAATATCAAAAAAAAAAAGAATAAGATATTTAAGATTACTTATTCAAAAGTAAACTTGGGTTTTTAATTGTTATAATACATGAAACTCAATTAAGGAAATTCAGTCCTCTCTTGAAATTTCTGCTTGAAATGTAGTAAATAGAAAACATTTCATTACTTATAGAAATATATATATACATATATATATATAACCAATTGAATGTAAGAACTATATAAAAGGCAAGGAAATTTTCTTCAACCCTTTGGAGTCTACTACCCACTCCTGCCAAACCACCAATTCCGTACACACACATGCACTCACACACATTTCACTTGTCTCAGAACAAGTTGCAATTTTTCCATAAGAATAAACCCAAAAGGACATCGTTCTCCTTGTCCTCTTTCAATGAGTCCGTGTGAGTGTGTGTGTTCTTGTGTTTTTTTTGTCCTGGTGTTGTTGCTGCTTTCAGTCTCAGGTTTAAGTGAATCTAAGCGTTGCACTTGAAGCCACGCAGACGCCTTAGCCCGACGACGATGACGACGAAAAGATTTGTCTCTCGCTTTCGCCCCCAGGCTTAATCCTCTAACATGTGTATAAGTATGCATATGGGTGTGTGTGTCCATAGTCCAAAAGTAGATGCCACTGCATAATGAGAAGACGAGTGACGCTGTCTACCTGCGGCTTGATGATGATAGTATAAACATTAGGGCGTATCTGAGTTATATTAAATCGTAAACACTTTAAATCAAATTTTGTTATATGACTCATACGCCATGTTGCTCAAGCTATGTTTATTTTTTGGTAACATTGAAGCTGTTTTTTTAATATATTTAATTTAGCTAAACTTAATACAGGAAACTGTTTAGAATCAAAAATATTATTAAATTTATATAGAAAAAGTAAAATATTTTAATATATTTTAATTTTGAAGTATAAGTATTTAATACAATTTGTGAAGTGAGATAATTAAAATATATTTAGATATGTAATAACTAATAACTAGTTAACGCTGATACTAACAGGTTTTGTTGGCCAACTGTTAACTATTATAATAACAAGCTTTTTCCTATTGAAACACCTTAATGGGTTAGTTATATGAAAATATTTTACAGTCTGTTCGTGTGTGTGTGAAAAGGAATTCCATTTGCTTGCTTTTTGCTTATATGTATTTGTAATGTTAAGTACTCTTAAAAGTAGGCAACTAATTTTTTATGACTTTTTTCTTATTCTCTTTTTACAGGTACTGCAACTTTAATTTCCTTACACTACTTACACATTGCAACAGCAACAACA
This sequence comes from Drosophila neocordata, assembly GCA_018903615.1. Lineage (NCBI taxonomy): Eukaryota > Metazoa > Arthropoda > Insecta > Diptera > Drosophilidae > Drosophila > Drosophila neocordata. The sequence continues at coordinate 3,652,042 of JAEIGI010000013.1, forward strand.
ACATGAACATAAAGAAAAGCAATAAAAGACTCTGAAAATCAAAAAGAAAGAAACAAACAAAACAAAAAAAACAACAAATCAAAGCAGCATTTAAAAGAAAAGTCTGTTCACTCATAATATTATTTATGCAAATTGAAGAAGAATACGAGAGAGGGAAAGAAAGAAAATACAACGAAAAGAACGAAAGAGAAAAGCATTCACTTTTGCGATGCTTGTAAAACTTTACACTTTTTAGAATATTTTCAATGAAGTGAATTAACAGAGAACAAAGAGAAAGAAAGAGAGAGAGAAAGCAACTTTACGTTAACAGAGCCAGCAATACTAGCATAACAGGCAGGCAAAATGTTGAAAGCAACAACAGAGCTGCCGCTGCCTGACAAACTACAACAACAACAACAGCAACAACAAAGCATCAATTGCAACAACTACAAAGCGCCTTGTCTACGTGGTGGCTGTCACAGAAGCAAAATTACAACGATAACATAAGAAACCAACAACACAGCAGCAGCAACAACAACAACAATACTAACAGAGCGCGATTTCATTCTCCTCTGTATTCTTAGCCCGTTACTTTCTATTACATTGTTGTTTGTATTTGCTGTGCGTGCATTGCTGCGTATTTGTGTGTCTGTGTGTGTGTGTGTTGGTTGGCCGCCTTCGTTGTTGTTTGTCGTCTGTCTCTGCTGTGTGTAAGAGTGCGTGTCTATGTGTCTGTGTGTCTATGCATTTGTGCCCGCCGCCCAACCTTTTCAACCACCTCTCCTTCGGCCATCAATTGTGTCAATCAAAAAAGGAGAATTGAATTATAACATTTACATTAAGATCGCGTTATGGCACAGCAGCAACAACAACAACACCTTCAACACCAGCAGCAGCAGCAACAACTTCAACAACAACACCACCACCACAGCAACCTCCTCCTTCTTCAGCAGCAGCAACAACTATTGCAACAAGAACAACAACTACAGCAATACGATAACAATTTATACAGCCATAACTATAAGTAAGTTTTAGAGTCATTGGCTGTCGGTCCTCTTCTCTTTCACACTCTATGTTACAGTTACTACTTTTCGTTATCTTCTTTGTGTATGTATGCGTGCGTGTTTCTTTATTTATACTAACTGTTAAAGCATGAGAGCAAAGAAAAATACAAAACCCAAAAAGAAAATTTATGCAAACATTTGCACAAATTTCACCGCTTTTTCGTCTTGGACCCCTTCTTTCCTAAAAAAAAATATACATACATATGCACACCTATCAACTATAGACACTTTCCTCTACACCTTCATGACATTTCATTTACATACTTATCAAACTGTAACGTGCTCCACCTTGCGTGTGTGCTCGTCAAACTATTGACGGCGGTCGTGTTTTAACATATTTCACTATATTTTTTTTAAGACAAAAATCCATTTTATCAAAATCTTTCAAAGTAACAAAGTATATGTACCTAAAGTATATGCTTAAATAATAAGGCTTTATCAAATCTATTGCACCTTGAATTTTATAAAGTAAAGCCTTAAAATATGAGATGCACTCATTTAAAAATAATTTAAACATAAATATTCACCGTGTTAAACATTTTTTGTTGCTAAAAAAGAAGAAATTAGTAGTTTTTAATTATTTTTTTTAATTGTCAACCTTCCTCGTTAATTGGAAATCCAATCATAATCTAAATCAAAAAAATTAAAATTTGAAATTTAAAAATTGACCAAAGAATTGTATTATAAAATGTGTTAAAAAAATAATTTAAAGTTTTTGTTTTTCAACTTTACACACACCAATTTAGATAACTTTACATAACTTAAGCTTTGCCTAAATATGTAAACAGAAATATAATAGATATTAAATCTGAAGAATTGGTAAAATTTATATATTTGTCAAACACCTTATATTATTAAATCCCATTTAAAAGTTTTGCAACACTAGTTCGCATATACCAACTGATGAAAAACAATTTTGATCGAAAGCAATTTGAAATAACACATTCTTAAATAAATTTTGCCAAAACCTTTTGACCTTTTTTTTAATATTGCAATTTCTTCATTTTTTGTTTTTAAAAATCTTTGTTCAATTGTTTTACAAAGGTATAACATATAAATGCATGTGTTCTAAATACTAAAAAAAAAACAACGTTTCCATCACTTTTTGCATTTTGCAAATATCGATAATTAGAAGAGTTACCTTGAAGGATCTTTTTTTTTTCATAATCAGTGTGACCGTACCGTCGTAATTAGTTTTATTGGAATGTTATACTTTGGAATGTTATAGCCAAGCTGATACAAAATTTACTGGCATTGATAAACAGGCTTATTAACTTTTATGCAATATATTAAGAAGTAACTGAAAATAATTACAAAAGCAAATACCGCCACTTATCATCAATTCAAAAATATTAATACAAATATGAGATAGTGAGTTGGCAAAAGGGAGGGAGGGAAGAAGTGTGATATAGTTTATTCAGACCACCCAACCCATTCCAATGCATGTTAAACTTTTTGCCGAAAAGTGAATATTTTTCATCTGTTTGTTTTGTTTCCTTTTGTTGTTTTATTTGTTTGTTCACGCCATGTTTGTTGTTGTTTGCTGTTCTAATTGTTGTTGTTCTTGCTGTTGCACCATATAGAACATAATATGTTTAATCTATTGATGAAAAATGTAATATATTATTTTATTATAATTTCTAATTGCAGCATGGAGGAATATGAAAGACGACGGCGGCGGGAGCGTGAAAAACATGAACGCCAACAGGGCATACAATGTGATGACCGAGAGACTAGTCTATTTGGAGAGCCCCGTCGTCTGACCGAGGGCGATGCTGAGATAACGGCGGCACTGGGTGAGTTTGTCGATGCCAGGAATTATATCAATCAGTCAACTGTGGGAATAAGTCGGCATGCACCTGGTGGCGGCACTAATCCGCGTTTACAAGCGCCGACGCTGCAGCAGCTCTCTGCTAGCTCTAACTCCATCTCCTCGTCATCATCCACCTCCGCCTCTGCAGCCTCCTTGTTGCCGCCTGGTCAAACGCAGACGCAGCAACAACACTATCAACAACAGCCGCGACCTCCAACCTATTTAAAGCAGGCGGACAATAAACCGCCCTACAATGGACGCGGTGGATATCCTGGCCAACCCATGAAGAACGATATACCCTCGAGTAGTGGCATGGCCCCACCAAGAGGACCCCCTAAATCGAATTCCATCACAAATAATGCTTCATCCACTCTATTGGGTCCACCAATGTCGACCCAAGTGCCCAATGGAAGGGAGAAATCTTTTTTGGGTCCACCGACGGCGGCACTCCAAAATGGCGGTGGCCGATTTGCCCAACCGATGTCCAGTAAGCGACCTGGCGGTGGATTACAGCCACCGCCACCGCAAGAGGTAAGCATTTTGGACTTCCTAATCAGGTCAATAATTACATATGAATCTCTCTTTTGTTTCCATAATTTGCAGAAGGACGTCCGATCAATAATTAGCGAAATGACCAATAATTATCTTGTGACACCGCTGAATCCTATTGCAGCCACACCGCAAGCTCCAACACGAGAAAATTATAACCTCAATGCGCCCAATAAGTTTAAATATGCATTTGATATTGGTGATCCAATAATGCCGTTAGGCTCACCTCCATCCGCTCAGCCATCATCGCTGATAACGCCCATTGCGCCGATGACATCGCCCATTGCTCCATTATTGACAACTTCGCCTCAGGCGAATCAATTACCCCAAGGTAGTGGGAGTGGAGGGATTGGTGCTGTCCTATCAACGACTACAGCTACGGCGGCCGCCATAGTTGCTCCAATTCAACAGCTACCGCCAACACCGCCAAAGGCCATGTCGGTAACACCGCCGTCAGCGGCAAAGCCGCTTAAACTAGAGAAGCAAGATTCTTGGTAAGTTATAATCGATCCCCTATAGAAACTGTGTCTAATCCAACGTTTATTTTTAATTTACAGCCTCGAAAATGATCTGGAACTTTCCGAATCGGAAGATGAAAGGAAAAAAGATGGGTAAGAAAATTGTAATTTAAAAGTCAAGTACAATTAATAAAATTAATCCGTCCATTTCTTTCCAGTCGCTCTCCTGGCAGTAGTAGTAATGGTTCCGAATCAGATTCAACCGAATCGGGAAGTGAAACCAGCAGTAAGGGTGATCACAATCATCATCACCAACAGCAGCAGCAACAACAGCAGCAGCAACAACATCAACAGCATCCACATCACCCGCATCATCATCACCATCTACCGCAGCAGCAGCAACAGCAGCAATTCCATCAGCTCCATCAGCAACAACGACAACAACTGACGGCAAATGGTGGCAAAAAGAAGTTTAGCCAGACGATTATTGCAAGCGGAGCAAATACCATTACCGGTCTTTTGACTTCAAGTGGTTTGGGAAGCAGCAATAGCGGTGGTGGCGGAAGTGGTGGATCAACAATGAGCTCTGGTGGATCAGTGGGTGGAAGCGGTGGTAGCGGCGGTGGTGGTTCCGGTAGTAGCTCTGGCATTGGTACCATGAGCAGTGGTAGTTCCTCGAACAAGACACCATCTCCAACGGATAGTAATAAATGGAATTTAAGTCGTTTCTTTCCGAAACCCACCAGTCAAACCAGCTCAGAGAGCGTTTCACCTGGTAATATTAGTATGAAGGTGCCTGGTATATTGCCAGGAGGAGCACAAATCATAGCCGAACCCATAGACGACACAAGGGCCATTGTGAAAAATGAGAAAATTCATGATGATCACTTAATGGATATGGATGAGTGTGATGAGGACGATGATGAGGATGAGCACCACCACCAGCATCAGCAAAAACAATTGCGCTATGGAGCTGGCCTCAGCGTCACCCCAGTAGCTGTTAAAAAGGAAGAGGACCTAGGTCTGACAGCCATACCAAAAAGCCAAATTAAACGGGAAAATGAATCACAAATCTCAACACGATTATCGGAATCGGCATCGAGTGGCAGCTCATCCTCAAGTAGTAGCAGTTCCGACTCGGCCAGTACCAGTGAAGTGGTCCCACCCATGCCGGGACCAGGCGAAACATTACAAATTCCCGGTGTACCTGCTGCAATAACCTCTGTGATGAGGGTGCCACCAGCCATCAATTTGCAAAAGTCGCAATCCATGAGTGTTACTGTAACTCCAATAGCTCCATTGCCCGCCTCACCAAAGCCAAGGCAAAAGAAGCCACGAAAGAAAAAGATGATGTCTGCGCCAACGGCGCCACTGCTAGATTCCAGCGATGAAGATGAGCCGTCAAAACATTCTCTTCTAATGGCCGCCAACGTAGCTCAAGTTGCCGCTGCAGTTGTGCCACCGCCCACCAAAAAGGGTCGGGGTAGGCCAAGGAAACAACAACAAAGTGGAGGAAGCGGCAATTTAAGCAGTGCGTCAGCCGGTAGTAGCTCACAGGCCAAGGGACCAACGCTGACGGCTGCCAAAAAGCCATTGGTTAAAGGTCTCGTCACCTCCACGTCGTCGTCTTCTAACGCCTTACCGTTGTCATCCAGAAAACGTGAGCATTCCAGTCAGAGCAGCTCCAATGGGAATACGCCCACCAAGAAAATGTCCAGCATACCTCCGGTGGTGGTTCCCGTTGTAGTGCCGCCGCCAACAGCAGCGATAATGCCTCGCAGTCCAGCAAGCAGTAGCAGTTCAGATGAAGAGAGCTCGTCAAGTACATGTTCCACTTCCAAATCGAGCAGCTCTTCCAGCAGCGGTGATGATACGAAAATGCAAAAGACAAATTGCCGCATTGTTAAGTTAAACAAACCGGGTCCAGTCACAGTAGTGCCTCCAACCAAACGACCGAGCTACCATCACAGGAGTGGCAGCAGTTCACCCACAAGTAGCTGCAGTGAACTAGATAAACCGAATGCCCATAGTCACAATAGTCTTGGCGGCATCTCCAACTCCAACAACATTAACAATAATATACTACAGCAAAATATGTCGCAACACTCACCATATAAGGTACTGGTTAGCGGCGGAAGCCAGCAATTGAGTAGCTCTGATAGTTCCTCATCCAGCGGCAGCAGCTCCAGCGGTGATGAAGACGATCCTAAGCGAGAGAAGGATCGGGAGAGGAAGCGCAAAAGTGATAAAAATAAAATAAGTACTCTAACCCGCATATTCAATCCAAAAGAGGGTGGAGCTAAAAAGCAGGGTCAAGTGGTGATTATTGATCAATCTGAAGAGCAATTGCAGCAGATACAACAGGCTAGGGATCCACTTCCACCGCCTTTAACGGGGGTCAAGCCACGTATGACGCCTACCCACGTCCAACAACAATTAGGAGCAGGCCTGGCCTCTCCCGCTAGGACCACCACGCCACATCTCACCTCGTTGATATGCAAAATCGATCTGAGTAAACTGTCCCGTGAGCGTATACTTCGTCTTAAGAAACTAGCTCCAAGCAGTAACCAACAGAACGGGCATCTCACACCCAATGGCCATGTCCAGGATGGCAGCTCGCCAGCGGGTTTATCAGTGCCTGGAGCAAAGGTCAAGCATGAGCAACAACATCATCATCATCCGGTCAAGCCAGAGCCAGAGCTGGATTCGGTCTACGAGCATAAATTCAAGCCCAATGTTAAACAGGAGTTTCAACTGAAGCAGGAAAGAGATCGCGAGCGAGATCGAAATAGAGAACGCGACCAACAACAGCAACAACCTCCGCCACGTCGACGCAAACGGAGCTCCAGCTCCAGTTCCAGTCCTTACAAGGAAAAGAAACGGAAAAAGGAGAAACCTGATCCAATGCTAACAGCTAAGGATCAAATGCTGCAAAATAATCCTGTGCTCTTGCCTTCCAATAATCATGAGCGATTATCCTACGATAAATTGCAATTGTTACAAGAAGATGCCGCAGCAGCGGCTGCTGTTGCCGCTGTTGTAGCCTCCTCCAATCGGCAGAAATTGTATCCAGCGGCCGCATCAGCAGTGGTTCCGTTAGCTGTTATGGCCCCTGCAACCTGCAACGAGGCGGTACAAACGACACCGCCGCCAACAGCGACTGCAGCATCTATTGCACCGCCTCCACCACCACGTTTAATCTATCGGTCCTACTTTGATCGGGACGAAGAGCATCCCACTGACGATCTTAGGTAAAATACAAATTTGAATAAATACTGTAGAAAGAAGTCGCTAAAAAGTATCCTGTTTTTCTTTCAGAAAAAACAATCAATTCCTGCAAGAGGCTATTAATCGAAAGCATGCCGCCGATTCAGAGCGAGATTCATTTAACCAAGTCACTCTCTATCTAGAGGCAGTTGCATATTTCCTTCTCACTGCCGATGCCATGGAACGTTGTAGCTCTGAGACGGCCACATGGACAATGTATAAGGATACCCTGTCGCTTATTAAGTGAGTAATGTGTGTGAACCATTCAATGAAATGTTTTTAGGGACTAGGAAAATGAGTAGCACCCAATATAGCTCGATATCTTAAAGAGGCTGACAATACTTCCCTCATAAGTAGAACGTGAAGTTAATTTAAATTTTAATTATCCTTATAGATTTATTTCATCAAAATTTCGACCGTATCAACAGTCGGCAAACTGCCAGCAAGAAACGCACAACAAGGTGGCTATACTCAGGTAAATTTTTAACATTATATAATTTGTATTTATTTTTAATCATTAAATAACTAATTTTGTATTTATTTTATAGTTTACGCTGCCAATCGTTAATATCCCTTAAGCTATTCAAATTACGACGAACCACTTGTCGCGCCATCATTGCTAGCTTAACGGATTTCTTTCGCAATGGCAGAGGGGATATAGTAAATGGTAATACACCATCATCGATATCTCCATCGAATTCGGTTGGATCACAGGTAAATGCTGCGGATTTAAACACACAGACATGAATATGTAGGATATTAATCCATTTTTGTTCAAATAGGGCTCCGGTTCGAATACGCCACCTGGTAAAATAGTGCCTCAAGATATACACAATCAACTGTTTAAACAGAACGAGTATCTAACTTATGTGAATAGTGCTCATGAGTTGTGGGATCAAGCCGATCGGTTAGTCCGCACCGGCAATCATACAGGTAAATCAATGGGAAATCCCTAAAAATTCTTAAATTTTCAGTGTTTTTTTTATTTTTATTTTATTGAAAAATCAGAGATTGAATTAAATTTTAGCATTGCTTTTAACTTAGTTTAGTATTATTCGCTTTAACAAAAAAAAAGGATTTTCAAGTTAAAAAGAATGATTATAGATCAATTGTTTCTATAACAGGTATATGATATAATCAATCGGTTCCAATCAAACTATAAAGATTGTTTTTTATAAAAAAGTTAAAAATATTAGTTAGGAAAATAATATATTATAGTCTTCAGATCTATACGATTCCGGCATAAGTACAGCATTCAGCGGAATGTGAAAAATTTCAAGAAGTTCTGACTCGCACGGAAACTGAAAAAAACTTCATTGTATAAAAATTATGATATATACTCTGAATATCATAGTATATATAAAGAAAGTTATTAACATATTTGGTCATAATCTAAAGCTTTAATGCTGTTTGATTTCGGATATATTTTTGTAGCTTCTTCAGTTAGAAAACCAATGGGCAAATTAAAAAACAAAAAAATGTTAATATATAAATATGATTAATTTCTAATGTTGCATTAATTTTATTTTACAGATTTCTTCCGCGAATTGGATCATGAGAATGGACCATTGACATTACATAGCACCATGCATGAGGTGTTTCGGTATGTCCAAGCGGGACTTAAAACGCTCAGGGATGCTGTATCGCATCCGACCCATCAGTTGCAGTAGCGACAACAGCAACAACCACAACAATTAAAACAACAACAGGAACAACCACAGAAATTACAACAACAACAACAGAAACACCACCACCAAACGTGTCTAAATAAAAGTCAGGCCAAATTAGTAACTATTATGTACTACTACAAGCTAATAATTTATAGTTAGAAAACAAGAAACAATTACCACAACAACATCTACAAAAACCTTCCATCAACAGCAACAATACCAACAACAGATAACAACAACAGTAACACAATAAGCAACAACATTTGTTATTATCTTCTAGTTTTCATAAAAATATGTATATATAGGATTTTATACATATGTAACATTTTGTATATGCACACTGTTTACTTATTTCCTTAGGGTTCGTTTAAGTATAATGTAACGCACCAAAAGGAATGGGGCTGAAGTAAAACGATGAGTGGAGTAACATTACTATTTGTTACAACTGGCGACGTATCATGTGCGGGGCAAGATATTGGGAATATACGATTTCGCTTAAAAACAATAAACAAAAACAAAAAAAAAATTGATCTTTCACAATGTTAAAAGTCTACAGAGTCAAGACGTACAATAGGAGGGGAATTGGAATAATGGAGACGAGTCTAAAATGAACCAAAATTGCGTTACGTAATACTTGAACGTAGTCCTTATGCTCAATTTTTCAAATTGATTTTGTAAGAATGTGTTAAGCTTTATATTTATGCCTAGTTTTAATTGATATTACAAACAATCACACACACACACGCATACATTTATGTAAATGCATACATTAAAAAATATATTAGCTATATAGTGTGTATGTAACCTTAAATCAGTCCCCCATTATCCCAATTCCTATTACAACACCTGATTCAACTCCTTGTCCCCAAGCTCCTAATCCTATAAACATTTTAGTTGAATTTTGTTTATGGCTTTTTTTAATTGTTTAAGTTTTAGTTAATTTTACTTTGCGCTCTTGGTTCTAATAAATACAACAACACAAAACAAAACAAAAAATGTTAGCTAAATATTCTTCAAGCGAAACCAACAACAAGTTATAGTTATTAATTATTTGTAATAAATCATTATTAATCCTATTTTATTGATTTTTAAAAAGTAATTTAAACAAAACCAACAAAGCAATCACAACAATGTTTTTAGAACAAAAACATCAAAAAAATATATATATATAAAAAAATGAATGAAGAACTATATATATTAAAAATATATCGTCTATGAAAATTTTACAACTTTTGTTTCATTAATTTTGTTATGTTTAAGATGATGAGCATTTTTCGTTTAATTGGAACTACAATTAATACTCGAAAAAAAATGTTGATTAACTTTTCCATTGTTCCATTATTTCCATTGCATTGAATAATTTGTTCAATTAATTAAATTTTAATTAATCATTTTATTTTTAAACTTTTATCGGGTGCCTCGAGAACTCTCCAAACACAGACGCAACAACTAAATAGTGCATTAGTAGAATTAAAGCAACAAAATCAATGGAAATAGACTTGTCCTCGAGATCGATATTATACATACATACTGCATAGGTATAAATATATATATATATACAAATATATATGTATACTTATATATAACAAGAAAAAGAAGAACAACAACAAACAATATAAATTAAAAATCTGTACATATAGTCGCCTCTATATTTAATGCATATATACAATACATATATTTTTTAATATGCCAAAAAAAAAAGAAAAAATACAGAAATCATGCAATAAAAAAAAAACAAAAAGCAAGACTATTCTAAGACGAGAATTCAATCAGAACAGCAAGCAAAAATCTGCCAAAATTTCAACTTTGGCAACCCAAAGTTAATAATATCCTTGCAATGTTTTAACTTTATTTATACTTGCATTTAGTTCTTAGCCCTTATTAGAAGTCCGATCGACCTATATATAATGTGTATTTGAATAAACTCCTTAAAAAATCTTGGGAGTATCTTCTGATTCTGAATATACATATATATGTATATATCAAATGTAAAACTAGTATCATAGATATCCTATGTGAATTGATGTTTTGATGTTTCTTACTAATGTCTTCGACTTCCGACACTTCGCCAATATTTGAAAGAAAAGATCAATAGATATATATAAAACATATGATTTTTATCCTTCCAATCAAAAAGAATTTGTTAAATTCAAAGCAATTGTAAAGATTTGTTAAGAGATTTTGTTCTAGAATACATACATACATACATACGAAGCCAATCGATTCATCTGCAAGAATATTAATGTTGGCAGCACATTTTGTGCATATTCCTGGCATGTAAATTTTCTCAAAACAATATACGAAAACAATGCACGAAAATCAAAGCTAAAATGCAACAAAACAAGCAAAATGAAAATAAAATTAACGTATGTAATAAAACAAAAATGGTTCTGGGGAAACAAACAAAACAAAATGACGAGAAAACCAAATTATAGAAAACAATTTTAAGTTCAAAATAAAAATTCAACTCCAACAAAATGGGCAAACCGAAGAAGAAAAACTGCAAAATGCAACTAAGTGTAATTATTAAATCTTTAAAATATATTATATATACATACATATATATAAATTGTTAATAAATAAAAGAATAACGCTGTAAATAAAAACAACCGAACACACAAGGAAACACAAAATTAACATATACATACATACATACGTAGATACTTACGGACACATACACACATTTATATATATATATATATATTTTTATATATATACAAACTAAACAACATTAAATTATAGTTAAATTTTTCAAAAAAACAAACAACATTAAAAAAACAGCAACAAACAGAATTAAGCAGAATTAAAAAAAAAACAACCAAATCAACCATTAACAAACGAATTGCGCCTAGTTATAGTTAATAATTCTATTTTGTTAAGCGTTATGGTAGTCGAAAAAACAACAACAAGAACAAACGAACAGCTAAGCCAACAGAATTAAGTTTTAAGCTGGTCACGAATCACGAAAATTGTTCATTAACATAGTAAAAAAAATAAATTTAATTAAATAAATAATATATTATATATATATATATATAAAATTATATATTTTGTACAAATATAATTATAAAGAACAAACGCAGCATCAGCAGCAGAAAAAAAACAACCAAGTACACTTATTAAAGTTTAAGCAACAAGAAAACAACCAATTTAATATGCAATTACCGTAACAGTAGTTGATAAATCAAAAATAAAACGAAAAAAAACAAACCAAAAATTATAAAATTTAAATGGAGCGCCTTTTTATTTTATATTAGTCAGTGTTGAAAATTAAATTATAAGAAAAAAGCCTTGTCAAATATTACTCTACATGTATCTTATGTAGATAAGTTCCAGGGACACATTTTTACATGACAATCAAAAAATACTCGATCTGGGCGCCAGTTGGTAATTACTGATTGATTATTAGGTCGCCCATTGGAAATCTGAAATTTGATTTGCATACATTTCAGTTTAAAGAATTTAATTTGCCATACTGTTGAAAACGTTGTTTGACTGGAGTAAAAGGGTCACGCTATTTCAGATCACACAAACTTATCGATTACTTTGTCAAATGTGTCGCTTTGACAGCTTTGCGCTTTTTTTGGATTTTACAGTTTAAAGGATTATTGCGCTGTTTTTTTTTTTTCGAAGTGAATATGTTATTTTGTTGTTTTTAATAAGTTATCTTGTTCCTGATTGTGAAGTAAAAGGTAAGCACAGGTAGTGCAAAAATGCAGACTTGTTTTAACTTGTTCATAGTTCTTCATAAGGAACCTCTTTAACTTTTAGGTTATGCTTACCAACGCATGGTAAAACTGTGATCATAAAATAATATTGCTTAAAACTAATACGAAAAACTGTACCACAGAGGTGACTTTCTTCTGGAATAATCGTATAAGACGTAGGCGACAGCAACACAAAAGAATATTGCGACTGCGCACCGGGAAAACGGTTATTAAAAAAAATCAAATTAATTAGAGTCAGCGGTAAAGCAAGGTTAGCAAACATTGGAAATCAAAAGACTCAAGTTAGCCATTTACAAAAAATGGATAAAATGCCAATAAGGCCCCCATTTCTCTATTGCGATCCTTTACAACCGATGACACAGATGACACTTAACTCCTTTCACCAGAATCATGTATCCAAAGTATCGCGGCAATCTCCGCCCTTCCATTCGGCCCAGAAAATCCCCCCACTTCCGCATTTGAATACATGCAGTTCAGATCATCAACAAATTAGTACTTATTGGCTATCATTTAATACACAACTTCCCAATGAAGTTAAAGCTGACCAAGGTCAACAATGGATTACCAAAAGACACAACAAAATGGGCAGTCACCAACCCAGAACGAAGAAGTATCGTACAATTTAGTAAGGTAAGTGTTTTTTGACATTTAAAAAAGAAATAAGCTTGTTTAAAATAGAATATGCCTTTAACTAATTAAGTTCTGTAAATTTCATTAATTAGTAAATAAGACTATTCAAAAAAAAAAAAAAAAAATGACGGCACTACTTTTCAGACTGACCCTCCTAACTTCCTTCAGCTTGTAAACATAAATTCTATCCCCCGCAACTGTTCCCTTTACTCAAGGGTTAAATTTAATACAGTTTTATATTCACTGAGTAACTTATCAACAGTTTACATTTCATTGTGGTTTAAAACTGTTTGTATGTATGTAAATAAATGTATGTGGGTAGATAGAGGCGCAAATCTGTGAGTAAGCTTGGAGTATGTAAACATAGCAGCAAAACATGCCACAAACAGGACTAAAAGTGGAGGCGGAGTTAGGGTTGGTGTAGAGTGGAACTGACTCAGTGTGCAACTTGGCTTGCAGAGTTCAATGGTCTTTGACACAAATGATGTCAAGTTGAGCTTGCTGTTAGCTCGGCTTCGTCCTGTTCTCAGTCACACTCTCTCTCTCCGACGCTACCTCTTCCTGCTCTCTTTCTCTATTTTTCTCATCCAGTCGCCCTTCTCTCCCACAACTAGCAGCCTTTTGAAATTCTTGCGTGTATAGGTATTGCTTAACTGTTTGTTTGGGTGCCTTTTTGGCTGCCGAGTCTCAGCCACCCAGACACTCTCTGTGTTGCTCTCAGAACCTACCGCAATTTGTTTCGTGTTCGTTGTGGCTGCGTGGCTGCATTTCCTTGTTTACGTTTTTGTGCACAAATGTAGGGTACTCAATAGAGATGCGGGAGTGATGAATCCTGATTGGCTATATGGACGACTCACGACAAGTATACTTTGCTCTACTTAAATTAATTTCATTATGCTATCCAACAATTTAAATTTACTTCGACTATTTTTTTTAAGTTTTAACTACTTTATTAAATAATTTACGCATCTCTAAATAAGATTGTTTAGAGACCCACAAAAAGAGAGAACGTAAATGTGCTGCTGACTTTTGCAGCAGTTGTTGTTGGCAATCTCTCTTCTCCGCCTTCCTTGATGTCTTCTTCCTTCAGTTTTGTGAGTTGGACAGTGTGCTAAGGTTTGAGGAATTTGTCTAATAAAAAATTAAGTGTTTACTTCTGGTTATGCTATGTACTCCAAATAAATTTATGTTGTGGCTTTTAGATTCTTTAATTACTAAGTGGTGACCCGCATGATATACATCGTATTAGTCTATTTCAGCTGATTCTGAGAAATTGTACATTAATTCCTGTGAACTTGTCGCGTTAATCTATTCCAGTGTGCATTCCGTTGCAAAAACTACGCAGTTAAGCTTTTGCAATCGTTGGGCTCCTTTTCCGCATTTGACTCTCTTCAACCTCTCTCACTATTTATGTCGCGCTCTCTCTCTCTCTCTCTCTGTTAGATGCAGCAGCTCGTTCGCCGTTCGTCCTGGCTGCATTTATCCTGGCGGCAATTGAACACTTTAATCATTTAGTTCTTGCACTCTCCGGCAGCAAGTTGTGTTTTTTGATTATCGTCGTATCGTCGTCGTTTATAAATTGTTGTATATCGGTATCAAAATACACACATCTAGCATACTCACACAACTTTACACACATACATACATGCATATACATCGTATATATAGTCTTATATATATACAGTTTGACAACAAAGTGTTTTCACAACGCCAAAAATTATCATTTTCTTACTTTAAGATGAAAAAAAACCTAAATTAAATGGTTTTTTAAATTTTTTTGAATTAAAATATGTTAAGTAAACAATTCACTTTTAGGAATACAAAAAAAAATTTTTAAATACGTTTCAATCAAGAAAGAAAAATAACAAAAACTGAAGATTGCACAAAATTTAACTGCCAACTAAGTGTTTACACAACTTAGTTTTTTCACTTATTCTATCGATTTAAAGATAAACTTAAAATATTTAATATTTTGTAAGGCCGCCATTGGCATCTAAAACAGTTCCCAATCGTCTATTCATCGATTTGATGAGATTTTGGACATAATCCATAGGGATATTTAGCCACTCCTCCAAAATAATGTTCTTCAATTTATTTTCATTTTCGGGATGTCGTTTGGCGGTTCTTTTTTTTGAGATACGCCCACAAATTCTGAATAGGATTTACGTCTGGACTTTGGGCAGGTGAATCCAACTCATTTTTGCAGTTATATAGCAGCCAGTACCTCAAAATATGCTCCTTTTGCTTGGAATCATTGACTTCGTAAAACTTAAAAGTTGGTTTACCCTTGACAAAAAACCCGAATTTGTTGGAACTGGCCACCAAATCTGTGTGCAATATGTCCAAATATTGTTGGACAGTTATTGTTTTCTCAATAAACGACAAATCGACAACTCCTTTGCTCGAGATGTACCCCCAAACCATTTCTGAAAGTTTGCCAAACTACCAAACCAAATTCTATTATTGGAATCCAAGGCTTTTAACGGCTTTCGCCACACTCTGCTGGGTCCACCCTCATATTTTAGCATCATTTTGGTTTCAACACAAACCATAAAATCATCCCAATGTGTATCAGTTTTTCCTCCGTGCATCCTCGCAAATCTTAAACGCCTTTCAATATATTATTTCCACATCAAGCGTTTTTTACAAGTAACACTGGATGACAAACCGGTCCGTTTTGGGACTATCCGCACATCTTCACGGGAAATGGTTATTCTACATTTCTCTTGTAGCTTTCTGGCAAGCGTCCTGGTCGAAATGGTTATGTTTTCACTTGCCCTAAGTGGCATAATTTTCCCGGCTTTGGGTGTTATGACCCGAGGCCTTCAGGTTGTAGGCTTTATTTCTAGCCTTTCTTCCTTTTTGGAGCGGTTTAGGGTGTTATATACTGCCTTTATTGAAAGTTAAAACATTTCGGAGATCTCTACAACCGTTTTGCCTATTGTGTTCCTATAATAGACCATTTGGGCCATACCAAAACTTATCCGTTTGCTTGGCATTTTTAAACATCCAAAAGGCGGTTAAAAACGAACCAATTCTAGGAAACTATGACAAAATTACTCAACATATTGAAGCAGCCACCGAAGCTCGCTTCGAAAATTCCAGGAAAGATCGGTAAATACAGAATTAACGACGAAAAGAACCCAAAAAGCGAAATGTGTAAAGACTTAGTTGGCAGCTGGATTTTGTGCAATGTATAGTTTTTGTTGTTTTTTTTGTCTTGTTTGTAATATTTTCAATTTTTTTTTTTGTAGTCCTAAAAATAAATAGTTTAACTAACCTACTTTAATTTTAAAAAAATTAAAAAATCATTTAATTAGGGTTTTTTTTTCATCTTAAAGTAAAAAAATGATGCTTTTTTGCGTTGTGTAAACACTTTGTTGTCAAACTGTATATCTCGAAATCGGTTCCGAAAATATCTGATCTCTCTGATACATATGTGTATGATGATGTGCGTGCTCAACTAATTTTCAAAACTTATTTGCAACGAACAAAATTAAAAAGTTATTCAATAAACAAATTAGAAATCTTCCGTACTCAATTGAAAATAAGTGAAGAATATTTTGCGGAGCTGTACAAAACTACTAAAGTAAGATACGTTCGATAAAATTTGTTGTTATATTATTTTGTAGCATGCAAAAAAGTTGCCCACACCCAAAGTCGATTTTTTCACATTTGTATATGTGTATGTAGAAGCTTTCCCTCTCCTCTCTCCAGGAAGTGCAATAGTAAAACAGAGCTCAAAGGGGGCTTGCAGTCGACAGAATCACATTTTCTCTACACTCTGATATACATATACTAACCGCCTACACACACACATGCAGATGCGTTTTGTGCAGCGCCGGCCGCTCCGCAGTCGCCATTTAACCTAAAAAACTGACGACCATGCAGGAGCGGACCGTTAAATCATTTAAATGATTATATTTACAATACGTTATTTGAAGCTACCTCAGTTTAGGTATAATCAAAAAAGAAATTAATTGATTATCTGTAGTTATGTGGTTGCATTTAATATCAATTATTTGTAGTGTTATTATAAGAAAAAACGCATTTGAAGTTATAAAATTTTAATGGTGATCCGCTCCTGAGTCAATGAACGAAGTGAACGTTAGCTTCATCGGCTTGCAGTTTGCAGCTTAACTTGCTCTCCCAGTGTTTTTTCCTAACTTTTTTCTCTCTCTCTTTTTGATTCGCATTTGCTGGGCTCGTTGCATATTTCGAGGCGCGCTCAGCTGACAGTTGACTGCGCTGCCGCTGCGTTTCTTTATTTTTGCCGCACCCAAATGTAAAAGCGGCCTCTACGATTTTAACCATAGATTTTGCCATTTTCTTTCCTAGTTCCTTATGTTCTCTCTTTCTCATTTTCTCTCTATTACCACTACCTCTCTCACACACTTATTGCTTTGGCAAGGTGTGTCACTTTTTTGTTTTGTTCCTTGCATTTTAGATGCGCCTCCTTTTTGCTTTTGCATGCAAATGGCTTTTTTGTTATTACACTGTTTCGTATACACACATACATACATAAGGCTTCCAATACATCAATTAGCCGGAAACACTTTTTTACCCATTTATGAATGAAAATTAAAGGTTTGTGTTGGCTTTTGGGGCGTAGGTATAGATGAAGATATGGTGCAGCTATTTTTGACTCCCACAATAATTTGAGTGAATGTCTTCGTGAAGGCATAACTATTTACATACATTGATTTTAAAGTGAATTGAAGAAATCTGAAAAGCTTATAACATTATAATTGCTGGAAGAGAAAAGTTTTTTACAATTTCAAAGATATTTAAAAGCTTTACTTTCATATAAATTATAAAGAACTTAGGCAAAATAAATATATTTATAAATAATAAAGAACATTTAAAAAGTTGCTTTAACTTCTTTTTAATTTATTTATTTAAATAAGAAAAATAGTTATTGTGGTAACAATTATCGGATCGGTTATTCATTATATTATTTGCAGTATAAATATTTCATAAACATTTAATAATATGTTTTAGAACAATGTTTTTTTATGATTGTCAAAGAAACATATTACCTAAAATTGATACATAAATCAAATTATTACAAACTTCGACTTCATAATTCAACTGAGTTATGCAAAGTGCGTGCCACCTATCGGTTACAAATTAAACGAAAGCAGAGTAAAACTAAATTATTTTAACTTTATTTGCCTGTTCTTTTATATTTGGACAACTGTTTTGCATATATTAACTAAATAACATAACAAATGCAAAGTGTTGTAGATCAAAACAGCTGATCCATGTTCTGCTCTCTGAACTGATGTTTTTAATTCTTTAACAAAAAATTCACAACCATTCACATTTATCTTTCTTTTTGTTCTTCTCTTACCTTTTATATTTATCGCTCTTTAGTTCTTTCTCTCTTTTGTACATACATAGATAGCTTTTCCTTTCTCTATGGCGGCAATGGGCATAAAAATAATTTTCACGTCGCTCACCAAATCAGTTTATTTCTGTTCTGTTGAGTTGCAGGAACGTGTTCTTTTTCTACTTTCCGTTTCAATTTTATTTCCTTATTATTATTATTATTAAATTAAACGTTTTCGGTTCACGTTTCGGTTTCGGTTTTATGTTTGTTTTTCAACTAACTAAAACTCTCCAAAACATAATTTAAACAAAATTTAATCCAAATAATAATTAATCCATTATTTAGTTTGTCTACTTCTTTTTGGTTAATTAAATTTGTTATACAAGTTTCGGTATTTTCTTAGTTTTCTTTTCGGTAATTAAACAAAAAAAAGTCCTAAAAGAAAATCGTTTCGTAATCATTTTGAAAACAAATAGAAAAACAACAAAAACAAAGCAACAAGTTTTATTTATTTACATACTCTACAACAACAAAAAAAAGGTATTTTCATTCATTTTAGCCGGTCGAACTAAACTATGTTTATGTAATAATATTTAGAACACTATTAAAATAAAAATTATATTTTGTCATTTTCCATTGCCTCACTTAACCTCAAAAAGAAAAATAAAAACAAAAACCAAAAAAAAAAAAATAAAAAGTAGAAAGAAAAAATGCGTTGTGCAGCGGCAGCGATCTCGACGTTGTTGTTATACTTACCGTTTAATAAACGGGTATATTTAAATTTCCAAAAGGTTGTTTTTTAAAAGGAAACTAATAAATGTTCAAAAATTAGAACTTTGTACAATAATCCATTAACTTTAGAACGAATAGGCTTAAAACTTATTTTGAAAATAGTCCTTCTAGTTTAAAGTCGTATTATAATTAAGGCTTAGCCTAATATAAATACTTCATATGCCAGTTCGGAAGTTTACAACCAAAATTTGTTTTACGACCATATACATTTTATATAATTGGAAATAATATTTGAAGACTTCTTAAAAGAGGGTATTTTGCAATCGATGCCTAAATATTCCGAGAAAAGATTCTCTCTTATACATATATGTAGGTATGTGAAAAATATTTTCGAAAATATAATTCTTTGCCGGCTACGTAGCGTCTCAATGATTCCCACCACCACCTCACCACATCTCATCATTTTGTTTGTTTATTTTTAACATATTCGTTGTATATATTTTTCTTATTTTCATTTTTCCTTTTTTTTTTTTTTTGCACGTTTTACATCAGGGAATGCCAGAGTATGCTAAAATGTAAAATATATATATACATTATAAAATGATAAAGAAAGATATAAATTTAACTTTTAAGTTTTGAAGTTTTTGTATTCTCTACAAATTTAATGGTTAAATACACTTTATAAAGACTTAGCAGATCTATCTATACCTTTGTACACTGCATGTATTCATTGGGTATATATTTATTGCAGGTCGCCTCATAATTGTTATAAAGGCCAAATTGAACATTTGCTAAAAATAAATTTTTGCCCAATTTATTTTTGTGTACAAGACGAAATGGCAACACAATAACAAAAATGAATTTGAGCCAAAGCAAAACTAAAACTAAAACAACAAATTATGATTATATTTATATGGGATATATATCATTTAGGATTTTCTCTGCATATATGTATTTAAGTACATATATGTAAATGGCAACTCCTAAAGAGACTAAAATGCAATTTCAAAATAAGAGAGATTAAAAAAGAGATCTCCGATAAAAGTAAAGAGCGCATGCGTCAAGAGAAAAAGGAAAACAGCTGGAATGCTAGTAAAGACAACAAAAATAATAAACATATTTTTTATATATTTAAAATTGTTTATTTACACAAAATGAAGTGATCGGTCAAGAATTTTATTAATAACCTTTCTTGGTTAATATTGTGGTATTATTTTAATCTGTCATTATATCTTTTAACTAGATACTAGAGCTAAAGCTGTTAGAGTTCGTTCGTGCAAATTAATGCTTATCCCTAACAACTTTACTCTTTTGCAAATGGTTGTACATCTGTAATGTTTCTCTCGAAACATCAAATATATATATATATGTCTCTCCTAATTCTATAGTCATGCAATAAGGGTATATTCATTATGGTCAAAAAATTGCAACGCATAAAAGCTTTATCAACACGATCTTCTTAACGAGATCCTTAAAGCTACAGATCTAAATTTTTGCACATAGACTTTCCCCTTGCTGCAGATATTATCTATCTCGGACTAAACATCAATAACTTTGTTGCTGATTAAACAAACATCACAAATTTATTGTTTTCCAGATGTAATTAATATATCCATCAAGTTTTGGTGTATTCGTAGTGGCAAGAAACTAAGTTTTCAGTTTTTAAATATGTCCCATAGATAACTGATATATCCTATACATAGGATCGTTCAGGAACAAAGTTTTCGCTTAATAATTTGTGTTAAAAGCTATTGTCACAAACCTTGGTATGTATAAGTTTAGAATATTTAGTAAAAATATCTAATTAGGTACAGGAGAATCCTTCGACAATATGCTACAGTTGCCATACAAAAGCACAAGAAAAAGTTTAGTATAAAAAATTTTCTTTACTTAACCAATGGAAATAAGATTTAGAGTTATTTATTTTTAACTATCAAAAATAAAGTTTACAATGGTATACGAATTTCGGCTGGGTAAAGTAAAACTGTTCTTCTATCTTGAAAAAAAATAGGTAAACTAAGAAATTAAGTAATTATAATAATTGGTTAATATCAATTTAAATGCAGAATTTAAATCAATGTAACAATAATATTCATATTTTTTTTATTCAGAGAAATTCCTATTATTATTCTTGATGGTTTTGTTGCCAATTGGATAGTAATACCACAATTTAATTGCATCGATTTTTCAGTCAATCAGTCATTTAGTTAGTTAGTTTGCAGACAGTGGTATTTGCATATACGTTTACCATTATCTTTAGCAGCAAAAAGGAAAATGTGCCAACCGCAGTTACACACAAGTGAAACGTTCTTCGACTTTTCTATGGTTTCATTAACGAAAAATTGCACTTATATTGTGGGTTGTTTGTTGGCTGTGGGTCACACACACACACACACACCTACACAGAGATGAAGCCGCCCGCATTTCATTTAAATTTAATTAAAATAATTGATTTATACCTTACATTTTCCATCTCCTCCTCCCCTTCAGCTTCTCAATTTTTTATTTTATTTCTCTTTCTACTTTGCTTTTGTTTTTTCCAGTTAACTTTCGGGCCTATATACATATATATGTAGTATATTGTATAACGTATACGTAGTGGATATACCTAACTAACCGACTTGTAGGGGCACGTTTTTTTCGTGGCGACGCGCTTATAACTAGGCTATAGTAAAAACAAAAACTTAAAATCAACGCATACCCAATAATTTTTCCCATTTTTCCCTCTCACGTCTCGTGTGCATCGTCGGGTGTGCAAAAAAGGTAAGTTTTAATTAAAAACTTAAATTAATTAAAGAACTCTATCTAAAATTTGTTTATTTTTGTATATTTTGCAGATTTTCAAAACGCAAAAGAAATTACAGCAGTATTATCTTTAAAACGACTTTATAACAACAGTTTTTTACGTATATTTATATATACAACCAACTAAGCTAAATATTTAAAACTTCTTCAAGTTTAAAAAAAAAGAAAACAGTAAAAAATATTATATATTTAAAGTTTAAGGCAATTACAAGTATAATAAGCATTTCTAAGATTTAAAAGAGACTAACTATTGATATTTAATTAAAAAATTCATTGAAGACTCAATGTACTTAATCGTTAATCTGTTTGTATTCTCTTTTAATTGGATTTGCTTTATATATAAGTAAACATATATATATATTGATTCCTTCTATAAACGTAAAACTTTTTTTTTGCTATACCATAACGAGATAATTCTAATATATTTGCTTTTTTAACAGCTACAACATGGTCGAAGGACAAACAGCAGTTCAGACACAGCAACAGACTGGAACTGGCAATTCCAGCTCCGGCGGCAGTGGTGGCACCAGCTCTACCACTGGTGGTGGTGGTAGTAGTGGCGTTTCAACCACTTCCAATAGCGTAAACAATAGTCAAGCCCAACAAAACGGTGGCACTGCATCATCAGCAACCACTGCTGCAGCAGGATCAACATCAACTGGCGGCAATCAGGCTTCAACTAACAATGCGACATCAAATAATAACAACAATAACAATGCATCAACAAACAACAACAATAACAACGAACCAGATCCAAAAACAAATTTAATCGTTAACTATTTGCCCCAAACAATGTCGCAAGATGAAATACGCTCGTTGTTTGTCAGTTTCGGTGAGGTGGAGAGCTGTAAATTGATACGCGACAAAGTGACAGGTAAAGATAATTGATCGTATCAAATGAAACTGATGCATTAACTGCATTATTCTTTAACTTCTTCTAGGTCAAAGTCTCGGCTATGGCTTTGTTAACTACGTCAAGCAGGAGGATGCCGAAAAGGCAATTAACGCATTAAATGGCTTGCGTTTGCAGAATAAAACCATTAAGGTCTCCATTGCTCGCCCTAGCTCAGAGAGCATCAAAGGCGCCAATTTATATGTATCTGGTCTTCCAAAGAATATGACACAGTCCGATTTGGAATCATTGTTCAGTCCTTACGGCAAGATCATCACTTCGCGCATACTTTGTGATAATATCACCGGTGAGTGTAACAAGTTAAAAAAGAGGCTTGACACCCACACATTTATATAAATGAGGAAACTATAAAATAATTAACGTTTAAAGCATATTAAACTGAGGATACACCAAAGTATTTTAAATTTGTTATCAGTAGCGCCTTTACACAAAAACTCACCTTTATTATATATAAGAGATCCTACTTTAGTTGATCTAATGGTGCTATTCAACAGTAGTAGGATAAGGCATTTTCTACTGTCTCTTACATTTTAGTATTCATTGAGAAAGCGATTAAAGAAGACTTTAAAGTATAAATATTTATTTTTAATCAATTTTACAAAAAAATACTTTGTTCTTTATCAAGAATATATTTTTAAATTTTTATATTTTTGTTTTCTTGTTCTTGTTTTTTTTTTTTATGACTTCCACAAAAACATTTATCAGTCATAGGAAGCTAAAGAAAGCTATAATTAAAATCTGTTAACTTAATTACAAAGATTTTATACTCAAAGCAAGACCGTTTCCATAACATTTTCCAATTTATTTTCAAAATGTTTCTATTATTTTTTTTTTCAACAATTTAAATTTAAATATATATATTAATGGTAACAGGTGTTCTTTCTACTTATGTTTTACTTTTATGTTGTTATTTATATATATTTATGCAAACTTATATATATTCTTTTATTTTTTGTTTTTTTTTTTTCATGTTAATAATCGAAACCCAAAAAACGAATTATAAACAAACAAAATAAAGATGAACATGCGCCGGGTAGGTTTGGTTTTTTTTTTCGTTCAATTTTAATGTGTTTGCTTTTACGCTTTTAATCATTGCTTGGCTTTATCAAACGAAACTCGATTTATGCAAATTAATTTTAATGTTTTTATTCATTTTATTGTTTGAGTTAATACACCATTTTGCAAAGATATAGTGCAATGTAATGCAACCATCTTGCATGTGTATAGCAAATTTTATTATATACATTTTACTCATACAACTTATCTTTTTTTCATAATCCTTCCGTGATGTTTTTGTAGGTCTCTCCAAGGGCGTTGGCTTCATACGTTTCGATCAGCGTTTTGAGGCTGATCGTGCCATTAAGGAACTAAATGGAACCACTCCCAAAAACTCCACCGAACCGATAACCGTCAAGTTTGCCAATAATCCCAGTAGCAACAAGAACAGCATGCAACCCCTGGCTGCCTATATAGCTCCCCAGAATGCTCGAGGCGGACGTGCATTCCCGGCTAATGCTGCAGCCGGAGCTGCAGCGGCAGCAGCTGCCGCAGCCATACATCCCAACGCGGGCCGTTACAGGTCAGAAAATACACGTGAATTAATAATTCTTATGCATATGAACCCAAAATTAGGGAAACAAAACATTTTAAGAGACTGTTTTAATAACATAACATTGCAAAGACTGGGGATCGGTTTTGGAAATAGAATTTAATCAAAAATCCCTTGTAACTTTGGGGGTATAAGATACATATTTAGAGGGTATAAGATTTATAAGATTAGACTTGACACGAACTCGAATTTTTTTACGCAGCTCTGTGATTTCTCGCTACTCACCATTAACCAGTGATTTGATTACCAATGGTATGATTCAAGGCAATACCATTGCTAGCTCAGGCTGGTGCATTTTTGTCTACAACCTAGCCCCAGAAACGGAAGAGAATGTGCTATGGCAGCTATTTGGTCCTTTTGGAGCCGTACAATCAGTAAAGGTGAGTTGTTGTCGTCCATTGCATCTAAAGGAGAGTGTAGTCATTTATGTTGTTATCTTCTTAGGTTATACGTGACTTGCAGAGTAACAAGTGCAAGGGATTCGGTTTTGTCACCATGACCAATTATGAGGAAGCTGTCCTGGCTATACAATCGCTCAATGGTTATACCCTGGGCAACCGTGTGCTTCAGGTCAGCTTCAAGACCAACAAAAATAAGCAAACGTAATTATTAACCAAGTTGGCTGCTGTTGTCAATGCCAATGCAGCGGCGGCGGCTTTGGCGGCCAATGGCCTGGTGCTCCAACAACATCAACAGCAACAGCATCAACAACAGCAACATCAACTACATAACCATCAGCAGCATCATTATCATCACAACAACAGACAGCACAACGCAAACAACATGGCAACTAAACAGAAGCAACAGCAGCAACATCAGCAGCAACAACAACAACATGCCACATCCAGTAATAACAAACAACAATCAATGCCGCCATCCAAGAAATGCAATAACAACAACAACACTGCATCAGTATCAACAACAGCATCCACTTCTGGAACAGCAACAAGCAGCAGCAATAGCAATAGCCACAATTATAATGGCGATGCAATAGGTGCCGCTCTGTCTTCCTCTTCCTCATCGTCGGGTAACATATTAAAAACATCCACCAAATTCATATACAACAAGCCACAGAATCATTACGAGCTACTGCAACAGCAGCTGCAATTGCAACAGGAATTTGCCCAATTTCTAACCAATGTGGCCAATAGTGCAGCAGCCGGTCCAGGCAGCGGAGGACCTGCCTCCGCATCAGTTGTCAATCACAGTCATAATCATGGCCATAACCATTCCACAGCCAGTGGGGGTGGCTCATTGTTGGGCAATCATGGATTGAATATGACGTCCTCATCATTGAATGCGGGCAATAAAAACACAAACAACAATAGCAGCAACGGCAATAGCTATCAATCCTCATTCATGCCGAATTGGTCAAATTGGTTTTTCTAGAAATCATATCATCCCACGAACGCTATCAAAATTTTTTTTCTTTGAATATTTTTTGTTTAAGTGAAGATTTTTGCTTCTTTTTCTTGTAAAATTTTTTTAATTTTGTTTCTTCTCCAATTTCTGTTGAGAATATGGAATTTATGGTTGTCAATTTGTGAAACAAGGAGTTTTGGTTTCATTTTAAGACAATGTTTTCGTTTAGTTAAACTTATATTCATATAAAGGAAACAATAATTTAAGTTTTCAATTTTGTTTAGAGTTATGTTATGAAAATTTCCTTTTGCTTTTAAAAAGTTTGTTTTTTTTTTTCAAAGAGTTTCATTTTATTCTGTTTTTGTTTTTTAATTGAGTTTAATCGTTAGTTATAACTTTAAGTTACTTGTTTTTCTGAGTTTCAAACTCGATTTGTTTAAAAATGTTTTGAGCTTTTGTTTAATTATATATTTTTTTTTTTTTTGTTTGTTTCATATAGGGAAATAAACATTTTTTTAAATCACTTACGAACTAAATCTTGTTAAAGTGAAATCAACTATATTTGTTTCTTAAATTAAAAATGTAACTCTAAATAGCTGCAGCAGGTATGAAAAATAATTCAACTTAAATTCTTTATTTGAATTTTAGTGAATTTTTTTAATTGAAACATATTAACGTGTAAAGCCTTCATATGTAAAACTTATTAATAAACTTTAAGAGGTTTTATCAGGCTGCAGATTTCATATAATTGAAATTTTTTATATTTTTTGTACGCACTTTAAACTCATCTAGTCTTATCTTGCAAAAAATCAACAAAATGTACAGTTAAGTTTTTGTTTGAAAAGTGTAGAATGAAATTAAAAAATAAACCCCAAACTCACACTACAAATATTTTAACATAAGAAAACCAAAAAAAAAAAATGAAAAACTGGCTAAAGAAGCCCCTACAATCCACCAAAGAACGAAGAATGCAAACAAATAAAAAAAAATAAAAAAAGAAAAATAAACTGACAAATATTTAAGCTAATAAAAAAAAAAATACAAATGTATAAAAAGGAAACAGAACTGATCGAGTCAAACAAATAGAAAAAGTCTTTTAAGGTGGCTTTAGGCGAATCATTTTGGTTAGGAGCAGCGAGAAATGAAATAACAAGAGACATGCAAATATGTTTATGTTTATAGTAACTAAATATCGATATAAATATATATAAATATTTAATAAAAACAAAAAAACATAATTCAAATAAACGATATGTACGTAATATTCAATGTTTAGTTCATTTAAACTATTCAATCCTTAGAAAACTCTTGTCTATCTAATTCTTTTGTTTATTCATTTACTAACTATAGACCTGGCTATCATCAGTAACAAATGAATTCGCTTGATAGAATGGCAACATAATACAAAAAAAAGAACAGAATTTTTCGAATACAACGAATAAATGTTTAAGAAAAATTGAAAATTCACTAAAAGCAAAAACAAAAATGTAACTAACATGCGAACCGAACATGCCATTCACTAAAGTAATGCAAGATGAAATTTACAAAAGAAAATCCCTCCCAAATACACACAAGAAAACGAAATGATGTACGTAAATTGCACATGCATAAATTGACAAAAACGCGTTTCATATTAACGAATTTGTTCAAACCCAACTGCAATAAACAATGAAACGAATAAACAAATGGCCAAATTAACTATATAATT
This sequence comes from Drosophila neocordata, assembly GCA_018903615.1. Classification (NCBI taxonomy): domain Eukaryota; kingdom Metazoa; phylum Arthropoda; class Insecta; order Diptera; family Drosophilidae; genus Drosophila; species Drosophila neocordata. The sequence continues at coordinate 3,679,661 of JAEIGI010000013.1, forward strand.
ATAAACAAAAATTTTATAAAAAAAAAAGCGGAGTATAAAACAGAAATAATACGGATCATTTTGGCAAAGAATAAAATTGTAGACAAATATGTAAGTTCTTATAGACATATGGTGGTGCTTGTCAGTTATTCTTCTACAGACAAAGAGACAAACGTTCATAAAACGTATCCAAATTTTATGTACCCTTACACATTTTAACGTGTGGTTTATTTTGACATCACAGAGTTATTAACTTATACTGGTGCTTAAGTCACTCAGTCGTCCGATCTAAAGAGTATAAACTATTACACAAGACAGAATTTTCAGTTGAATCCATTTATCAAATAAAAAGTTTTAGGATATTTTCAACAAAACCAAAGAAGAAGCTATTCCAAAATCGATTAAGAATAATTCTCGTGGATTAGCTTTGCTTCATATCTATTAAAGGAAATAGTTTTCTCAGATAAACCTCCCATACCGTCCCTTTAATAGCTACATACTAAAAAGTAGTAGACTATTTAAGAATTTTCTTTACCAATATTTATTCATACCGATCCGTAGTTCATGTAGTTTTCGTATATCTATGTAGCTCGTTTAGACGTAAACTGCTCACAGTAAAATATAAAGTCGGAGGTGCGTTTTGTTATATTTTATATTAATTATAACAACGATGACCTTTGTAAAAGTATAAATACATATAAACATATTGGGAAACTTCTGTTTATATTTAATTAATTTTTTTTTTTTTTTTTGGTTTTGAGATGATTTTAATTATTTGATTTGAGCCTGGCAAGCGTGTAAACCAAACCTCTAGCAAAACTAATGCAAAATCCACAATGTTAAATTATCTTACACTCTTTAATATACATACGTATATCTATATATATGCAAATCTATAACTTAAAAAAAAAACCTAAATCAAATATTATATATTAATTAATAATATATTGATGTTGTGTATTTGGAAATTTTAAATGTTTATAAATCTGCATACATACCAAGATAAATTATTAACTTAAGTAAACAATTAACTCATGGCAAAAATTTCCCATTTCCAAGTATACGTCAAGAAAACAAACCACAAAATATAGCAAAAGTATTGAAAAAAAAAAAACAAAACTTCAAATATTATATAATTATATATATATATATAGGTTAGAGTGTCTGTAGTAGCAACCAGAATTGCCAAGATCCCTTCACAGCAAGAAAAAAAACACTTGGAAAGCCATTTATTCATGCGCAAACAAATGCTTGACTGAAACAAAAAGGAAATAATAATTTAAAAGCGATAATTAAGATGAAAAGTGTTAAATAAAGAAATAAAAATAGGCAAACTGATAAAACCTTCCAGCAAACAAAGCTATATGTTAAAGAAAAAACAGATTACCAAGAGAAAAGTTTTTTATATATATCCCACTAATGAAAAGAAATAATGGCACAATTTTTTGTGACCACAGAACAAATAAAAATGTATGGGAATGGAAAAAAAAAATATGAAAATTTAAAGTGAGAAATGCATAATTCAATTAAGCAACGTAAAGAAAACGACAAGAGAAGGATATGAATGTAGAAGAACAAGCAGATGATGAACAACCAAAAAGCAATCGATTATATACATTTTTTAAAAGAGGAAAATGTTTTATAAAAGACAAAATAAAACCGAAGAAAGTATTTTAAAAATTTAAATATATACATGAAGTACTATATACACATTATATTATATATACATATTATATATATATATATATATATACACATATATATATGTATATATTAATGGAGTATGGTAACGAACAAAAACACCGCACAATAATATACAAAAGGACAAACGGAAAATAATGTTGAAAAAACTGACATAAAGAATCAGAATCTGAATCATACGTAAAATTCCGTTATGGATCTCTGAAGAACAACAAATATGAAATGTAAACCTAAAACGCAGAAAAGACTAAGCAAATGAAAGAATGAAACGAGCAAATTTATAATTTTTACATTGAAACAACACAAAAAAGAATGAATGAATACCGCAAAAATGTTAACATTTAATGATAAAAGGACATAGAAGAAGAAAACAACAAAAAGCGCATATCCGGTAAACGAAAGTGAATGGACGTAGGACGATGGCATTATGTAAAATTTCTATGAAAAGATAAAGTTACCGAAACAAATTTTTAACTAACATGTGACAAAAGGCTTAAATATGGTACACTTTTATACTTTTACACCAAAAAAAAAAAAAATAAATAAAATACAAAAAAAGAAAAAAAAAAACAAAAGAATCAATACCAAAATATCTAATAACAATATGTAACGCAATAAATACGGCAAACGACGATTCGTTTCTCGAGACACACAGAAAACGCGTTTAAAAGCCAAAAAGGTTGTGCAACTGCGCCATCTGCCAGATGATTCCTGTGCAGCAGCGCTTTCTTTCTCTTTAAATGTCTCTGTATCACTCACTTACACACTCGTAAATACACCCACATACCCACACTTTCACATTTCTACACGGTAAACACTCACTAAAACTAAAAGGTAACACTGCTCTCTTCAATCTCTAACTACTGGAAACTCAAAATGAATGAAACACATTGAACGTTGAACAGGAAGGAATATACAACAAGCAAAATACACATAAAAGATACAAATCTGATCTATTTGAGAAAACAAAAAATATATAATAAACTAACTTGTGCTATAAATTACATAAAATTAGCTAATGAAAGGCTTGTTGGCAAAAAGCTTTATCAAGTGAACTGGCACTAGAAAATTTGCTTAGGGGTACCACTTGAAGTTCGAATTTTCAAAGGCAAATGAAACCTCCAAGTAAGCGTCATTTTTACAAAATTAAAAAATGCAATAAAATTATAGTTTATCAATCTAATAAGTTCTTTCAGCTCAATTAAACTATATCAAGTAAAGCTTGGTGGTACAATTTAGCCCGTCTAGTAATTACCCAGAAAATTATTATATTATATATAATATTATATTATATATATTATATTTTTTTTTAACATTTTTAACTTATTTTAATCCACCGTAGCCAATTAATTATAACATTTTCTTTCTGCTTGTTTCCCATCTAAAGCAAAAACTCTCAATTCAACTTTCTAGTCGTCAGTAAAATATAAATCGAAAAGCTCTCTCTATGTTTAAATGTTATAGATAATAAAAATAATACAACCACAAAAAAAAAACACTAAATATATATATAAAAAAAAACTTAGTCGAAAATTAGTCAATCGTACTAATTTAAGGCACTATTGTTGAATGTCATCAGCTAATAATTATAATGATTCTATGGAATGACAATGATAAGCAAATGTATGAAGATTTCAACTCAACTCGGTACTTTAGTGGCATGCATATTCGTTTGACAAAAAGCAAACATAAAAAAAAAAAAGAAAAACGCTCAACATAAAAACCAACTTACATTAATATTTAATTACCCATATATTATATTATATATTTAGGTAAAGAATAATTGCAAATATTATTATTAATTCAAACAATTATTTCAATTTGTCTATATGGTTTAGCTAAGATTATAATATTGTGTCGTATGTATTATTATACCGGAATATGATATATATTTAACATATATTATATATATATATACATGCGAAAATATCTGAGCAAATCTACGTTTTTCTTTTAATCCTCTCGTTATTACATAGTTAAAATATTGGTGGACCGTCGTCGTATATCGTATTATAGTAGCAAATATACTTATATTTAACTTTAACTTAATCATCATCACTGAAATGGTTCGGAAAACAAGCGCGATTTAGCGAAAACCAATTAACAATATTCCAATTTAATTAAAGTGCATGTGCACCTAAATGATATAACTAAATTGAATTAAATTATCAAATTCTCTAAGCAAGACAATTTTTCTTCAAATTTTTTCATTCATTACAAGAAAAGAACAAAACCAAACAAAAATGCAAATTTATATAGCATATTAATATATTTACGGTATACTCTGTGCAACATTTATTATTAAGTATCAATTATACTTCATTATGAATTACTCTGAGAATTTACAAAACGACACACAAAGACACACATACACGCACACACACACACCGATAGACATAAAACACAATGAAGATAAGATGAAGTTGTAGTAGGAGAAAGGCAACAATTTATTCCAATAAAGCTATGAAATGATGTGTTTAAATAAGCAGCAGATTTTAATATCGAATCACATGGTAACGTACGAATACTTATTAGGTATTCCAAAACATCTGAAACTAAGCTATTATCCAAATCTGGGATAGGACGAATACTTTATTTAATTTTCAATTTTAATGGGATATAACCAAACCCATGGTGTTCCTACCTTGATTTTACTCCGAAAATATAAAAATTAATTTAAATTCGTTGAATTTAATTTTTATTAAAATACCATAATATTTTGGTCGAATATGTACTGAAGCACATTTACAGTTGAACATTGAATCAAAATAATTTCTTAAAACTAAAAAAAAAACTGATTAATAATGCGTCTGTAGACACGTTGTAATTTTAAACAATACATAGATAGAAATCAGGCATCTGTACCAAAACAAATTTACGTACCAATCTTAAAATTAGTTTAGATGAGGATTCCTATTATAAATAAACGAATATATATGAAAAAAATGCAATCATATTTAAATATTGAGAAAAACAGTAATGGGGCAATGATCGCTGCCTTGGCACTGACTGCGAAACACTTGATCCACAATCCGGGGAACAAAACGCTGCGAGACAATGCAATAATCCAGACGCCAACCCACATTGCGAGCCCGCGCATTAGCCATGTAGGTCCAAAAGGTGTAGGCCCCTTTTCGATCCGGATAAAGATGCCTGAATGTATCTACATAGCCTAGGCCCAATAACTGCGACATTTTGTCACGTTCTTCTTTAGTAAAGCCAGCATTACGAGTGTTGCTCTTGGGATTGGCCAAGTCAATTTCCAAGTGTGAGACGTTCATATCGCCACATATAACTACTGGCTTAAGAGCATCTAGTTTCTGAACATACGCCTGAAAGAGCACCTCCCAACGCATTCGTGGCTCCAAGTTTACCAGCTTGCGTCCCGAATTTGGGACATAGACGTTAATCAAATAAAATTTTTCGTATTCGGCGGTAATCATGCGACCTACATCATCGAATTCTTCATTACCAATCCCGTACTCCACATTGATTGGCATGATTTTGCTGTAAATGGCTACACCAGCATAGCCTCCAGGCATGCACAGCCAATATGGATGATAGCCAGACAAGCGGATCATCTCTTCCGGCAACTGTTCATTCGAACATTTTGTTTCCTTAAACAAGAGAAAACTAATATAATATATTTCAAGAAGAGGCTCCAGACTTCTTACCTGTAGACAAAATATATCCGGTTCCTCGTTATCGACAAAGCTGAGGCCATCCTTCTTTAACCAAGCCCTTAAACCAGCTACGTTCCAAGAAGATATCTTCAGATTGAATTCTACAGCTGGTGAAGTGAAATAAGCTTTGTCCACAACTCCATTGGTCTCAGCTTTCTTTTCCTTCTTGTTGTTGGCCTTGACTGCGGGGGGAAAACAAAAGTTGAGCACATTGTGCAGACTTTTCAATACTGCACCACCACAACCGGGAGTTTCCAACATACTTTTCGACCCACTGTCCTCGCCTGGTTCATCTTCAACGGGTTCCTCACTGACTGGAGCAGCCCGCTTTCGTCCACGAGCTATATATTTAAACGCACACAGAATGAATAAGGAATGTAATTTGTACTTTTGAATACACACCTGTTTTGACTTCTACTGGTTGATCCGGATTTTGTTCATTAACATTACTCTTGGCAGGCGCTTTTTTTGATCCGCGTTTTGTACTGGTGGCGGGTGCCGGCTCTTCCTGATCTTCTAGTACCTCATCCTTAACTTTCTTTTTGGCGCGACCTTTAGTTTCAGCTCCAGCATTTTCCTTCTTGCTTCTTTTCTTCGGAACTGCTGCTTTGACTGGTTCAGCTTCTTCAACTTCCTCGAGTACATCAGCTATATCAACTTCGGCCAACCGCTTTTTGCCGCGTGCCTGCTTTGCTGTTGGCTCAGCTGATGCTGGAGTCTCTTTTTTGTTATTTAGCTTGTTGGACTCTTCATTTGGTTTGGCTTTGTGTTCAACCTCATTAACTTTCTTACGTCCTCGTGATTTCACTTCTTTGGGGACCGCTTCAGATTCTTCAACATCTTGAGTTTTTTCTTTTTTGGCCCTTCCTTTGCCTTTGGTTGGAGCCGTTTCTACTGCAGTTAGTTGCTTTATTACTTCTGCGTTTGAGGAAGCTGGTGGTGACGCGGCCGCTTCTGTAGCTGGTGTTTTCTCTTTACTAGCTTTAGATTTAGTAGCTTTGTTAGTTGTTGCAGGTTCTTGTCCTGATTCCACGGCAGAAGCAGAAGTCTTTTTAGGTCGTCCTTTTGGCTTGGCTTGCACATCTTTAACACCATTTTGAGTGCTGTTCTCAGTGTTCTTTTTCGGAGATATTGGGAGCTCTTTTTCGGATTCCAGGGCGAGAACAGGAGCCTTTTTGGCTCGTCCTTTTGGTTTGACCTCAATATCCTGGACGCCATTTTGTGCAATATTTTCCGTCTTCTTCCTGCCACGCGCAGCTGGCTTTTTTTGCTCTACCTCCTCTTCGCCATCCTTTGATGCGCCTACAGCTGCAGCCTTTTTGCCTCGCACTGCTTTACTCTTTGTCACTTTGGCCACAGCAGCGATATCAGTAGTGTCGATGGGATTCCCTTTCTGATTCCCAATTGTCCCATCAGTTATGCTCTTGACTTCCGACAGCGTCTCAGACGAAGCCGCTTCTACTTGTTTTTTGGTGGCCTTGACGCGGGGCATAATCTCGTTTACTTCTATTTTGCCACAAAGAAAACTTGTTATTTACAAAAAAAGTTTTTATAAAATTTTTGTTTTGTTAATAATACTTTTAACTCAATCCAAACACTTTTACGCCTTGAACCCGGACAACAAAACCACAATATTATATTTATTAAGAGTTATCTGCGCTGCGCGGGCAAAAAAAAAAAAACCGGCTACAATGTGACCGTTCTTTCGCAATGATGGAAAATACCGCAAAAGTGCATTGGGAAGAAATGAATGTAAAATATACTAAAATCAAATACCGCTACACCTTGAGTCCCTTTTAAAATATTAGTTATTATACTAAAATTTCATACTTAATTTAATTTTTAATCAGTTGGGCAAAAAAACTTAAGAAAGCAAAAATTGGGACGTAATTCAATCCAATGCAAATAAAAACAATTAAAAATGAACTTTACAATTTTATAGAAAAACCTATTCAGAAAAGCTATTTAACATCACTTTCTGTTTATTGTCTAGAGATTTTCCCAATGATAATTATTCTTTGTGTATAAAATAAAAAAATTTCTTCTTTTGGAATCAAATATTACTATCACATAATAATTTGAGCACCCAATCGACAACGTTTAGAAGATACAATTATTAATATTAAATTAAATATAAATTTTATTTATTCATAAAAATAACAATATTCTAATTCGATTACTTAATTAATATTATTACATAAAGATTTTAATGCCTATGTTGTTAAATCAATTGAAATTATTCGCCCAGTACTATTAAAAGGTTGGACAACAGAAAGGTTTTCAAAAGCAATATTATCAGTTTGGCTAATTGAACTCTTGTCCGAGCTCGTTGTATGAGCAAACCAGTCAGATACAGAGATTAATTTCTTTGGCATACTGCAATTTTCCTGATTATGTTCTTTCGTTTGTTCTGAAGGTTCGGAAAATGTATTGGACGTATTCAGTGATCTCACCACTGAAACATTGGTTTTAGAGTTTACAGCACACCGATTAAATACTGAATTCGTTTTATAATTGGAAAAAATGTACACTGACTGTTGCAGTGGTTTTATTGAATTGTCTTCGGTAGACGTTGAACAGCTTGATTGTGAAAGGTGGGTACTACCGTTTTGTCTTAAAGCATCATCACAAGATGATCTATTAGCCATTTTGCTTTTATGTGCAACAGATATTATAGTAAGTCCGTCAGAATTAATAACCTGAGGAGTAGATGTCGATTGCTCTTCATCGTCAGAGGAACACAAATCAATTGTATCCACAATGACCTCTGAGGATGGTGAAATTCTCCACTGGGAATTTAACGAAGTATCTCGTGTTAGCCTAATATTAAGTTTTGTATTTGTTATAGGTATTGGCTCTCCAGTTGGATTATTATCAGATATCTTTTTTAATCTAACCGAGATTGGACGGCACTGCTTAATTAAGGGCGAATTTAAAAATAAAAAGTTCTGTGTTGTGTCCCTTCGTTGTGAAAACTGACGACGAGGGAAGGAATAGATATGCGAATTGTGCTCATGTGATTTTTTAAAAGTACAGTGTACATTACTTGGGTTTGATTTCTTTTCAAAAAGTTTTTGTTTACAACTTGGCTTTAAAACTAATGGAGTATAGCAAAATCGGTCAAGACGTTCTTGTCTTTCAAAAACATATTCCAATGATATTGGTTGTTTTGTAGACTTAAGTAATTGCTGTCCCGCTGGGGAGGAAATTGGGATAAACGCACATCTACTAAATGAATGAACATTACGATTTCTTCGTGATGATATTCGCCTATTTTTGCTTGTTGTATCCTTAACTAATTCTTCATTGAAAAAATTGGGTTTCTGTATATGCTTAGATAAATTAGGTTCAGTACTTTTAGGTTGAAGGCTAAAATTGAGTAAAAATTCGTTCCGTAACTCAATATTTTCGTTTTTACTTTCACACTTATTATCTGGCTCAGGAGAATCGCAAAGTATTACATCATCTTCCATATTGCAAATGTTTTCGTGTTCCTAAAATAAAAACATATTTTTATTTAATGTTATACCAATAATAGAAAATATAATATATGCATATTGGAGTTCGTGACTAAATAATCTGACGACTTACCAATATAGCTTCCTTGGAATAAAGTTCAGCATCACAGTTGTCGCAAAGATAAATATCGAACGGCGGTGGCTCAACCATCATTTGTTGTAAGTTATCATTATGTGAATCACTCAAATTCTTTTGAAGCAATAAACATTTTCTATTTTTTTGTTGTCTATCGTAGGACTGTAATATGAAACAATTTTTATATTATAACAAATAGTAGAAAACAAGAAATATATATTTTTCTTTTTAGCATGATAAATGTACAAAGTATTTTGACGATTTTATGATTATTTTAAAATAATATATAAGTGAGAAATATACTTTTGCGAAAGCCTAACACATGCTGTATAGAACTAGAAAAGCTATGAGGAAAACAAACCTAAAAACAACAATAAATATATTTGAAACTCTCTAGATTTTCATTAATTCTTTGCAACAAATGAAACTGCCTATGTCCTGCTATTTTTTTTCTCAGCCTTTTGTTATTAATTTTTAGGTTATGTAGTAAAGTTTATTAATTTAGTTTTTAGACTAAGTTAAAGAAGTTTAAAGTCGGATTTAATCAATTGGTTCAATTATCAAAATAAAATTAAAAAATATTTTATTTTAATAAAATACTTTAGTAGTATGAATCGGATTGGATAATTATATAATAATAATAAGAGATCAAGAAAAAAAAGTCCTTGATAGAACCATACATCAAATTTTTATAGAAATCAATAAAAAAAAAGCCCTTGATAGAACCATACATACAGAGAGTGACAGAGATAAAATCGCAAATTGCGCTGCGTCTGTTATATACCTACATATACACATAAAAGCAACCTCTAGTGGGATGAGAAAACAGTATTAGGAACAAAGTGGCGCAGATTCAAAGTTCCAGGGTGTGACAAAACAAATGTCATATTTTTTACCCTGCTCCCTTAGTTAAAAGTATATAACGATTGAAACTTCTTCGTCTGTATAACAACTGAGATCAGAGACTAAAAGAGTTATTACAACTAAAATTGGCGTGAACAACTGTTTAGGATAAATTGATGGCGCTTAAGAAGGAGTTGGAGTTAATGAAGCACCACTACTTGGCACAGGTCGGCAGGGACGTCTTGCTTGCTTAATTCATTTAAAATTTTCCATTCGAATGGGTTTATTGTAGAAATAATTTTATATTCAGGAAATCCAATGATGTACAAAATTAATTTTTACTTAAAATTGGAAAATATAGGTAGATTTGGTATTGGTTTTTATTTCAATTCAATTATACCAACATCGAACGATATATAATAATAAAAGGATTTAATGATTCTAAGTAACAATGGCTGTGATTTGATTAAAAAACATTTTTTTGATTACATTTACAGTTAGCTTAAATACACTCACCATATTCTCGTTCCGAAAAGTTACCAACAATTTGTTGTTTCTTCTGTCATAAAGCGAAGTTGTTGAATTGTAATTATTTATAAAACGCAAACTAGCATGTTCATATGATGCTAAATCGTTACAAAATCGTAATAGAAAAAGACTTTTATGGAATTGATAGCAAATAACTACAATTTCTTTCATTTTGTCCATCCAATTCTGTACATAATGAAAAAAAAGGTAATAATTACTTAAGTGATTATTATAATAATGATTTAAACTTACGCCAACAAAATGTTTTGGTTTCTTCAAAGGTATTCCAAATGGTGCATTTTCCGGCCACCATTCTGGTTCACTGCAATCAATTTTCTTTGGTAAATTGATGTGCCCCAAAGAGCATTGCACCATAAATGGTATAAAGTTCTCCAACTGGGTTTCCGTAATTTTCTCAAGTGATGTTGGATATCCATTGGCAAACAAGAGGGGCAAATTTGATATCATGTTTTGTTGAGACTTGTCTTTTTCATCCATTTCCACTAAAATAATAAATGAATAGCAATAAAGCAGAAATTAAGATTATCTGTTAAAAAAATATATACATATACATACATGTAGATATATCTACAATTAAGTTGTGGTGGACGCAAGTATGTTGCTAGTCAGCCAACTACGTTGCTAGGCCGCAGGCAACATTAAGCAGTTGAAATAATCGTTAGTAACTAGATCAGCAGTAAATACTAAAAAATCCTTCTTTTAAAAAACTACATTCCCTTATTAAATTTAGAATTTCTGATGGCTTTCAGGTTGAGAAAAAAGTAAATGAATTCGCGCAATAATTAGTTCAATATCTCCCACCTACATTCTTTTTATTACTAAAGATTTTAGCTAATATATAAGTCTATATACATATATTTAGCTAACATAAAAGAAAAAGAAATCATGCTTCAGTTAATTAAAATAGCACAAAAAAAAAAAATTACCAAAATAATGACTTTTAATCTTAAGAAATAATCAACTTTACAACAAACTTATGGGCAACTTGCTGATCATCGAATATACAGTACGTATAAAATTCGATATCGAAAATTTCCTGAATTTTGCTTTATCGGTGACTTTATATTTAAAAGAATTTATAATAAATTATTCTTTTTATTTTTCTATTTTACGACAGTATGAGGAACTTTGATGTGTGAAAAAAGTCTATATGTATGTCGTAAAAACTTTTTGTTTTCTTAAAACTATAATTAACAAATAGAGCAAAATTAAAAAAAATTTTATCGATTGATCAATAATTTCTATGAGAGCCCTAAGATATAGTAAATCAATCTTATATACATGTATACAAATTGGATCAACTGGTATAACACACTCTGTGAAAGGGTATAAAATAGCCGTTTTTACCTGAGTTAAATAAGCTTTTGTACAAATGTATTTGTGCATTTACATAGACGATTGACCTGAATGATTGTAAATAGCTTACAAAGAAAAGAAAGATATTTTCTTAAAAAATATAACCTTTTCTTTCTCCTTTAAATTTGGTGAACCGTAGCTCACTCACTGAAAAAACCGTAGTGAAACCAAATGCCGATCAAGATCTAATTAACTACATGTTGATCCAACATGACAAACACCCTTAATACGAGAAACAAAGTTTCATTTGAAAATACATATAGTTTTTTGGTAATTTAGGAAATTCGGGGATTATAAGGAATGCTAACTCTCCTTTACAACTACATTTTCCAATAATAATTAAAATCTTTATTTAAACATATCTCTTCATATTTAACTGGTTGCATCCGCTGTTTGTGGTACAGAACAGTTTTCTCTATAGGTATTCACAATTGCGAATGCGTACATATACATACAAGCATCCACACATACAATTACATATGCGATTTCCCCTTCTGCTTCCAACATTACAACTATTATTTCAGATATCTACACATACTTTTTTTGCTCGATGGACTTACATACATGTGTTCACATATCTGGACTTTGGATTACAAGGATAACATTAAAATGATTAAATTTTGATTAACAAACACTATCATTATATTATCATCTAAAACAAATGTATGTACACATAAAAAAAAATATTTTTCTTTGGTTTTTGGGTTGAAGTTTGTGAAAGGAAGTTCACAAATGCTTTGGCTTAAGTTATGTTTTTGTACTGTGTAATTTTTATATTCCTTTAATGTATGTATGTATGTATATACATGTACACGACATATGTAGTCTCAGCCAAAGAGATAACCATATGTATGTTTGTATATACACATACATACATGATTTCACTTAATACATATATTTTTATATATACACTTCTATTCAACATATAAATCATGTCATGGCTACCCACCGTTATATGTTATTTTTTTAATATTGAATACAATTACACTTCGCGAATTAACACAATAATTACATGCTACACAGTCCACAGATCTTTAAAATAACAAGGGTACATCCAAGGCGAGCTGCATTGATAGTATTTTTACAAAACGAAAGAGAATCATACGGGTCCTTTAATTTTAGTCGTTTTGAAACGCGGAAATAGAACACTTTACTTGAACATGTCACTTGCTACATAGACGCACCTTCTTCAGTTATCGACCGATAACAATTTTTCAACAGAATGTACAGTAGTTTTAACCGATTTGAAACAAAGGAATGAAACACTAGCTTTAATGTGTATATATCTTTAGACAACTTAAAAAACAGAAGTTAGAATATTGTAAGTTTGGTAAAACAAAGTAAACATTCATTTAATAAAGAAATATATCTTTTACATATTAGAACCTTTTGGAGTGCTATTTTTTTTATATTGATATTTTTTCCCCATTTTTTTTTAAACAGGCGACGCCATAGTTGCTTTTCCATATGAGAGAGTTGCAATGGTTGTTTCATATGCAGTTTTTTAAATGCAAGCAAATATTATTATTTTTTTAAAATGTCATCAGGCTTAAGTTAAAAAATATATAATTTTTAACGTTAAAGGCATAAAAATATTAAATTTTTTTTAGAAAACAATGCGAAAAACCAAGTTTAAAAACTATATTTTTTATTTCAATTCTTTTTCCTTTGATCCTCCTTTTTATAACAACAAGAATAAATTTTTATGAATTGTATGAAAATTTGACTTTTCCTTTTAACATGACCACGCCAGTCGGATTAACTTTGACTTTTATTTTTGTATTTGGATAAAGTATTCCATAGTCAACATTTTCATAAAGATCCTATGAGAAAAAGAGTAAAGAAATCTTTAGATTTGTAGTGTTGAATAACCAAAAATACTACTTACCTCCACTCTATATCCATATGTGTTAAGGAGGCCCAATTCCTTTAAAGTCACAGAAATATCGGATGGTGTTCCATCAGTTCTCCTATTTACAAACGCAATGGCATAGGAATAAAAGTTTTTATATATTGGACCAACTGGTTTTGACCAAATTTCTATTCCTCTGTGTTTGTATATTCTTCTTCCCTGTATTCCAAGTCCATCTTGATCTACTTCAATTATTTTTCTATTCAGTAATATTTGCTTAAATTCTGGTCGAATTGTTCGCAAATCAACCGACATTAGTAAGGGTGCAGCCAAAATTGACCATATCGCAAATTGAGTTTTTGCCTGCTCATAGCTAAGTCCAAAGTTTCCAATAATTAACTGAAATACATATAAAAAAATATTGTGTTAATAAATTTTTAATTTTTTTGTCCGGATTGTAAAAAAAGTTTAAGTTGCTAAGAAATAATATACATAAACCGATTTCTGGTTAAGTACCTAAAACCAATTATGGTCCTCAGCTAATTATTCAATTTTTTCGGCTGTCCCTATCATGAAACTGCTTTAATATGCCTTACAGGATTAGTCGTTTAAGACATATTTTACGTCTTATTTGAAAGGTTTCTCCAAGCAAAAAAACAAATGGCACCCCTTTGAACGATCCTTGATAAAGATAGCAAAGTCAATTTTCCGAAATAAATTAAATCCGGCACGGCGAATATAAATAGAAGTAAATTAATTAAATTTAAATATTACCATATCAGGATCATTCCAATGTCCAGGACCTGCATTTGGTGATATAATATCCTGGTTGTTGCCGTAGTAATCAATGATATTTTCAACAGAAGACCAGGAATCTTGTATGTCATCATAATTTCTCCAGAGATTACAGTGCCTTTGAACTGCTGAGAAATTTGGCTGAATTCCAGCATATATTTGGTAAACAGGCCAACTGCAAGAGTAAACCATTGGTTTTCCAGTACGATTTAACAAATTTCCAAATTCCGAGTAACCCTTGTCCATATCAATTGGTAAAGCATAACAGCCATCCAATTTTACATAATCAACATCCCACTCTGCAAATTGCAATGCAATTTCTTTTTCGTACCCAATAATTCCGGGATATCCAGCGCAAGTGTAGTTACCATAATCTTCATATATACCAAATTTTAATCCCCTTGAATGAATCTAAAAGCAAATAACATTTAAACAAAGTTTTTAATTTTAATTTACAAATATGGTTTGAGTACAATAACATTTTAATGAAGGTACTTACATAATCTGATAAAGCTTTAATTCCACTTGGAAATCTTTTATGATCCGGTAAAAGTTTTCCTTCAGGACTACGATGCCTCTCTAGCCAGCAGTCATCAATGTTTATATATTCATATCCAACAGAAGCATATCCTTCAGCGACGAGAAGGTCAGTCATTGTTTGAAAAAGTTGTTCACTATTGTATAAAGTATTAAATCAGTTCAATTGGAAGAGATATATACATATATATATCAACAAACCTTATACAATTGTCAGGATCATTTGTGCAATCCGTATTGCAACGAAAACGTTCCCAAGATAGCCACCCCATTGGTGGAGTCCTTGCAAGTCCATTATCTAAACAATTACATATTCTGAATAGAATACTAATTATCCAAATTAATGAATTCATGAATATCTGAAAAATATCATTAAAATGTTTACAGCTGCATTCTATCTCAAATCACTAAACTTTTTAAACAAGTAACGTTTTAAATCTTTTGTTTAAATGTAAAATAGTTGCTAGGTAAATATGATATGATTAACTAGACTCTTTTAAGATAAATTGTATTTACTTTTAACTATAAGAAACAAGGCTTTAAAGAGCATTTTGAATTATGTATCTTTAAACATCAATTGTGTTTTTTGAAGGGCTTATGAAGTGTTAAGTTAGGTCAACAATAAAACTTGTGAGCAAAGTTGAACAAGATAATGGAAATTTAAAGAGTTCAAAAAAAATTAAGATCAAGCTTGAGCTCTCACTAAAACCGACTAAGAATTTAAAATTGTTTCTAAAAATGTTACAAAACTACGATGAGAGCCACTATTTCAGTGTCAAGAAAAAGATTTAAAAAAAAGGACATAGCATGTTCTCTCATAAATACATATGTGTATGTGTGCATAATGTAGATGAGTCTGTATGAATACGTGTTCTCACCAAAAGCTTTTTAGGAGAATCCTATTCACTAGAACTCGTAAAGCACTAATAATATTGGACGCAAACTACGACAAACAGTATTATTCAGTAATGTAACGTACACATATATGATTTCTACATATGGATTGAAATGACAATTAACACTGTAACAATGATTTTAACCATATTAAAGTAAATTAACTATGTGGGTGGTGCCCTACTATTGTATTTAAAAAAGTGCATTTCCTGTTTTGAAATAACGCCTAACTAGGGCTTACAGAGTTTTATTAGATGCATAAGAAGCTCTGAAGTTAATTAAAGCATCAGTAAATTGTAGTTTCCGTCTTATTTTAAGTAATTTTAACAGCATAACTAAAGCATCTTACCTACACCTCTAACTCGTTAGCATAAAGAACTACCTATCTAATATAACCATTTAAATTTTAAAATGGTAAAACTTTTTATTAAGCAAACAAAGTAGTAGTCAAGAACCCCATGATAATAGTCCGATTCAACTAAGTATGTATGTATATACATATGCATATGTACATATGCATATAAAGTAAACAGTATACAATATATACATATGTATATATATATATAAGATACCGCAAAGATAAAAACATAACCTCACATTTCGTTAGGTTACCACGCATTAGACTAGTAAGGCACCACATAGATATGCATTTCCCTATTACATTGCAAGTTCATTGTAGCGCTTGTTTGTTGTTAAATTGTTTAAGTTATTTTATTTTAATCTATTCTTTTAAGAAGGATTAATTTGTTCCAAAACTTTTTCTATTCCCAAAATACCCCAATGATCTAGAAACGTTGACAGTATAGTATAGTGCAATGGAACCTATCGATTAATTTATGTACCATCTCTAGTCCATTCCACTGTTGTTGTTATTACTATTTACTAGCTCTTTTGTTTAGCATGTGGAGCTCTAGTACTATCCATTGTTAAATGCACGTGAGTTGTTTTTTCTACAGACAATTGTAACTAAAAAATACTCCAAGAAGTTCAACAAATTAATATTCGAAATAGTATAAAGTTCTTAACTTGCCTAACCATACCTATACTAAAATTTAAGAGTTCAAAATGCCTCAATCTGTAAACATATGTACATATACGTACGGTCAAACATGCATATGTAAATATGTATGTATGTATAAAAATCTTGGATTTGCAGATTCGTTCTTCAATGGTGAATTCATGTTTCAACCAAATTAGACTATTTGTATGCAAGTTAAATAAATTCCTGGTCTATTACGAATTTATTTTAATTCTTTTTATTTTCTAAAACAATGTTAGAAAAAATTTACATCTAAAGTAACACGTTAAAAACTTTTAAACTTTTTCTTTTAGCAATAACTGAAAATGGATTCGAAATATATGGCCATAGGGAATTCGCCTGGTGGATTACCCTCAATAAGCTTCTCTGTAAAACGGAAAGTGGATACAAATGACTTCCATGGTTTTTCACCAAACGCTCAAGTTCCAGCTAAACAAGCTCGTCTGACGAATACTAAAAAACCAAGTAGTGGATACAATCAACATTTACTACCAGTTTTCAATTGTAAACAACGGATATTGCGGGAAATCGACGAAAATGACACAGTACTTATAATGGGAGAAACTGGATCTGGAAAAACGACGCAAATTCCACAGTTCCTTTTGCATGCTGGATATGCTAAAAATCATATGATTGTCATTACCCAACCACGTCGGGTTGCAGCAATTACAGTGGCCAGGCGTGTTGCACAGGAACTTTTATGCACCATTGGCGACACAGTTGGATATACGGTGCGATTCGAGGATGTGACATCGGAGAAAACAAAAATAAGATTCCTAACGGATGGTGTTTTATTACGCGAATCTATATTAGATCGATTGCTGCTAAAATATTCTGTAATAATGCTTGATGAAGCTCATGAGCGGACTGTCAATGGTGATCTTCTCTTTGGCATTGTTAAAACTGCACAAAAGGAAAGGAAAAAAAAAAAATTGCCAAATTTAAAAATTATTATCACCTCTGCTACAATGGACATTGATCATTTCGGAAAGTACTTTAATTGTCGCGGATTATATCTTGAAGGAAGAACACATCCAGTTCGAGTCATGCATGCCAAACAACCACAAGATGACTACATCCATGCGGTTCTAGTTACTCTCTTTGAAATTCATCGAAATGAGCCAATTAAGTATGTTTACAGTTTGTGTTTTAAATGCTTTCAGAAATATATATACTATAAATCCAGAACAAACTAGAGTGATAGATATTAGGCAGTGTAAAAAGCAGTTCAAAAAGGAATTTTAATTTTTCTACGCAAAAAGTTAAATTTTTGCCTCTAAAAGTCCCATTACATTAGCCAATTAATATCTTAAACCACCTAACCCACCAATTGTTTATACAGAAGTTAATTTTTTAGAGTTTATATATTGTGAAATATTTTCAAGAGAATCTACATGTTTCGTTTTGCGGCCAACAAACGAGACCGCGGTAGACGACACTGGCTGATGCTGTGCAATCGATACTGCATCTCTGGCTGTGTAATCTTCTCGTACAGTTTCTTTTTGGCTTCGGCAACTGTATGAATAACAACTCCATCGCCACCATCATCCATATTAAATGCTTCGCCTTCCGCACATTCCGGACATTGCTGGGTGAGCACAATGTCATTGAGATCGGTAGGAGGTTCACAAATCTTCTCAATTTGCTTAACCACATAGTCCAGTTTATTCTCATCCTGTCGCTCCAGTACGTAAACACTTGCTGTCAGCTCCTGAACGCGAACCTCAAGCAATTTAAGGAATCTGGCTACATTTACTAAATTAACGTGGGTATGATCACCCAGCAGACCAGCCAACGGCGATGCATCTATTGAACACATTTCACAGAGCGTTTCCACGCCCTGTAGAAGATTCTCCAGTCGGGCATCATTACTTTCGCGTACTTTTAAAAGTTCCAAATTGGACTCTTGCTTGCGTTTTACCTCATTTTCAAGACTGGCAATAAGTTCTAATTGCTCTTGCAATGAGTTCGAATTGTCCCGTTTTAAGGATATAATGTCCTCAAAGAGCCGATTTACTGAGTTATTCAGTAATGTAATATGGTAGCTCATTTCATTAGCATAGTTAAAAAACGAGTAGTATAGGCTTTCTTGTTGTTGAAACTTCTCTATTACCTCCTCAACATTGCTAGAATCGGTATACTCCAGGATTTTTTGAAGCACAGAGTTATAAAGATTTATTTTCTTATTATGTTTTCGCCGAAACTCATCTCGACGCCTATATTCTTTCGGTTGCAGATCGGCCAGCTCTCGTGGCTTAGCTTTACATTCGAGAAACGCCGTATTATCCGCATCAGCTGCTACCTTTCGCATAATGCCCTGTAGCTCGATACGGCGAAGATCACGCTCCTTTGTTTCTCGTTTGGCAATGTTGTCGATTTTTTCATAAACGTCGATGCATCCGTCAAAGGTGTTTAAAGCATAATCGATTAAATCTATTAAATATTTTTTGTCGCTATTCAACTTTTGAACCATTTTAGTGTATGAATCGTTGAAAAAAGTACGATGATTAAGGATGCGTATAAGCTGTTCTCTTAGCTCAGCGTTAGCTGCAGTAAAACCGCACTCCTGACGTACTCCTACTTCAAGAGCGTTTTCCAAAATAACCATTTTCTTTCGTGTGTGAGCCACATGAGCTTGATGCTGTTGATCTGGCACGGTTAGACGATTTAGATTGTAAATCTGTTTGTCCACACGACTAATCTCCTTTTCCATATTACCAATTGAAGTTTTAAGCGTGGTGATGTCCAAGGTTAAATTTTCCTGGCACTCGACATGACACTTTATCATATCTAAAAATCGGTCATTCTTCTTTTTATGCGTCGTCCCACTAGCCACCCAGATTTGCGCACGCAGCTCGTTCTTTTCTTCTTCCAACTGATCTATGGCATTCTCGTAACTTGATTCGATTATTGTTTCCTTACGGGACTTGAGTTTACCAGAAAGAATTTTTTTATATTCACGTTGACGTTTCCCTAGCTCACGATGTTTTTGCAAATAGCTCTCAAGAAAAGTGTTTTTATTAAAATGAATGTCATCCATTATGATGAAAACTCAAAACTTTTTAATTTAAACAACCAAATACTGACAAAATCGCCCAACACTATTTATAAGATAAATGCAGTTAAATTTCTCTTTTAAATATATATAACAGTGTGTCTGTTGCCTTTGGAAAATGTTGTGATAATCTAAAATTTCAAGTTAATAATTTGAAGAGTAATAAATAGCACACTGGGATCATTATTTGGTAAGCGACTACATGACATTTACAAAACTCCATTATCCATAATTAAAGATGCGAGAAATGAGTAGCTTAAGCTGTTGGTTATCGGTATAGTTAAGAGAAAAACCACAATAAACACTTTGATATATCAATAGACAGAATGTGTTATAAGAACATAGATTTACTTGTTCTACTTATTACCTTTTAAGTTTAAAACGATAGGTATTTTCGTTTATTATCAGATAACTTATTGGATTGGCTGCTTTAAATATAGTCAAGCTTTTAGGAATCGGAGAAAATGTTTTATAGAAATTATGTTATACTTCACAGTGGCTTATAGGAATTATCTACAATGTTTTTTAAAATAAGCTAACATAATTTTTATTTTTTAGTCACGACGTTCTTATATTCCTAACTGGACAGGACGAAATAGAGGCATTAGCTCAACAAATACGGCAACTTGCAAAAGTATGTTTACATTTAAGAAATGTATTTCTTTCAATTTAATTCTTTATCGCATAATTGTTTTCTTTTTATTGTTTAGATAAATACAACTGGACCCAGTGATGTTCGTGTATTTACCCTATACTCTCAATTATCGCAGAGTAAACAATTGGAGTGTTTTTTACCAGTCCCGGCAAACACACGAAAAATAGTATTGGCGACAAATATTGCAGAAACTTCGATTACCATACCAGGAATACGTTGTGTTATCGACTGCGGATTTGTAAAAGAGAAATACTTTAATCCCAGTTCCTGTTTTGATAGTTTGAAAACTGTGCGAATATCTCGAGCCCAAGCATGGCAACGAACTGGTAGAGCTGGTCGTGATGCTCCTGGAATTTGCTATCGAACATATACAAAAAAAGATATGGATTCGTTTAAAAGCTCAACAGATCCTGAAATTTTGAGAATAAACACTACTTCAACTGTTTTACAACTTTTGGCTTTGGGCATTAATTGTGAAAATTTCGATTTTCTGGATATGCCCACGGAAGAAAGCCTAAATAAAGCACATCGCGACTTGGAGACTCTTGGTGCTATTAAATGTGGAGATACAGCAAATATAACACCATTGGGTCGATTAATGGTACATTTTCCATTGGACCCACGGTACTCCAAACTGCTTCTCTCTGCACCAAAGTTTGGATGTCTGGAGGAGATGCTAAGTATAGTTGCCGTTCTTTCAAGTGATAACATTTTCGTTGTACACACTGAGAAAAGTGAATTAGCTGCCCTGGCACATGCAAAATTTCAGTCTAAGCATGGAGATCATTTAACGCTCCTTAATGTTTTTAACGCGTTTCAAAAAACTGAAAAGCCAAAGGTAAGTAAAATTTCAATCCTAATATTGATTCATGGGGACAATAGACAATGCCTAACTTTTTTGAACATTATTTTTACCATATATTTAATTTTTTAGATATGGTGTCATGACAACTTTTTAAATTTACGGAATCTTACATATGCTCGCAATGTTCGCAGTCAATTAGCAGATATTAGTGCTAATATAGGCTTATCCTTAAGCAGTTGTGCCAACGTCGAATCCTTAAAAAAATGCCTATTAAATGGCTTGTTTGATAACATTGCAATACTTCAAAAGGATGGAAACTACCAAACTGTACTGGGTCGACATAAGGCCAAAATTCATCCATCAAGTGTTCTTCATGGAAAGTACAAGCCGAACTACATTTTATTTAATGAACTTATTCAAACTGATCATAACTTTCTACGACTAGTCACAGAAATATGTGTAGAATGGATTGAGGATGTTGTGCCACACTTTAAAAATATTATGAAATATTAATGTAATTAATATAGAAGAAACTTCTAAAAATAAGTATATTGTACTTTATTTGTTTATGACAACAGTGCACTATAAAAGTCGAATATTTTTATATTAAAACTTATCCAAAGTTGTATCTCTCTATTTGTCTTAAGCTTTTTAATGGCAACTTGAAACACTAATTCTAAAATAGAAATGATTACTGCTCTATATAATTGGAATCGTTTAACATTCCTTATATGCGCGGAGCTTTCTTCTGGAAACTCTACTTTCATTTTTTGCAATAACTAAAAAATAATGGTAATAATGTTCTGATTAAAAATTTACACGAGTTTATTTTATGAATATTTAATACTACTTAAATAAATATCATACAATCTATTTACAAATTCGAATATATTAGCGAAATACTTAGCAACTATAAATTACTTTTCTATAAATCACCAAGAGTAAGTCCGTAATACACATTTATTAAAGGTATGTTGATTCACCTGCAAGAAAAGAAAAACCATCGTTTTTATAACAAATAGTTTAATCACGATATTCATTTTTTCAATTTTAAAAATTATTTTTTGAAAAACATTATATGATAGATTGTTATTTAGAATAATAATCGATTTATTAGTCCGATTTATTTATATATGAATTGCAGCCACCAAGAGCTTCGTTTACTCCAAAACAGAACTGGAATCTATAGGCTTTAAAGGATACTTGTTGCCAATAAGACAAATCTGCAAATATAATCTGGCCAACGTCCCATAAAAACGACCTTTGTAGGCATAATAGTGGCACAAACTTAGTTCATCTAGGTTTTTTCAGTTATTTACTGACAGACTTATCCAACTGCTTAATTTTTATCCGATATATACAAACCAAATTGAATAAGTTAAGCTTTGGTAGTTTCCATAATCTGAAGCAGATGCACAATTGTTTAAAGCAATCAAGGGTACTCCTTTTGAATATTATATGGTAACATATTCCCAACAAGTATGGGAATCCATTCTATATGTTCACGATGGGGTTATCATGCATTCGGACGGAAGGTCAGAAAAAAGGTCGAAATTTCGTTCAATGTGCAATATTTTGTTGTTAATTGAAAATATATACATTTAAATAAAATTAAATATATCACTTAATCCCTTATGGAAGAGGACATAAAAATAAACACAGTGTTCGTTAAATCTGTGACCACTTCGATTTTTTAATCAATATATTTATTACTAACAACGTTTTTAAATTAACATAGATAAAATTGTTTCCTTATTGTACAATCTTTATTGTAGATGAAAGAAAAATTTGAACAAATCACACAAAACCATAGCAAAAACATACTCAGATGAACTAAATTTAGGTGTTACATTACTTAAAGTTAAGCTTTTGGGCTCGGAACAATAAGAACAAATTAAAATTATTGATCTTATCCTTATAAATGCAGTTTATGATGAACTCAGGTGTGTGTGTGTATTTTAAAAATTTGAGTGTTAAACAAAAAAAAATAAAAAAATGACAATAGAAAAGCAATATTCTTCCATAACTATCAATTTAATAAATATATGAACGTATACCTTAATGGAATAGATCACTAATTTTCTGTATAATTAGTAGTTACATTTACATTACTGGAAATATCTTTGGATTTGTCTTCGTCCAGAGCTAAGATATCCAGATTTTTGGGTGTCGGGTTTGTTTTAATTTCATAGTCACTGTACGCAATATTGAAATCAACTGATTTAAATAAATCGGGTAATGTATGTTGGGTATTCTGCTCCATATTAATGTTATCGACCACTCGATTTAGGTCGGGAAACGTATAGGCTTGCTTCTCATTAAATATACGATGCTTTTCGTTAAAGCAATTTGTCTGTGATTCAGCATTAAATCCAATGGATATTTTTTCTGCGGGTTTTGTACACACTATTATAACATTTGAATTTGAATTATGGTTTGTCGTTTGGTTCCGATTTCGTGTAAATAATTTTGCATTATCTAACGAACTGCCAGCAATCAAAAGGCGTGAGCTCTTGCATGGCGAATTATTTAAACTCAATAGGTTATCACAAATTTTTGAGTAATAATCATCACTATTGTTTTTCGCAATGTTATGACTTCCCACTGACAATTGGTGGGAACGAAAAGTCAACAGCGCACTGGTTGATTTCGATTTTTCGCTGGTTTTCATCAAATTGATGCTAGTATTGTTGAATATTATTGGACAGGACGTTGAATGAGTCCGTCCCATGGCGGCTGTTGACGACATCGACGAAGACGACGACGACGACGATGAAGAAGTCGATGACAATGATGATGGTAATGGGGTACTTGTTATAGTAGAATTTATTTTACTTTCGAACGCTTTATTGCGACCAGCAAATGTATTTCTTCGATATGTTATAAAATTTCGATAATAATTAACAGAATCTGATCTAAAATATTTTTGAAGCCCCTGTAGATTTTGAATGTTGGTGCCTTTAATTCTATTCGTTTTGAATTTTTTTATACAACTTGGCATCTTGGCCTTTATGAGGGGCCGCGAAAATGTAAATTTTCTTCCGTTTGTAGTGGTTTGTAGATCATTGTAAGAATTTTGTATCTTTAAGGGAATTTTATGGTCATGATGGTCATAGCGTTGTTGTTGGTTGTCTTTAATATTCGAAAGAAACTTTTCGTTAGCAGGCGGCTTGTCTAATTGATTCGGATTCATGTGGGTTTTTGTTGTATTCTCTCTTAAGGTAATCTTGTGTAGATTATTACTTTTTGTTTGATCATTTAGAGTTATGTTAGAGTGGGAACAGGGCAAATTAAAAAGTAGAACTTTTGTTGCTAGATTAACAACAGATGATGACTCACCGGATTCCCAATCTTCGTCGCCTTCTCCGGTATTATGATTGGCATGTGGAGAAGAACGTTTACTACATATGTTGTATGGATCCTGATCAAGGCTCTTAATCGATCCACCAACATATTTATGAATATTGCCACTATCATTTAAATCTCGAGTCTTGGATGTAATATTCGCATCATTTTGCCGTTTGACAAAGCCGGAATTTTTTGCGGACGGTTGATTGACAAATTGTTTTTTCTTATCGTTTTTAGATGTATTATTTTCTGTTAATCGTTTGGACTTTGTCGAAGGCTGTTTGCGTTTGAACGCCGTTGAGGGGTTTTTTGAATGGGTAGATACTCCATCATTTTGATTGTTTGTCTATGAATATGACTTTGATTTAAAAAAAAACGTTTTAAATAATACGTAATGAGACTTACAAGTGTTTCATCCTGTTCCAAATTTGCGATTTGTTGATCTTTATTTGTACAACTCTCTCCATCCATTTCATATGGTGCACTTGCTTCTTGAAAACGGCTTGAAGATGATACCGCGAAATTACTTTCATCATGATTTCGAAACTCAGTTGGATTACCTTCAAAAGGTTTTCCTTTTTCAAAAACAATCGAAACCTGCAAAACACACAAAAAGTAAACAGATATGACAATCAGTTAAAAGTTAATTTAATTAATTAAATTATTTGAATTTTGATTTATTTGTGTTTACAAAATTGTCTCATTCTATTATTGTGTTAGAAAGCTAATTATTTAATATTATTTATAACATATTCATTTCATTTTAGCCTAAGCTTGACCTTGTAGCAATCCTAAATTGGCAAAATTAAAACTTTTAAATTAATCAACAAATTGAACCAAACATAGTTTTTCTTTTATTTATTTAATTTAAACATTAGTCAAAAATTACCTTAAAATCCTCAGAAAATAATTTATGTTCTGTATCTTTATGTGCATCATCGATTTCAGATTTTTTTAGAGTAAACATAAACTTCTTTGAGTTTCCATACGATTCACAAGCTGAAACTAGACATAGAGAATTCATATTAGAGATATTTATATACATTATCAAAAACAAACAACAGAAATTACAATAAACAATAAATAGTTAAAATAAAAATGTATTAACAATTAAAATATTATTAGTTTTCGTTTATGAAAAATAATTTGAATAGAATAGAAATAGAAAAATATGAACACCTGCAAAGGATTTATATACATCTTTCCCAAATTTTCCAACAAGACGGAACCAGAATTGAAATTGTGTTGGGGATAGGACCCTTATGGTTTAGTTATGGATTAAATCAAGCTAATATTGTTATATGATACTTATAAATATATTGCCAAAAAAAAAAGAATTCAACATGGAAGAAAATCTTCCAATTATAATAAAAAGATTGTTGTGGATTTACTTGTGTCTTAAATAAAGTCAAACAGAAAATTTCAAAAATTTGTTTTGCATATTTACCTGCAGAATTTTGGACGAAGAATGTATTGAACCAAAAATGACAAATAATCTTATTTGGATTTTTTTGTTTAAGCTCAACTTTTATATCACCAGCAACTGTTAAAGATGAATTACTTATATCCAATATACCTCTTTTTTTTAAATCAATTTCCCACGTTTTCAGAAGCTACATAAAAAATAGAAATAAATACATCATTAATTTTTATTTCGTGCTCGTAACTAAAGATTTATTTACAACTATAGTCAAAAGTACTTAGCATACTTAAAGATCTGTTTAATATAGTTTAACAAAAAATAAATAAAATAAAGCATATTTTTTTTTGTTTTCCCTACTACAGCTTTATACTATATTGCACTTGAACGTAACTGTTTTATTATATCTTTCAAAATAGGTATATTAATTTTGGTCAGAAGTTTGCAACTCATAGAAGGAAGCATTCCTTATAAAGTATATATATTCTTGATTAGGACGACAAGCTGAGTTGATATAGGCTTGTCCGTCCGTGTGGCTGAATTAACGCAATCTCCTCCGAGACCCTCAAGGCTACAGAGCTAAAATTTCGGTGCGGCTATCCCATCCTTCTAATTTTTTATTCTTTTTTCTTCAATTTAATTCCAAGGTGCTTAATTAAAAGATGTGCTTACGGTGGGATTATCAAGGATTATCGAAATTAAAATATTTTATCATAGTAAGTGATTGTAGATCATGATTGTGTTTTGGTAATGCTTTAAAATTTAAAATTTGGAAATACATTCTTTAACAGTTGTCGTATCGAATAAAACGACAACAAGGCTGTAAAATCATGACCATTTTAATTTTGATTAAAATTTTTGAAAATCTAATTTAAAAAGAATCTTTGATTTCATTAATAACGTTTGGGATTACACGAAGACTTACGATATATATACAAAAGATTTGACCATCTGATTTTAGGTGATGAACCCTAACACTGTCATTCAAAGTCTTATTAGCTGGTAAAGTGTTTTGTTTAAGGTAAAGGGTTTGTTAAGTTGATTTGGACTATTCAAATCCTATTTTTCCCTGTATGCTATCTTTTAATTAAAGTTAAATTGCAAGGTACAAAAATATAGAAAATTCCTTAATTGTAATACGTACGTTCGCTTCTATTTTTTCATTTGCCGAGTCCTGTAACACAGATACCGAACATTCCACCGTGCCCTTATTACGCAAGAAGCTGGTCTCAGGAAACCGTATTTCACAGACCTTTTACAAAGCACAATTTCATTACCTAAATTGAAGTTATATTCTTAATTGAAATGGGCTTGAACTTACGTTTAGACTTATTTTTTCATATAGAACTTGTGAACAAACTAAATTTGAAAAATACTGAACATATCGACGCTGAGATGGTATTGTTACGCCTTTGCAATCCTTCGTACGTTTCACATCATACCAAGCCAATGCTTCATCGGCGGTTTTTTGCATACCACTGAACAACAAGTAGGCACAAATCATGGTACCTGTAACATGAATAACAATTTTCAGTTAAAATTACGTTTAGTGGATTTATAATTCCTAGTACAGAAATACTTTTTTTTGGCTTACTTTCTTATTATACATTCAAAAGTGTCTAATAAGACGTTAAAGGACTTGCTTTACCTGTTCTTCCTTTTCCAGCTTTGCAGTGCACGGCTACAACATTTAGGGCATCCTTCTTGAGCCAATCATCGACGTCTTTACAGAAGCGTTGTATTAACTCAATGGTGGGAGGGTTATGGTCTTCAAACGGATAAATTGCCACTCTCTGAAAATACTGGTTCATTTATTTATAATCATTATACAGTTTATTATAGTTAGATGAATTTTACCCCGTGAAATTTATTGATTTCGTAAATCCGTTCTTGACATAAATTATATACTTTGTAGTGTTGTCCATGGTTTTCTTCTAAAAATTTAAACACATCTTCCAATCGATTCCTGAAAAAGCCTTCAAATTTATCCGGAGCTGGGTATCCCATTGCAATTATATTTTCGCAAATGTCTAAAAATATAGAAAAACATTGGTTTTTATAATAATGCATAATACTTCACTATAATGTTAGTTTAAAACCGTGTTATTCATGTATTACAAAGAATTCAGATCAAGATTTATTGTTAAGAAGAATGCCTTGATAATAGCATTAATGTAAAAACTTAATTGGGAAAAACGATTCTTAACTAAATTGAATAATTCTTACAGGTGAGATCCAAGTCAAATCCATTTTCCTTATATCGTATACGCTTTTTGCTCACTGCATTACGTATCACATTGGTCATCAATGATATTGTGTTTGCCATGTTTTTCTCTTGGGAGATGAGGGTTACACGTCTTTAACCAAATTATTTCATTTAATTTAATTGTATTATTAACTGCTAGTTTAAATCTCCATTAATATCATTTATTTTACGAATTGGTGAGAGAATAAACTTAAATCGTTTGTTTCCTGAAACAGATAGAACAAATATAAGTTATTTCGAATTCAGTCGATCCACTGCGATACAAAAAACATAAATGGTAAAAGTGAAGTTAGAGAGTGTACAGAGTTTTTAACTGAAAAACTACCGAATCCTGTCAGCTAATTATAATCAACTCCATCGTGTGATCAGTCCAGAGATCCCTTTTCCATTACCTAAAACTAGTGTTCTCTTCTATCTAGCTCATAAATAACTGTAGTTCCCATATTTATGTCTGTGCATGTATAGGTATATACTTTTTTGTATATATATATTTTGCTTAAAACAAAATACCTAATTACATTTTGTATTTTATTGTCAGAGTTTATTTTTATCCCTAAGTACTTTTATTATGCAATTGATTGTAGAGACACCTGTTTAGATTGATATCATCTCAATATTCCTAGAAACACTATGTAGCCCTGATTTACGGTAAAGGTAAAAGTGATCATATTTAAAATATTATAATCCGCAACATACTTCACACATTTGGCATCAATAAGAAACCTTTTAGGTCTATGAGCGGATTAAGCGGCTAAATCTAACCAAATCTTACATCATTTTAACACAGAAAGATGTTGGATATCCCGAGGTGGGCTGCATGAGGAATGGATTCGAAATGACCATACATATGTACAAATATGTGGAGTCTTTACTGAAAAATCTTAGCAATAGGTATGTATGTATAAATGTATGTACCTTCATACACTTGAGTTTTTATTGGGTTCAATTTAAGGATAGAAGCGAATATGTGTGTATGTGGTAACAGCATACATAAAATACATACCAATTATAATAAGTTTGAGGGCTGCGAATTCCATTAAGTTGTTTTCAAATACCAATTGTCTATTTGTATGGGATTCGGTTATAGAGTGTCAGGATTATAGCCTGCCTACATACATACATATGTATATATATGTATATAACAGGTTGGTAGGTAAATCCGTTATTAGTCGTATTCCTGCCAGATACATACACTCACATGTATAATTACATATACACATACATATGATGATTCTCAATCTCATCCGTCATAACATGGTTTATTTCCTTTAATTCGAATTATGAATTATGTATGAATATATGTCCAGGTATACAGGTAGCGATGTTATATTTTTTAACGTCACGATTTTCAATTTAAAAATTAAAGAAATTTGTTAATTTTTATTAGGATATAAAATCATTTTATATGTATGTATGTATGTGCATACACACTTTATGTGAATTTATATACATACACAACATCCACAAAACACACGCGCGTATGTATGCATGTGTACATACGTTCATACATTTATGTACATACATAGGTAATCACTATTGCCGATTAAATTTGCTTCTCGTTGAATTTCTTTATTAAACAATTTATCCATGATATTGTATTTAAGTATATATATATATACACATAGTTTTGCATACATATGTAATATATTAAAGTCATAAATTTGATTTAACGTGCAAACCTAAAATGGAAAAAGAATTGTATGTACATACACGCAAGTATGTACTTACATTGGTAGCAAATTAATGTATGCTTGCCATATATAATTCTTCATTTTACATATGTATGCATGTAAATAACAAGCAAAAAAATAAAACAAAACTCAATTATATACACTGTTTTCACAGACATTCTGTGTGCATGTATGTACATACGTACATATACTAAATGCCTGTCAGCACAAGACATAAAAATACACACAGGCCAACGATTTTTATGTATGTATGTATGTAAGCACAATGTGTAAACCATTTAAAATATTGCACTATTTTATAACCTGTTCACTTGGGGCACTAGTGCAGCATTTTACTGTGTTTTCAATTTGTTGAACGTATTCGAAATCAATTTATAAAAAAATATGCAAAACCTAAAAAATAAATAATGCTCGTTTAAATTATTCTTAAGTTAAGCTGCCAGTAGGAATATGAATTCATGAAACACTCAGGCACCCTGTGAAGCCAATCGTTTAAAAAACGAGTAGTATGCCACATTATTGAAGTACAATCAAACTGTTGTGTAGGGTAGCCTTCATTTATCGATAAATATTTTCATATGGGGGAATGCAAAATTATTTTAGTTTAAAATGTAGTTGACTATATAGATATGTCGAGAAAGAAACACAGATTGGTTATAAACAAATCTATAACAAATGAGATTTAGTTTTAATAAGTTAACCAGCATTTTTATAAAATGTCAACTTATGACAGCACCAAATTTATTATTTCAATTGAAATTTTTTATTGAAATCCTAAAACAAGTTTAAAAAAATTTTTGAGCAGCAAATTATTTAAAAATTTTTTTTTGAAAAAGTAATCAATTTTTCTACCATGTGTTAATTAAATACTTAAAATAATACTAACATTAAAAAGATATTGGCATATTTGTTAAACCCTACTTCATTATTGAAGTAAGTATAAATTAAATAAATAAATATTATTTTTACGACTTGTGCTAATTTGACAACTTAATAATTTTGAGCTCATACAAATCCGCAACAATTAAAAAAAAGGATAAATTTAGCTCCCCTACCTGTTAGCTAAATAGAAGACAAAGTGATTAAGAAAATTCTTAACTGTAAACAAAGATTTTTTACCTTTACCTCTGTACTACGGATTTATGCAATAAATGCTGGGAACTACTAAATGCTGTATAAATCTATGTAATTTAGTCGCTTAAATACAAATTAATATTTAAACGTGATGTTTATTTTTGCCAAAAGCTTGTAAAAGCCGTTTTTTCTTTCGTATGCTGTTTAAAAGTAAATATAATCCTAAAAATTTTTTGTGTTATTCTTCTAGTTATATTTAACGAAAAAACCTAACAAAAGCGAGAAGAATGGCCGAACTTCTTTCTGAATTTCGAATACCCTCACAAACTGTCATTTTGATTTATACATGATTAGAAGAACCATTAGGAACCATTAGTCCGTGGCTTGAGAAAACAGTTTTCGTGTTATACCATTTAGTCGACCGATTCTAGTAAAACTGAGAATTTTTGTTGTACACCAGAATTACAAAACCCCAATTTCGGTCGAAAATCACTTTTAAAACAATCAAGTTATATATTGTAATAAAATATAATATATTATGAGATTCGATTTAAAAACAACAAAATTATTGATGTAAACCCCTATTCTTGCCCGATCATCCCTAAAAGAGCTATAAGATATTCCGGGCTTCCGAAATGAAAAATGCGTGCTGCAAAAAAAGTTAACGTGCAAAATTTCAGCTTTGTAACTTTAAGGGTCTCTGAGGTTTTCTTGTTGATCCAGACAGACAAATAGACAGCCATGGCTTTATCAACTCAGCTCATCGTGCTGATCAAAAATATATATGCTTTATGTAGTCGGAGATTGATTGATTGACGCAATTATGCAATTAATTTTGAAAGGATTTTAACACCATTTGTAAATAAAACATAAACATTGAAAAAAGATAAATATATATTTTATTTCAGTAAAAAGTTTTTTATTCGTAACAAGCCTTTAAGGTATTGCATTTAAGAACTTGAAGACTTTGAGTAGGAATAAAGCCAGAAAATTATAGAACTTTTCTTTTCTTTTTGTTTTGGGATTCCAGTAAAGATACACTCCGACAGTTTAACTTCCACAAAATTGTGTTAACAATCAAAAGGACTTTACCGTAAATCCGATTGCACGAAAATATGTTTTGTTAATAAAAGCACTTTGAGTTTAACCATGTGTCTCCACGGTTTTATTCGTATTTGGTCCTGGACCATTTATAAATAAGTATATTATCTTTAGTTTTTTTATTGTTACTCTGACGTGCTATGAACTAAGAATTATTAGTTCTCTTTGGTTTGGGTAAGGGATTCCAATCTAAATTTGATGCTGTGGGTGATGTCTCTCTATACTCACAAACCATTTTATTTATTTTGCTTTTGTGAAAAACATTTGGTTCTGGGTCAACTGAAGCTTCATTTGAGGATACAGTGCTTACTAATATGTTTGTTGTTTCCAACTGTTGTGTAGACTTCAAATTAGAACTGTTTAGTTCATTGGAATGTGTGTTCTTGTGTTCAACAAATAAAGGTGTAGAATATATTTTCGTGCCTTTAGCTATACTTTCATTAAGCATTCGCTGACTACGGTTTATAGATTCAATGACTTCCCTCACCGATCTCTTTTTTCCAGGTTGAACTTCAGTAGCACCATTGCTTTCCAAATTTTTCGGAGTAAACGATTTTGGCTCATCATTTTTAAGTTCATAAAATGTTGGTATTACATGTTGAGCGTTTGCACCATTGCAGTTGAGTTTAGTGTCTTGGCTATAATAACCAGTTTTTTGCAAACTAGATGGAACTATCTCCTGTTGTGAATTTTTGGGTAAAGAGCTGCTTGGGGTTGCTGGCAGTTGCACAAAATTTTCTTTTATTAAAGCTGTATGTTTTGATACAGATGAGTCTGGGTGTTCCTCAATAAATAATGGAGTATTCTTAATTGGGCTTCTTGTATTTTTCAATATAGATTTTTTCACAGCTCCCTCCTCTATTACTTGATCATTTGTTTTCCCATTGCTTGAGCTTAATCTTGATTTATGAGCTGTATCATTATTTATTTCGCTATTCGAAATTTCAGTTTTTGATAACGAAGCCTTTATAACGAGTTTTTGACTCCTATTGGAAGCATATTCAAATGATTGGCTTGTTGAAGATTCATCAGTAAATCCAATTTTGGGTTCTTGTGCTTTATCTGTTTCATTATTAAAGCTTTTACTTATTGAAAATACATTTTTATCGCTTGTTTTTGGATTTTCGGTAGTAGTATTTTTAAATGTTTGATCAACTAAAACTTCATTTGAGTTTTCAGGTTTTTGAATTGGAACTTCATCCATTTTGGTAAGTACTCTTTCAGTGTCAGCGGATTCAGTTTCACTAACGATTTTTGAAGTAATAGCGGTACTAGCTTCTACATTATGATTTTTATTTACTTCATTGTGTAATCCATCGTTCGTTGGGGTTTCCGTGACTTTTTTTGAAGTTATGACAGACAGATCTTCAATTTTCCGTTTACATAAAGGTTCACTTTTTGGTGCAACTGCACTAATTGGACGTTCACTTATTTCGTTACGATTTTCATCTATATAAAGGGAATTTTTATTGGAAACTATCTTACTGTGGGAAGAAGCTGATGTATTTGCCACGTTTTCCACTCTCGTACCATTCTGTAAATTTATATTTTTTCTTCGTTCGGGTGCAATGGGACTTGGATGCTCCTTGGATTCTATTCCGTTCGTTTCTGTTTTAATTATCAAAATTTTTGAATTTTGTATATTTAAATCTGCCTGTGGATCTGGATTGTCCAGTGATTCGTTTCTTATGTTTACAAATTGTTCAATTTCCGTGGTTAATGATTTAATGTCGATATTCCCATTAACTTTATCTGCGGTAGTTGTTGTAGGGCTGACATCGTTGGAAATCTAAAATATAATAAAAATGCAAATCAATAAGTTTGATATAACAGATATTTTTGATGGACTACCGTTGATCTTGGTGGTGGTAAAGGAGCTCTTTTCTTTTTCCGATAAGATTTTCGACTAGTTGTTGAAATTGAGTCCACATTAGTTTCAACATCGCTCTCGAATGGATTTGTGCTAGACAAGCTAGACTGAGATAATCTGGAAATCAATAAAAATAGTAAGGAATGAGAAATTTACTAATAATATTACATCTAAGTATATACAATTTTTTTTCTCTTACCTAGTTTGGTGATGCCGGCGAAAATTTGGCGTTAAATAACCGACAGATTGAGTGGTGGCTCGATACATATCGTTGCGATTAAAAGCGTTACCCAACGATCCATTCTAATATAATGAAAAATGTTTCTATTAATTAGCTTATTATTCATATTAATTGTCAACTGATTGTGGTATCAGTTACACGAAAGCGCATTTGGCAAACTAGCTTGAAATAAATGAAGATAATACCTTGTATATATTCATGCTATATATGCGCATACATCAAATGTATTTACTCACACTTATATATATATATTAGATAAGAAATAAACATAAAATTAACGGACTTAGTTTTATTCAGTTTTTAATAGAAAATTAGCACTTTAAATAAATGAAGATGATGAAAGCTTCACAATTTTATAAAGTTGGCAATGAAAAAAAAATTATATATATATATGTGTTTATATTATTTGCACATATACATTTAATCGTATACATATATCAATAATCATCTATATAGACTTCGATGGTATTATTTGAATCAAAATAAATATGTTTGCAATAGCAAAAAATTAGCAGTAATCTAAAATATCTTATATCATTGTAAAAAAAAATTAAAAGCCCTTATAAGTTAAACAAAAAAATGATTTATCTTACCTCACTTGTGGCATCAATATGTTGAAGGGAACTTCTATGAGGTCTGCGATAGCTTAAGTTAAGTTCATTTCTCATTGGCGATGAAGCAGAATCCGAATATCTATCTCGTGTATTTAAAAAGCTGTTGTATTCACCTGGTTCATGTAGTTGCCTGCGCAAAAGGGGTGGACTTTCCGACGTTTTATTTATACCCAATGTGGAAGATTTCTTTTTAAGAGAAAAAGATTTAAATGTCCTAACAAATAAAAAGAATATATGTATTAAAATTTAGCATTTAGGAAAATATTCATTATATGTAAACTACTGTTGCACATTGGTGCAAATTAATTGGATAATATATTTACCAAATATCTCGCAAATTTTCTATGGAAAAACTACTTCGTCTGCCTTTATCTGAACCTTTCTTTTTTAAATTCCAAAATCGTAACCGTTTATGATTATCATCTTCGTAAAATGGATTCAAGTGCTCGGGATAATTATCTATTGATATTTGACTAGAATATCGTCCATTCCGACTCATTGTGAGCTTTTTTCTCTTAGTTGCCTTAAAAATAATCTGTAAGTAAACGTACATACGATAAAAATAAATATACATTACTTTAATCAAGCCGCGTAGTATTTGATTGAAGTACCGTGAACCAAACCATATGGCTCTAACAGTTATTTCAATTTAATTAATTTACATTAAAATTATAAGATTCTTGAGACCGAAATGTGTGCCGCCGAAAATAAATTTTTTTTAAATTATAAAAGAGATTAATATGTGTACATGTATTGTAGGTACGAATATATTTTATGATTCACAGGTTATGGGATACATATATTTTTCCATTACTTATTATCTTTGGGCTTTATAATAAAAGAAAAAAGACCTGGTGACAAAAGTTTTTATTTATACTTATACATACGTACATATGTATGTATGTATGTTTGTTTATATGTATATTTAACTTTTAGCGAAAATACGAACATATAACGTCATATTCGCATGTATGTATATGTATGGGTATGTATGATCGATTTGTATGTACATATGAATTATTTGATTCCATAAATACACACAACAATTAATACACATATGTATGTAGATACTATCAACAGGTACACTATGTATAATGTATGTATGTACATTCAAATACATTTGCAAGTGTTCTGCACTCTTAGATCACACGTAACATTACGTAAAACAATAATCATTTTTAAAGGTGAACACACGTATGTATGTATATAAATATTGTCTGTATATATATATATATATTTATAAAAACATATTTCTTATATCCGTTAGAACAGGGGATTTGTTTATAACAATTTGCGGTATGTACACATGTACAATTATTTACATATGTATAAACATATATTTACATGCATATATGCATTCTTATGTATATATAGATGTAAACACAACGATGATCTCAACACTGTTGTCAAAATAAAGCTCCGTTGAGATACTCACGCACCGAGTTGTTGTCTAACACTAAATTAACTTTTTGTAGCTTTAATTATTCTGTTAGAAAAGCTTTTTGATTTGTAGATTCTTATAGGTACATATATAAATGTATGTATACATATCTACTTGTTCATGAGTATATATATATACGTATGCACACATAAGTGTTTATGATAGCCTTATCTTTAGTTTCACATCTATGTACGTATCTATGTTTGCAGGTATATACAAATTTATATAAATGTATGCATGTTTTGGAAATTTGCGCTTTATACTAAAATCCTGGCAAACGCCATACGGCGTATATTTATATTTGTGAGTATACATTTAAATCAATCAATTCAATCTTAAGATCTCATAAAGCTTTTAACTTATACGTACATATGTTACAGATGTAAATAGATTTTTACATATGTACAAGTTTAGTTAATGTATATAAGAATAAACAAATAATCGGACAGATATTTGTGTGTATATAGACACTATACATATACATATGTATACACATACATATGTATGAAGCCACAACATATGTATATTTTTAGTCTTGATCAGCATTAATAGTTAGATCCATTTAGTCCCGTCCATTTTACTTAGTCTTCTTGTTTCAAACTTTTACCACGACTTTATGTATGTATATACAAAATTCACCAATTTGTCAATCAAAAATATATAACTATATAGATATACATATGCACATATATACGAATGTTTGTCACATATGTATGTATAGCAATAGCAATATGTTTGATTCCCAAAACTTAAAGCACAAAATTATTTTTCAGTGCTGAAAAGTTGAAAATAATTTCAAATCACCCTAAGATCCTTTCTCATTTTATTTTAATTTCAGTAAATTGGAAATTTCGTAAAATATGCTTATAAACAGAAATGTAGAAATACTGCTTGAGATTAAGTCTTTTACTTTTAGTCTTGTCTTTAATTTTTTTTTAAAAACTATAAAAGTCTAGTTTTGTCAAATTCAAATAAAATACTGTTATATACTATTGTGTTTTAAAAGATCGTTTTTGTTTCATGCGGCCCTCGTTGAGTGAACCACCTTCCTAAATAATTATATGTATGTATTAACAGTAGATACAGTAAGATAGATAACAAATATCTTAATATTTTCTGAGCAATTAAATTATGGTAATCTTTAAAAATATAGAAAAGCTGAAAATTTTAGTCGACGCATACAGTGTCTATCTCAGCGAAAATCATGAAGGTCTTATATTTTGTTTTGACTTTGACGTTACCATATATACAGGCTCAAGGGCAATTTTTGAAACCCTATGAAGTTCTAATCTTTAGCAAAGAAAATTCGGTCGATTTATTAAAACCTCTTTGTCTTGGAAATATTCTACAAAGTCATATAATTTTAACAGCAGCATCGTGTTTAATAAATGATTTAGAAACCTCAACTTTAATTGATACGAAAGATTTAGCCGTGGTTGTTACAAGAGAAAAACAAGATGACTTATTGTTTTCAATTAGTAATATTTACACATATTCCAAATTGGACGCATCAGGCATTGACCGTGATATTGCTCTCCTAAACCTTAGCACCTCACTACCATTGTCAACACGAGATGATATTATGTGGATAGTATTAGCAGATCATTCTATAAATACGAAAACTTGCGAGGAACGCGCGGAAGATGTAAATGTAAGTTAAATATTCACAAACAAGAAAAAAAAACAAATAAACCCAGACCCCATCGGATTTAGGAAAATTCTCGAAAAACGATAAGTCTTGGTCTTTCATTTTAAACTCACAGAAATTAAAAAGGTTTCATTAAGAAACAAATTGGTTATTCGCCCTTTTTTATTATAATATAAATTTGAAAATCAACAACCCTTTTGGCGGTGAAAAATATAAAATTCCAAATTTAATAACGAAGATGTCGCCACCTTTAACAACTCTTTAATTGAATGAAATTAATTGAAAAATTAAACATGAATATTTTCGTTTTAGGTTTTGACTGATTTTGAAAAAAAAAAAAATTTTAGAGGATATGGAGAATTGTGTAATAGTGAATTAGTGAACATTCTTACAGCTGTGTCTGACAAAAATGAGCTGAGCACAGAATATGAAGAACTGGATGTAAAAAATACTGAATTATTACCGTATTTTAGCTGGATATTTGAAATTTTACAGAATGAAGAAATAGAAGATATTATGAATAACAATTATAACCCTTCATTGCCCTATCGTGAAACTAAAACTGCCGCTATTGGTACGTATATATATTAGGTTTTGTGCTAATTAATATTAATTTTAAAAAGAATGAGTCTTATCAAAATTCAGTTTATTGGAAAACAATAAAAATAAAACTCACAAATAAACACAATAGGCAACTTCAGCGTCAAACATTATCAACAATATCAATCAAATAGAGCTTTCCGAGCATACATTTCTTGTTTAACATTTCGTATAAACAATTACTTACTTTGAATCATTTAGTTAAGTAATCTCAAAACACCAAGTTTCGTTCCGGAACAAATATTGGAGAAAGCTAACCCGTCGTTTCGTTCACTTTTTCAGCATATTAATACCTGCTAGTTTATTGCTTACATAAATAAAAAATATATATATAAATTTTAATTACAAATATCTCGGTTATTTTCGAAGTTCTGAAGTTTTTTTTTTATTTCTAACGACACAACCCTCTTTTAATAATGTTAATTTTTTTCAGTTAATAATAATACTTCCAGTGAATTGAAAAGTGCTGCAACTCTAATCAAAAAATTCGATGTTTATCTATGGATGCTGGTGTTTTGGACTTCGATTTTTTAATACGCAAATCGAAAACGTTGTGATGTTGGGTTATAAACAAAGTAGGCAATGCTCACACATAAAAAAAATTAATAATATTGTGCAACAACTGAATAAGATTCATTTAATTTGCGTAATCAATAAGACCGAATATCTTCTTTTGTATTTAACGAATCTACAAATGTATGTTTTATCAATGTTCTTCTCTTCTTATTTCACACAAAAATAAAACTAATAATCCGGTGCAGATATATGTAACGAGTAAATGTGTACAAACATACATACATATGTATGGTAAAACAAAAAAAAAAATAAAAACCCCAAAAATTTGTTGGTTTTTTAAAACTGAGTTTTGCATTTCAAATAATATTAATTTAATTTGCTTTTTCCTTAAAAATGTTTGACTGGAACTTGCTTTCAATGTGGCTATGTAAAATATACATATGCATTATACATTCAATTTATAAATTTTCTACACATCACAAAAATTTTCGTCGTGTAGAGGACCCATAACAAAAAATGAATTCCATTTTGTTCCAATTATATTTACAGTCCAACTGGTTTCACGGTTCCAATTCCAATCGTTTTTACGTGATATTTTGTTTTACTATTTTATGTGTTGTTTTGTTTTTTTTTTTGAAGAAAGTAAAATAGACGGAAGTAATGTAAGTTCTACGATGCATTTTATATATTCGTGTATAATTATATCAAGAAACTTATAATCCGTGGGCCCATTTGTGTATGTGTATATATATGAACATACATACATGCATACATTGATTTCTGTATTTGTGTATGTGCACTTTATTAAATAAAAAACTGTCGTGCATGTAGATTTAAAAATACATAAAAATGTTTTTACAAGAAAGTGAAATATTTTAAAAAGGTTTGGTAATTGTTTATTTCCTAAAATTCATTTAAGTGTATATAGTCGCTATATGTATGTACATATGTACGTACACACGCATGCAAATGGTTAAATATGTATGTACATACGTATTCACATTGTGCTTATGTAGATACATGCATACTTTCTTACAGATGTAACGTTTAATGAAATGAATGATGATGCAAAATTTTGCAACACAAGACATGGGCAATATGAATGTATGTATGTCTATTATTGTGTTATTAATTGCTTGACTATGTTAGTTCATGCAGGTATGTATGTATGTACATATGTAGATACAGGAGTATATACAGTCTTCTATTTCATTCTTATGTTAGTCAAAGGATAATTATGTTCACGTATTTATGTATAAAATATTATATATTATTGTATTACATGCACAATAAGTGAACATTTATAAAAGAAACAGCTGATTGTAATTACTTACAGACACATATCCGAGAAAACAAGCAAATGTTAATGTGTGTATGTACATACATATGTACATGTATGTATGTATTTCTTTGTTGCTTTAAAGACTTCGAAATATTGATATCTACATGTGTGTTTGTTTGTATCTTGTATACAAATGGATATATGCATGAATGTGCATACATATACGAAAAGTGGACAACTGCGGTTTTCTTATTTTTTTCATACGACTCAAAATAAATGTGTTTTAAAATTTGTAACTCAGTTATTACGACTAACTTTTGTTATACAATCTTATAATAAAACCGTATTTGGAGTAGCTGTCGTCATCCTCTGAGTGTATCGAATTTAGCTGATCCTCTGGAAATTGGGTATTTTAATGTTTTCATGCAGCATCTAGTAAACTAGGTGTTTTCCAATTTTTTTAACAATTCTGGTTTATGGCCAAATGGCGTCGGTAATTACCTGTCGTAGGATTATAGCCATGAAAGCAAGTAATAGTAAAAAAATCGTTCACCTTGTAAAATCCAAAACCGGGCGCCAATATACTTTTCTCCTACATATACACATGTGTGTACATATATACAAAAATAC
The DNA here is from genome assembly GCA_018903615.1 of Drosophila neocordata. Taxonomy (NCBI): domain Eukaryota; kingdom Metazoa; phylum Arthropoda; class Insecta; order Diptera; family Drosophilidae; genus Drosophila; species Drosophila neocordata. The sequence goes on from JAEIGI010000013.1 coordinate 3,720,740, forward strand.
ATATGTATGTATATATCTACATGTAGGTATAATTTAGTAGTCCTAACTTCCTCAGCTGTTGTTGGTCTATTCCACAATCAAACCGCTCTGTCCAATTTTTTACATTCTTCGGTTTCGTTTTCAAAAACAAAGCCGAAATAGACAAACTAGTACAAATAATGCTACTCTTTCATGTAACTGAATTATAGTATTATAGGTCCAAAACAAAGCAAAGATTTGACGTAAAATTGATTAAGTATGCACAATTTACGGTCACACATTTTTTACCAGACTTTTGTATAAATTAATATAAATAAACAAACTTATAAGAGAAAAAAGTTTTATTGGAAAAACAATAATTTCAATAATTTTCAAAGCCATTTTAGAAGAAATATTAATTTTCATAATAACAATATTAGGAGATATTAAATAGTAGAGGAACCGCGTATACATAAATATAAATATATAAATAAAAATAGAATAAAATGTAAAAAGAAAAATAAAAACATGAATTTAAAAAAAAAATGGATTTCCAACTTTATAAAACGCAAAACAATTGAATATAAATTAACTACACAGTTAATTTATTACAATTTAAAAAAGATTGTTAATATTGTTTAATGTAAATACTCTTTTTATTTATTGATTTTTTTTTATTTGTCTAGTTTTATTTTATTTGTTTGATTTATTAGAAAAAACGCTGGAAATGCAGAATATGAATAAAAATAATATGTTACTTAATGTAGGAGCGAAACGACAAGTCAGAAAAAATATTTTTATGCACAGTCACGAACGAATTCACAGTATTGCTACTTTTCAGTAAATTTTTGTTTCATATTCAACGTGTAGCTAGGCCCCAGAATGGATTCAGTGTTATACTCATTGGAACCACCCTGTGCATGGCATAGCTCATGTGCAACCTTGAGAACTCGTGTGGTAGTTTTGTAAGCGTAGTTTTGTTCAGGGCCCGAAATTTGGCTTAGTTTGTTGGATATTTATTTATTTGAAATTGTATATAACAATTAACAATTATTGAAAGTATATTGTTTGCTGTGTGCCATATGTATATGTATGTAGATGAGACTTCATACATATATGCATTAATAATGAAACTTGTTTTTTACAATTTTCAATAATTAGTGTTCCACTCATTGCTGACGCCATTTTGTCGTTGTGTTTTTTAACTCTCAATTTAATAAGTTTTGTAGATGGAACTTGGCAAAAAAAGGTAAAAATTGAAAAGTGATTTGTTAAATTTGTATTTTAATTAGTTTTCGTGTTTAAATATGTGCTTATAACCATAATTGTGTGCATTTGTATTCTTTTGGATAAAAGGGAAATATCAATAGGATCCCATATACATACATACATACATAAGTATGTATCCATGTACATACATATGCTTATACATTTACATGCATTTGTGTACATACATATAAAAAAAATGTTAAAGTAAATACATATGTATGTACATATAAAAACATACATATACATACAAAGTTGTTCAATATCAAGGCCAATTTCTTAAAGTTTTTTGGAAGGTTTATTTGTCTACATATGTATGTGTTATGTATGTATATACATACATAAATGTAAGACCTTCGCAGAAGCGAAAATAGCAATTTAAAAATTTACAGCAATTACAAATACCTGCGTCCATATGTACGTATGTATATATATGTATGTATCATGTATAAACATACAGACACAAGTACATAAATATTTTTGTGTACAATTATTCCTAATGTGAGTATATAATGTGTACTCATATTGATTTGCAAATGCGGCAGTCTGCTTTCAATAGATGTATATATGTACATAAATGGTGTTCATAAATGCAGAATGCATGCAGTTATTTACATATCTGTTAATATATATATGTATTAATGTATGCTTGTGTGCGTGAATACATATGTACATACACATTTAATAATATATATGAACAATGCTTCAAGGTAAAAAAAAATAATATGTACATATATGTATACATACATATATGTATATGTAGAAGGGAGGGAGAAACTATACAAAATGTAAATGCATGAATGTATGTATGTACATACCTCCATAGATATATATGTATATTTGCCTGGGTGCATCAACCAAGGAAATGCTTGTTTTTCATATAACTTTATTATTATTTGCAGGTATAAGGGTGGTCGGACACCTTCAGTAAGGTCCAGTGAAAGGCGACGCCCTCAAAGTATTTCAACATCATCAACATTAACTCCTCGAGTTGTACTATCCAGATTGGAACCGAGAGATTTTGAGCGCCTACGACTGTCCTATAAAGTAGCTATTGACCAGAGACGATCTCGAAGCTGCCGTGGCATGAACATGGGTCAAAAAATTAGTGGCGGTGTTAAAACAGTTAGCCGTAATGATTCGCAGGCTACATTCAAACCCATTATCCCCAGGGAACTACAAGCAGACTTTGTTAAGCCAGCGCGAATAGATATTCTGTTGGATATGCCGCCAGCAAGTCGCGAAATCCAATTAAAGAACTCTTGGAACTCAGAGGACAGATCACTGAACATATTTGTGAAGGAGGACGACAAGTTGACATTTCACAGGCATCCTGTGGCACAAAGCACCGACTGCATACGCGGCAAAGTAGGCCTAACCAAGGGACTGCACATTTGGGAAATTTATTGGCCAACCAGGCAAAGGGGCACACACGCAGTTGTGGGTGTGGCCACAGCTGATGCACCACTGCATTCGGTTGGCTACCAAAGCCTAGTAGGATCCACTGAATTAAGTTGGGGCTGGGATTTGGGTAGGAACAAATTGTATCATGACTCGAAAAATTGTGCCGGAGTCACATATCCGGCAATATTGAAGAACGACGAAGCTTTCTTGGTTCCCGACAAGTTTTTAGTGGCTTTAGATATGGACGAAGGCACCTTGAGCTTTATTGTCGATCAGCAATATCTGGGAATCGCATTTAGAGGGCTGAAAGGAAAGAAACTCTATCCCGTTGTGTCGGCCGTTTGGGGACATTGCGAAATCACAATGCGCTATATAGGCGGACTAGATCGTGAGTATAATAAATATTTCTGCAGTTGAAAATGATTTCTTCAGCATTCATTGCTTTTAATATCAAATTTTTGCATAGAAAAAAATAACGATGTTTTATATGCCCATGCTCTTGATTTCTCTTACCAATTGATACCCAAATGCAATTTATCAGTACTAGATTTTTGCAATAAATTTGACTTATTGCACAGACCTAAACAATTTCTTCTATTAATTAACAGTTTGGCCAAAATAATTACCAAATTTGATTGCTTCTTATTACTGAATCTTGTCATTATGCCTTCCATTCTAGCTGAACCTTTGCCATTAATGGATCTTTGTCGAAGAACAATTCGACAAAAAATTGGACGAGTGAATTTGGAGGAACGCATACAACAGCTTCAACTTCCGCAATCAATGAAAACGTATTTATTGTATAAAAATCGTAGATAATATTTTTGATAATGGTTATCGAGTAAAGTGTAACAGTTTTATTCTTGCTGCATGTGATGAAAGCAGCAAAGATAAACTGATTTAGTTTGTAATAGTCTTAGATCAATGTTAGTTTCTCTGTCGTCAAAGAAGAAATGTAAAAGTATAAAGTTCTTAACTATACTCGAAATTAGTTTTCAAATTCGTATTGTAATTTAAGTCGAATGCAATTAATATTATATTTAATATACCGACATCTCATTTTGTAATAAATTGGAAATTGTATGATCGAAAGACAACCGCGACACAAGCAACCTCCTTGAGGGTGTGTTCACACACAGATTGTAAAAAAAAACATTTACATTAAACTCAATTTTAAATTACGTTGCTAATTAAGCACATTAACTAAATAACTCTGTATTGGGCCGTGACCAGTTGTCGTGTGCAATATCAACGACGAGAGCAATGCCTATGTCTAATAATAAGTCAAGTCGTAATTATCTATTTTTGTGATCAGATAAAACTGTTTTATGTTTGTATTACTTTTTGTAAAGTAATTGACAGAGAGGTTTGCATCGGTCTATCGATAGAAATGGTGTATTTAGGTTTGCTTTAAAAAAAGAATCCTTGCCCACAACACATGGAGGTGCAATAATTTAATAGGCATAAAGCTTTTATCTGATGCGACGGAATCTCACACAATGCACTTTATCAATATGACAACACCCTACGTGTACACTACATACCTTTTCCATATTTATAAAATGAAAATCGAAATTTAAATTTATATTTAATCGCAAATGCGAACCTGGGTTGCTTTAACATACATATGTAAATGCTTAAAGTAGTTTCGAAATTCATCATAATCCATCCTAATTAAATATTATTCCAATAGTGTAGAACTGTTTTCCACTGATTTTTCTTTGAGAAACAGATGAAACTAATAAGAGACTTTACATACACAGATTATTATGTAACAAAGGTATGCCTAAAGTATTTTTGCATTCAGTTTTCTAGCTTACATAGTTTTCAGACGTAAAGAACCTTCATGTAATCATAAATTTTGGATTTTATTGAATAAGCCGATTTGGAATATAATATTACGAACATGAATATATACACACGCATATATATATAGGTATATATATATATATATTTAAATCATTTGTGTATACAGCCAAGTTAATTCCAACATGTGTACTTATAAAGCATTTTAGATGGTTTATACATAAGTTAATTATTAAATTTCATGACATTTAATAAAGACCTAATTTAACTGAAATCTTTGTTGTTTTGACTAAATGATTTAACGATTATTTGAAATACAGCTTAAAGGAAGTTTAAAACCCTACACATATTTTCAGTTTGAATTCAGTCGCAACTAATGACTGGGTAAATGTTTGCATCGCAAAAAACGAAGCACTTCTTACATTGTTTCCCACGGTATATGTAAACATCTCAGGAACTTTTCTAGAAAAATTGTACAATAGATAATCAAGGACTGAGCCGTGAATAGCCATGAGCAGTGTGTTCATATGTATGTATGTATGTACATACATATGTACATGTTACAGACGCATTCAATTGTAAGGCTCTAGTCGCTATTTAATTAATCACGCACAAATTTTCATTGAGCGTGGATACAGCATTCAAGACAACGTTTCAGATTCTGTATAGAGGTTACGATATTTGGCTTAGGCCTTTAGCTGTCAATTCAAGATGAAATGCTATATATGTACATATCTACTGATATAAAATTTATTAGTAGTAGGCATGTGTTTTTACACTTAGACTGATCAAAGTGGAATGTTTTAGAGAAATACTTTCTCAGTGCATAATATTGTGGAGTGTACTTTTTTGAACACATTAAGGAGCGCCTGCCATGTTCCTGTGTTTTTGTAATATTTTGTAATTCTGGTGTTTTAACTCCAATGTTCCACTTGCATGTGTTTCCACTTATGTTAGAAAATCCATATTTTCATTCCATCTATACATGGGTTTTGCGCAAAAAGCAAAAGTAGATATTAAAATTAAAGAATTAAATATAAAGTAGAGAAATTTTTAATCAACCTAGTTATGTGGTCTTACCAATTTTCCATTGCATTGTGTTTTGCGTATTTGATACAATCCATTCCATTCCAACGTTTCTTTTGACTACAACTCAGCGACGCAACCTTTATATGCATATGTACATACATACATAAAGTGTATTTACACAATTAAAAGGAAGAACTGACAAATAAGAATCATTTGAAGGCAGGAATTCTTATTTAATAATTTCACTATAATGGACAATTTTAGTTTTGGAGGAACAGATATTACGAGGGGTCAGGTGTTTCAAGCGTTGATCCGTATTTCATTTGCTTCGCTGGTAACGTATTATTCGGTCAAATGGATGATGAACCAATTGGACCCTACAAGCAAAAATAAGAAAAAAGCAAAGGTGCTCGCTGAAGAGCAGCTTAAAAGGTAAAATCTTTAACTCAGAGAAATATAATTAAAAGTATATTTGTATACTATCTTATTTTTCATAGGTTAAGCAAGGAAGACGGTTTAAAATTAACTTCTCAAGAGTTTAGCGATTATGAGTTGATGATTGCATCACACCTTGTCGTTCCAGGAGACATAAAGGTTCAGTGGGCTGATATAGCTGGTCTTGACTTAGTTATTCAGGAGCTGCGAGAATCTGTTGTCTTGCCCGTTCAACATAAAGATTTGTTTAAGGGGTCGAAGCTGTGGCAAGCTCCAAAAGGTGTATTGTTGCATGGTCCCCCAGGATGTGGTAAAACATTGATAGCTAAAGCCACTGCCAAGGAAGCAGGAATGCGGTTTATCAATTTGGATGTAGCTATTCTGACAGATAAATGGTATGGGGAGTCACAAAAGCTGGCGTCTGCAGTGTTCTCCTTGGCTGCCAAAATTCAACCATGCATAATTTTTATTGATGAAATTGATTCGTTCCTTCGGGCTCGTAATTCGACGGACCATGAAGCAACTGCTATGATGAAAACCCAGTTTATGATGTTGTGGGATGGTCTTAGCACAGACTGTAGCTCATCGGTAATTGTAATGGGTGCAACAAACCGCCCACAGGATCTGGACAAAGCTATTGTGCGTCGAATGCCTGCACAATTTCATATAGGTCTTCCTACTGAAATACAAAGAAAAGAAATACTAAAATTAATACTGGACTCAGAAGAAATTAGTGATGATGTAGATTTTAATCGTTTGGCTAAACTTACCAATGGTTATTCCGGATCAGATCTTCGCGAAATGTGTCGTAATGCTTCAGTGCACAGAATGAGACAGTTCATGCGGCAAAACGACAATGTCTTACAGTCTTCAAATTCAAGCATATCCAAAAAAGAGATTTCCATGACAATGGGCGACTTACTGAATTCACATATGAAAATAAGAGAATCAAAAATGCATACCGGAAATCTTCTATTGGATAATAAAATTGAGTTAGATTAACATAACAACTGTCAATCAAATTGGCCCATATAGAACTTAATGTACACACCTTTACAAAATAATAGATGAGGAGGTAAAAATTTAATAAAAAATCGAAAAACAAAAATATAATAAGTTCGGCCTTTAAGAAGCTGTTTTTAATTTGGAAAACCTCCTGTAGAATATTAAAGCACCGAATTTGTCTACTTAAGTTAGTCTAGAGATGAACACATTAATCCTTTTCTTTAACCATTTATTTGGTTGCAAAAGGTAAGGATGAATATTATATATACATTTCGTGTTCATTAGCGTGTTACAAGCAGAAAAACTGAAAGTTAAAAAGTTTTTTTTTTGCCCTCATAAAAAACAGATTTTGACAAAAAGTATGTTGGCAAAACAAAAAAGTCAACTGTCGTTCGTTGGAACATCTTTAAAAAAACAAAAAAACATTCCTACGTTTTGCGTTAAAAACCGATATCGACTGCAAAATAAGTATTGTGTATCAGGTATCGACTTGCATTCGATTTCGGCGTTGTGGTAAAAGTCGATACTTTAACAGACAGACTATCGATAGGATAATAGAATTGCCTTTTGCACGCATATCCAAATTTTCTGCCGGAAAAAATTATACTTTTAGGGCGTCTAGAATTGCGAAATTGCGGATAATTGTTGTCTGCATCGTGTATACAACTCGTATTGGTATTTTGTTTTAAGTAATATTAAAATTTACGCCCAGTCATCCGTATATATAGATACTTACAATGGCGTCGCACCAGTACCATCAAATTGCAAATCTGCTTGAAAAGGTGTGTATTTAAGGACATCAAAGGAATGGCAATAAATTTGGCATGTATTTTCAGATGACGTCCACGGACAAAGACTTTCGATTTATGGCAACCAATGACTTGATGACTGAGCTGCAAAAGGACAGCATAATTTTGGATGATGAATCTGAAAAGAAGGTGGTACGAATGGTATTAAAATTACTGGAGGACAAAAACGGCGAGGTGCAAAATTTAGCCGTTAAATGTCTGGGCCCGTTGGTTAACAAGGTAAAAGAGAACCAGGTGGAAACGATTGTAGATTCACTCTGCGGTAATATGATGTCGAATACAGAGCAGTTGAGGGACATTTCAAGTATTGGGTTGAAAACCGTAATTGCTGAGCTGCCACAGTCAACAAATTCCCTCGCGCCTAATGTATGTCAGCGTATAACTGGCAAATTAAGTACAGCTATTGAGAAGGTAACGAAATACTAAATTTGCCTTTTTAAACGTTGTTGGATTCATTCGCTTTCTTTTGCAGGAAGATGTCTCGGTCAAGTTAGAGTCTCTCGACATCCTGTCGGATCTGCTTTCTCGCTTTGGCGAGTTTCTGATTCCTTTTCATAGTACTATTTTAAAAGCCCTTATGCCACAATTAGCATCGCCGCGTCAAGCCGTACGCAAGCGTACCATTGTAGGATTATCATTCCTTCTGATCCAGGCAAATAGCAATGCTTACAATGGGGTTATTGACCATCTCTTAGAGGGCTTGGAGAATCCATCGAATCCAGGCGCAATTCGCACTTACATCCAATGCTTGGCTTCAATATGGTAAGGTTTTATGATATGCTTACTGTATATAAGATGAACACAGCCTCTATTTGTTTTTGCTTTAGCCGACAGGCTGGTCATCGACTTTGCAATCATATTGATCGCGCCATGCACTTGCTCAGACAATATAGTCAACGAGATGATGATGAACTACGTGAGTTTTGCCTACAAGCGTGCGAGGCATTCGTGATGCGTTGTCCAGAAGCCATAAATCCACACATTCCCATGGTAAGGCCTTTAAATAAATTTCGCGGTCACAGTAATTTTTATTATCTTCCAATTTTCTTGGAAAGTACTTTTGGAGTACTTGGTACTCTCAATCAAATCATAAAAGTCAAGAGGACATAATGAAAATGTTTCTAATTTAACTATCGCCGGAGTTTGTATGTTGTGTGGTTTGAGACGTTTTTAAATATTTAAATAAGAGGTAGAAAAATTTTTAACTTGCAAAAAAAATTCTTTTTCGAAGTTTAAGACTAAGTACAGTTTAATATTATTATAGTCAAATTAAACTCTATTTGTCTTTTTATCCTCTTTTATATAGATTCTCGAACTTTGTTTAAAATATGTTACCTATGATCCCAACTATAACTATGAAGCTGATGATGGCGATACGGGTATCGCTATGGATACCGAAGAGGACGAATATGTCGATAGCGAGGAGTACAGCGATGATGATGATATGAGCTGGAAGGTTAGACGGGCTGCTGCCAAGTGTTTGGAAGTTCTAATTGCTACGCGTCCAGAACTTATTGAGGATTTCTATCGCAATTTAAGCCCTGCGTTAATAGCTCGCTTTAAAGAGCGTGAAGAAAATGTAAAATCAGATATATTTCATGCATATGTTGCGTTGTTAAAGAATACGCGCCCCACCGATGAGATTGCACATGATCCCGACTCTATGGAGCAAATATCTGGCCCCACAGCATTGCTTATCGAACAATTGCCGCAAATTATCAAAGCCATTCAGCCGCTAATGCGGGAAAAATCAATGAAAACACGGCAAGATTGCTTCCTTCTGCTGCGCGAGTTGTTGAATTCACTACCTGGAGCATTGGGCCCTCATTTAGAAAGCATCGTTCCTGGAATAAGCTATTCGTTAAACGATAAAAGCTCAACAAGTAACATGAAAATCGAGTCTTTGGGATTTCTCTACTCCTTGCTTCAGGGCCATCAACCCCAAGTATTTCATTCGCACATACCATTACTTGTGCCTTTAGTTGTGACTTCGGTGTTTGATCCATTTTATAAGATTGCGACTGAAGCTTTACTAGTGCTGCAGCAACTTGTTAAAGTAATTCGTCCTTTGGGTAATGATGCAGCCAAAACGTGCGCTGATTTTGATGTATCTCCCTTTGTAAATCAAGTTTATTCATGCACGTTACAGAAATTGAAAGTCACTGATGTTGACCAAGAAGTTAAGGAACGAGCAATTGCGTGTATGGGTCAAATTATTGCCAATATGGGAGACACTCTTAAAAGCGAATTGCTTGTTTGTCTTCCAATCTTTATGGAACGGCTTAAAAATGAGGTTACTCGTCTAAGTAGTGTCAAAGCACTTACAATGATTGCTGCGTCTTCCTTACGAATCGATTTGACCCCCATTCTACACGACGTATTGCCCACGCTGGGCACATTCTTGCGCAAAAATCATCGAGCTCTTAAGCTTCACTCATTAGATCTGATCAACAAAATAGTTATCAACTATTCTAGCAGCTTTGATTCCAATTTATTGCAAACAGCCATTGTTGAAATACCGCCACTTATATCTGACTCCGACTTGCATGTTGCCCAGTATTCGTTGACTCTGCTAAGTACAACAGCCCGCCTGCAACCGCAGGCTTTAGTTGGTATCCATGAACAGTTTTTACCATCGGTACTCGTTTTGGTGCGATCGCCATTATTGCAGGTAAGACGAAAAATTAAAAAATTTCTTAAAAGAATAAGTTTGAGTTAAAAATAAGTTAGTACACACATCAAATATTTGCATTTTAATATTACCGTCTATTTTTACAGGGATCCGCTTTAAATTGCACTTTGGAGCTATTTCAAGCTCTTGTGCAGACACAACTGTCTGGCTTAGATTATGAATCGCTTGTATCAAAGCTAATGGAACCGGTATTAATTGGCAGAGATACGTTGTCTTCCCGACCCCAAACTGAGCAACTGCAATTGCATAAACAGGCCTATCACTCGTCAGCTAAGTGTATTGCGGCCCTTACCCAACAATGTCCGCAGGTAGCAACGCCATTAGCAACAAAACTGATAACGGAACTTCAGAAGCGCAATGATACTCAAATAATATTTTGCCTTCTAACAATTGGTGAAATCGGTCGACATTTTGATTTGAGTTCTATACAGGTATTGCCGCAGACTATAATTGAATGCTTTGGGGCAACCTCTGAGGATGTAAAAGCGGCTGCTTCGCATGCTTTGGGTGCAGTATCCGTTGGTAGTCTGAAAACTTATTTGCCACTCATTTTGAAAGAAATTGAAGCTCAGCCAAAGAGGCAATATTTGCTCCTACATTCGCTAAAGGAAGTAATTTCTTCACTATCTACGACTCCGGCTGGACTGGCACAGCTGTTGCCATCGGTACCATCAATATGGTCTCAACTTTTCAAGCATTGTGAGTGTTCCGAGGAGGGTTCTCGCAACGTTGTTGCCGAATGCCTGGGCAAGCTGGTACTTGTAAATCCTGAGGAACTATTGCCACAGCTTCAGCAGGCACTGCGCTCGGAAAGTGCTACCATGCGCACTGTTGTTGTGTCTTCAGTTAAATTTACCATTTCCGATCAACCGCAGCCGATAGATGTTCTTTTGAAGCAAAGCATTGGCGAGTTCCTGTTTGCTCTGCGTGATCCAGATCCACATGTCCGCCGCGTTGCTCTCGTGGCTTTTAATTCAGCTGTGCACAATAAGCCAAGCTTAGTGCGCGATTTGCTGCCCACCCTATTGCCATGGTTGTACTCGGAAACGAAAGTGAAGAGTGAACTCATAAGAGAAGTGGAAATGGGTCCTTTTAAACACACCGTTGATGATGGTCTTGATATACGCAAAGCAGCTTTTGAGTGCATGTATACTTTACTCGAGCAAGGACTAGATCGTGTAGATGTTATGCAGTTCCTGGACCATGTCCAAGCTGGTCTTTGCGATCACTACGATATTAAGATGTTGACGTACCTTATGACAGCACGTTTGGCAGTCTTATGTCCCGATAAAGTTTTATTAAGTAAGTTTCGTTACACAAGTTTCGTGAGCACATTACTATATAATTATTTTAGGACTGGACCAATTTGTTCAACAACTGCGCGACACATGCACCCATAAGGTAAAGGCAAACTCAGTTAAACAAGAGTATGAAAAACAAGATGAGTTAAAACGGTCTGCGCTCCGAGCTGTGTCTGCTCTTTCAAAAATACCCAAAGCAAGTATGTTTCATTTAATTAATAAATAATATTTGATTATGCATTGATTCTTTCGTTCTCTTTTTGCAGACAAAAATCAACATTTAATCGATTTTCTAAAGTCAATAAAGGAAACACCGGAATTATTTAAGATTTATGATTATGTGCAGAAGGATTCGATAACTGGCAGTGCAGATATTATTGCCATGGACCAGAGCTAAAATAGCAAAATCAATTCGTTTTAATTTAATAAAACTTTTATTGCTTTGATTAATGTATTAAGAAAATATTTGCATGTATCATCTTTCTGATAACATTTACGTTTCTCAAATAAGCAATAAATGAAGTCTCTTCATTTCATTAAAATGCATTTAAAGAAAAGAATATATATAATATATATTGAATATATAAATAGGGCTGTTCATAATAAAGGTTTTTTTTTAATGTCTATAAGGAAAAACCTGGAAAAATTTTAATTTCGATCACGTAGACTTGAGGAAATATCACCTAATGAAGACGAACCCCGGGATCTTAAGAACGACTTGGAAAGGTATTGTATTTTAAGCTCATTTCTCATATGTATTTACCTTCTGGCAGAACACCATGTTGCTTAGTTTAAGATAGTAATTTGAGTAGGCCGTGCTGGAAAATTTGTTTGCGAGAAATCAAATACATATTGCTTCTTCTTTTCCATTTACAAAGATAGTTTATATGATTTGATTTAACAGTTTTAGCTAAAGTAACTGGAATTTCTTAACGTTAAGTCTGAATTTTGTTCTTGATGAAATTGTCAGGCTGCCTGCTTTGATCTTTTCTTCTCAGACTCATCGTCAGAACTGTTGGATTTTGCTGAATTAACGCTGCCATCAGAAGGTCCGCTGTCCGAAACAGTCTCTGGGGGGTGTTCAAGTACATGGTCAATGATACCTAGAGTTTTTGCTTCCTCTGGGGTCATGAAGTGATCGCGTTCCATACGTTGGCACATTTCTTCATATGAATTTTTGGCATGCTTTACATAAATTCCAGTAAGCTGGCGCTTTATTTTAATTATCTCCTCTGCATGAATAAGTATGTCAGTCGCTTGACCCTAAAAAACTTAAGCGAATTAAAAAGCAATTATAAAATTATTTCTGCAACTTTAAATACCTGGGCTCCGCCAGATGGCTGATGTATCATGATGCGAGCATTTGGCAAAGAGTACCGCATGCCTGGTGCTCCTGCAGCCAATAAGAGCGATCCCATAGAGCATGCTTGCCCTACGCACCATGTTGCAATCGGGGGCTTTACATATTGCATCGTATCGTAGATGGCAAGGCCAGCTGTAACAACGCCTCCCGGTGAATTGATGTACAAATGAATGGGCTTGTTGACGTTTTCCGACTGTAAAAAGAGCAACTGCGCCACTACGGTAGAGCTAATGTCGTCTGTGATATTGCCCATCAGACAAATGATACGTTCCTTCAACAGCCGTGAGAATATATCATAGGCTCGTTCTCCTCTACCGGTTTGCTCAACTACCATAGGAATTAGATTTATTCCACGAACAGAGTTCGATCGGGAAAAGCATTGTGCCTTCAATTAAACATTTTATTTAAATTTTTAAATGGGCATGACAAAATTAATGGAACTTACAGACGTTTTGTGGAACAAGCTGGTCAAAGCGTTCTTCAACATGTTTTGACTTTTTGGCGTTTATCCAAGTCCAAACTGATTCGCAGTATTACGCAAAACAGCTGTTTTATGAGGCAGTGATGATATTCATAGCTGACACGAATGAAAAGGAACACTGACGCAAGTAAATACATATTTAGTAGGGTTGTCAAGTGCTACTTTGTTTTTCGATATGAAGTCATAGAAAGGGTATTCACTTAAATGGATTTTATAAAAGCGTAGTTATACAAATCTTTTAAACGTCTCAAATTATTTAGAAAAGTATATGGTTAAAAATATTAACCATTACCATTATTACCAATATTTTTTATTTGAATTTATACTCATTAGATAATGATAATAATTACGAAATGTGCTGACTTAACTTATTTCCCAAAAGGATTGAACCCATAATAAGCAAAAATTTCGTAAAGTGCAGCTTCTTCGTGCAGCGCTTTACGATTGAGGCTCAATGAAAATTACAGGTTCGCACTCATCAACTTTGCTGTTTTAACTCACTCTCTGTCATTCAGTAACAAAACGGAAGCGAGTGTGAACTGACGTATGTACATTAATACTTATGTGCATATGTGTGTATATGTACATTCTGAAATAGTATTGAAAGTGCAATTTTCACCACAAAACGGTAAACGCAGACAACAATTTTGTGGGAAAAAAAAATAATTAGAGTTAAGCAACTGAGCTGATGACATATTTAAATGGATAATATACATACATACATATACAGTTCAAATATGTATTGAATGATTTTCACAGACGCAACAAACGGTTGTATGTATTATTTATGGATTTAAAGTGTGTATACTTCAATTACCTGTTGCACTTGGATATTATTATTTAATTATCGATTTCATAAATGATTTTAAATGTTGAATCTAGAATTGTGCTTAAGTGTTCTGTAAATGAAAAGACTTAAGAAACGAACTGTTACATACTTACATATTTACATACATACGTAAATATATTTTTACAAGAAATGTCGTTTTTGCATTGTGTTGTGTTGTGGTGATATTTTTAATGGTGTATGTTTGTGTGTATACGCAGTCTTCTGGGTGGACATATATGTATGTAATTAAAGAGACGTGGCAACAGGTCCGTTGAAAATTGTGGCCCAGGGGTGGAACTACATTCACGCAATCTATATACTCACACATTTATGCTTTGTAATAAATGAAACTAAAATGGTGACAAATATGTTTAATAATAACTACTTACGTATGTAAACAATAACTACGTGCATGCTTACATATCTTTTGTTTGTTCTTTGACATTTTGTTTCTATGCATTATTATTACTATATTATTCAAAAATATCCAAATTGTACAACAATTTATCTTTTTGAAAAAGATTAACTGCAAAGAAATACCATTTTCAGGGTACCAGATTGATCAAAAACACAACTAGTGATGAGTCTTTTTATGTTTGCTTTACATTGAAGTTAACATAAAGTGCATTTAATGATGGTCTACCCTGAGGAACCCTTCTGGGTTTTACCAAACAATTTCTATGAAGATCGGGATTACCGAGGTAAAAATCTTAAAAATAAATTCATACTTATGTAATTAAGTATATATATTTTATCTCGTTTTTAAGTGAATGTTGTGGAAGCCTTACAAGAGTTCTGGCAAATGAAACAGTCTAGAGGGGCTGAGCTTAAAAACGGAGCCCTTGTAATTTATGAATCGATTCCTTCAAACAGTCCACCATATGTGTGTTTTGTAACATTGCCTGGCGGGAGTTGCTTTGGAAGTTTTCAGGTAAATAGTTGGGGATAACTTTAATACCAACAAACAATAATAAGAAGCTCTAATATTTTGTTTCTTTTGTAGAATTGTCCAACAAAAGCAGAAGCAAGGCGAAGTTCGGCTAAAATTGCGCTAATGAACTCAGTATTCAATGAGCATCCTTCTCGCCGAATAAGCGATGAGTTTATCGAAAAAGCTGTCCAAGATGCACAGGCATCTTTCAAGGGGACCACGCAGAGCAGTGAAGGACAAGAGTCCGGCATTGCGGCATTCAGGTATACAAAAACCATACCAAAATTTCATTTCATTTCTAATTTCTAATAATTTATTAGGTTCATGTTAGATGCCAATAAAGGAAGAACGATGTTGGAATTTCAGGAATTGATGACCGTATTTCAACTACTACACTGGAATGGATCATTAAAGGCTATGCGGGAGCGCCAGTGCTCTAGACAAGAGGTCGTCGCTCATTATTCGAATCGTAGCCTGGATGATGAAATGCGTGCACAAATGGCACTAGACTGGATCGCTCGAGAACATGAAAATCCTGGAGTTCTCAGAAGGGAATTGCTTTTGGCAGAACGGGAGCTTGACTCCTCCCGCATGGCTGGACGAGAGTTGCGATTTCCCAAGGAAAAGAAGGACATATTAATTATAGCTCACAACCAATTAGGTGGCAGCAACTTGGGCACCACATCCATTGATAACTGATTACCACTGCTTCTAAACTGGAAACAAATAATTATTATATATTTTTTTATTATGTGAATTTTATGCGTCATTCAAAGTACACAGACAGGAATAACCCTCATTAGACCAACGAGTCTTACTTACCGTTTATCTATTGGCAAATCATATGATCTCGAGTTCTGTTCGACCCACGCAAAAAAGGAACAATCAAGACCTTTTTAGACTCTCTGTTTCTAAAAATATCAACGTTCTCGTTTTCAGACACGCGCTCAAAAGTGCAAAAACCATTGGAAATTGTGATTTTACTGCATTTACAGATTTATTTTGCAACTTATCTTAAATAGAATAATTTGAATATTTATGTATCAAAATTGCCAGAGCGCAAAGCGCCTTGTTTAGAGGCAAATACGACTTAGATAAATTATTTCATAAAAATTACTAAAACGGTCTAATAAGGCGAAAGAAATTATTATTGGAATAAAATAAAACTAAAAATATCTAATATATTAATTTTGCATATTTTTCTCTTTATTAAGATGTAGGTATATATATACATGATGTATACATATCATTTTAAATACATATATGTAAAAGACAAGTTTAAAACGACGTTTAAAAATGTTTTAAATTTTCGTGCATTTAAAAAGGTTTTGATTATTTTCATTTAATTTAAGGAATTTAAATCTTGCTTATTATCTTTAAATGAGTGTTTAATCAGAGCGGTTTTAATTTTGTGTAGAGATTTATTTAATGTTAAAGAAATATTTTAAAATGTTAGTATGCCATAAGCAAGAAGTTTTAAGCTTTTTTTAGGATTCAATCATTAATATTGGTATCAGCTTATATGGTTCGTCAATAAATTGGTTTCCCAACATTAAAAACAAAATTTGGAGCTCGAGTACTTTTTTTTAAAAGTATGTGGAATAAGTGTGATACCTAAGAATAATTTTTAAAGCTGGAATAGGAATGAGTTTTGATAGTAGCAATCGATTCTTCCTACTAGAAACAATCGATTAATATATACTGATACTTACACATCTCTAACTTAAATTAAAATGGAAGTTAGGTTTAGAAAACGAAGCCCTGGAAACGACTAAGATATGAGTTGTAACTATGCGGATGGTCTGTCACCATATGAAAACAAGGGGATTCTTGGCATTCCAGAGGTAATAATATATAAAAAAAATTTCGTCTTTACATACTTGATTTAATTTTAGAGTTTTGACAGTAAAGAAGATGTGGAAATCAAATGCAAAATGCTGGCCAGTTATTTAACAGAGTCTAAGCATGTTGTCATTCATTCGGGAGCAGGAATAAGCACATCTGCTGGAATTCCTGATTTTAGAGGACCCAAAGGAGTTTGGACGTTGGAGAAAAAGGGAGAAAAACCGTCCTTTAATATATCATTTAATGAAGCGAAACCTACCAGGACCCACATGGCTATACGCGCTTTGGTGGACGCCGGATATGTTCAGTATATCGTTAGCCAGAACATTGATGGCCTACATTTAAAATCTGGCTTGTCGAGAAAATACTTATCGGAGCTTCATGGTAACATGTTTGTTGAAAAATGTCAAAAATGCCGACGAGAATTCGTACGCAAAACCGCTGTGGAAACTGTTGGTCAGAAGCCTTTAAAGGGACTTTCATGTAGGGCCGCTGATGTTGGAACTAGAAGCTGTCGGTCAGGAGTTTTACAAGATACTGTATTGGACTGGGAAGACGACTTGCCAGAGCGTGATTTAGATATGGCGATAATGCACTCGACGTAAGATGACATCCGTCAAAGATGTTTGTGGTGTATTTTGTTTTTTGTTTTTAATAATTTATTTTCCTATAGCATGGCTGATCTAAACATAGCTATGGGGACAACATTACAAATTGTGCCAAGCGGAAACCTGCCACTTAAGAATTTAAAAAATGGTGGTAAACTCGTTATATGTAATTTACAGCCAACAAAGCATGTAAGATATTAAAGGATAAAAGGAAGTAGGGGCCACTAAAATATTTTTTTTGTTTTCTTTCTAGGATAAGAAATCGGAGCTTATTATTTCCTCTTATACTGACGATATACTCTCCAAAGTATGCAAAAGGTTAGGCGTTGAAATACCCGATTATTTGGAATCAGATGATCCAACAAGCCCAAATTCAGAATCTTCCGTCATAGAATGGACTTTAACGCAAGAATGTGTAAGAGCTTTGGAGTTAAAATTTAAAGAGAACCGAAAAGCGACGAAAAGAGAAGATCGTCAAAGCGAATTTGTCCCAAAAAAGAAAATTAAATCAAATGATAACGATTAAAATAAATACAATTAATAAAACAACCATTCAAATATATTACTTTATTCATACCCACTTCCATCAGCTAAACAAACGTATATCCATATGTCTCACGTTTTTCTTTTGTTCGCCATTGGTAAATCAATCCATTCTCAAATATTTTTTTGACAGTTTATTCCCAAACTTATATCTCAATGGTACATATAGTTTCAACCACTGTGCAATCAGCTGTGTTATAAATGCACATATACATACATGTGTCGGTGTCTCTAAAAACAAAACAAACAAAATGTTATGCCATTTACGGGGAAAAAAATTGTTTAATTTTAAAAGATTTTCTCAGCAATTACAGCGAAATTTTTTTGAATTTAGTAAAGCTAAGAGGTATGTATCTAAGTAGTGTGATTTTTAGTGCAGTTAACCTACAACGACATTTTAGAAAGTTTGGTCTCTGTGAACAGATCTATGCCCCTGGAAATGTTTCACCAGAACGGTTGGTTCCACAAAACATCAAAAAGCCCGCCTACTACGAACAACACATGGAACCAGGAAACACCTTGGGCACGCCGGAAATAAAGGATACGGAACAACAAAATGCCATGCGGCTAAGTGGAAAACTAGCTGCCCGAATTTTACGCGAATGTGGCGAGCAGATTAAAATTGGACGTACTACGGATGAAATAGATGCTTTTGCACATGAGCGTATTATTGCAGCTAACGCGTATCCGTCTCCATTGCGATATGCAGGCTTCCCAAAATCAATTTGTACATCGGTTAATAATGTAGCTTGCCATGGAATTCCGGATGATCGAGCCCTGGTAGATGGTGACATAATTAACATTGATGTGACTGTCTATCTTGATGGGTTTCATGGCGACTGCTCGGAGACGTTTCTTGTGGGCAACGTTGACGACCGTGGCCGCTATTTGGTGGATTCAACTAGAGAATGCTTGGAAAAGTGTATTGCAATTTGCCGGCCAGGCGTACCATTCAACAAAATTGGTTGTCTGATTGAGAAATATTGTGAGGAACGTCAGCTAGAATCAGTAGCTGCATTTATTGGACATGGCATAGGGAGTTATTTTCACGGACCTCCAGAGATTTATCACTACCGTAAGAACATTCCAATATATATTTATTGATTGCAAAAGCTAATACAATATTATTATAGATAACGACTGTCCTGGCAAAATGAAATCTGGAATGACATTCACAATAGAGCCCATTTTATCACTAGGCGGTTCAAATATAGCGTTATTAGAAGATGGTTGGACTGCTATTAGCGTAGATGGCGCTCGTAGCGCACAATTCGAGCACACCATTTTGATAACTGAAACAGGATCTGAAATTCTTACTAAAGAAAATTGAAAGTGGTTGCTTCTACTATTGTTGGTTGCCTTATAAACGGTAGAATAAAGAGTTGCAGTTGTCCATTATAAATTTTTATTGCCAATTTTGTGTATTTTTAGTGCCTAAGAATGTATACATAAAATATCATTAATTTGCAGCCGCTTGCTATTTGGTGCAGTTTGTGATTAAGATTAACTTCGCTTTTTAAACGCTTTAGGTGAATTGAGGTTTGTTCAGTAAGGCAATTAACTGCATATGGCATTGGATTTTTGCACAGGTTTCTGTATAGGTAGAAACAATTTGAATTCTGGCGGCAGTTCATCCTCCGAATAAAGCCGGTCAGAGAAGTATACCCTCCTAATACGGCAATTCGCGTGGATCTGGACTCGCAACGTTTCCACATAGTTGGTGCCATAAGCTCGTCGCGTAAAGTCAGATAAGTTGAATTGAATCTGGTTCCAGCCTTCATCCAAGCGCATAGGCATCGTGCAAATGAACGGCTTCACTCGAGTGGTAGACTGATAGTTGCTGGCTCGGAACCTGCGACGAACGTTTTTGTCATCCAGAACCTAAAAATGGACGAAACCATACTGTTTAAATCATTTTGCTATACACTTTGTCAAGCTGCACGCTACCCACCTGGACTTCAAAAGTAAAATACTTCTTCATATTTTTTATGATCATCACCAGAAACGGCAATTTAATGCCAAGCGTCTTCTTGGGGTCAGCCGGACATGTGATAAAAGTGGTGCTGACATTGGTACCAACAATTTCTAACACCAAGCTCTGAATGTCGTTATCAGTTATTCTTTTGATATGACCATTGCGAACTTTCTTGTCCCATAGTTGCAAAGGCTTCGAACCGATGCTATAAAGGATTGACAAAAATCCAGATTGAAATGTGTTTTTAAACATTTCGCGCTTTTGCTGGCGATGGGGGTACCCAAATACTGCGGAAACTTAGCTCTTTTAATTTTTCAAGTGGCCAGTGGACGTTGGCCTATTAATTTTGAGCAGCCAGCACTAGAACACACTACGAACATGTATACAAAACTATACTAAATTTTCAGATGTCAATAAATTTGTTACAATTTTTGTTTTTGTGTTGTCAATAGCAATGGAGTAGTGTTAGAAAACGTTTTAAATAAGGGTGCTTCTGCCGGCGTTTATGCATTAGCCATTTTTAAGATAACTTGTTTGTGTATATATTCACCATTTTTTTCAAAACGTGCTTGTAAATCAGTTTGCAGATTTTCTTCTTTTTAAAAATTTTCTAACTAGTTTGGAATGGTGGAAATACTCCAAAAAGCTAACAATTAAAATACATAAAGTTTCAATATGGTTGCAAATGCAAATTCACCATAGAGCTATTTTTTTTTGCTCTAAAATGCAGCAAAATTAAAGACAAAGAAAGAAATTGTTTTTATAAAGATCATATGCATTGTTGATCCGTACAACTCTAAACCTTTATTCAGCATTACAAATAAGGCAATTAAACATATCCAACTAAATTTAACATTTACAAATATAAATCAAAATCTATTCTATTGCTGGTATAGAAATTTGTGTTTTCACCACATTTGCGGACGTAGACTCCGCTCTTGAAATAGTCTCCTTTAGACCAACTAAACATTTTTTCAGTAGAGAATGGTCCTTGAATCTCGGTATCATCTAGCTTCCACTTAAATTCCCATTGAACTTCCGAAGATTCCGAAACTATTGAACTCGATGGTTCGGCTTGTCTAGACTTTTCCGACATTTCCGGAGCCTTTAAACGTTCCGATTCTTTCGCCTCGAAATCATCAGCATACATATCAAATATTTCACTCGACTTTGCTTTGCTAGAGCTTGGCAAATTAGCGAGTTTTGATCTAATCTTTTCAAAGGTCTCTTCATATATATCCATGTTTCCCGTCTTGGAAAGAATTTCATTAGCTAAAGCGGTTAATTCCGAAATTTTTTTAGTTTCTTGATCAACAATGCTATTCTTTTTTCGCTTTAGTTTTTCTAGAGTCGATAACTTGGGGCGCTGACTCCCCAATCTTTTTAGGGTCATTTGAACACTCTCTCCAGCTTCCATATACTCTAGCATTTTAGTATATGCCATTGACAAGCAAAAGGCATTGTCGGCTGCCGGTTTAGAATCATCTGAAGAATTTGAATTTGTGTCGTCGGCTTTATTTGGGTCAAAGTAATTTTTGTCTTTTTCAACCTAAGACGTTTTTGGGATTGTTATAAGATTGTTAGCAATTGTTTTGAATTTAAATCTATACTATATACCTTCATCCAGTCGATATTGTCCAACCAGTTATCTTTGATTTCTGTCTCTTTGTTCCAATGATAGTGCCCATCCTTATCAAAATGCCCTTCCTCCAGTTCTTCCCGCATATTAAAAGGAGTTATTTTTACATCGTCTTCTATTTTGGCAGTTCCTTCCTCACCCCCTTCAATATCGCTATCGTTAAGATTCTCACTATAAACACAAATGGAATTAATAAACGTACATATACATACATACATACACAGATGTACAGTTGTAAGGTATTTCAGTTTTACCGTTCATAGTCATCAGAGTCCTCCTCATCCGAATCAAGTGTATGCTTCTTATCATATCTTTCATCATTATCCTTTGAGGTATATTTTCTTTTAGTAGCCATTGCCGTTTAAGTGTTATAAGAAGCCACAGGAAAGGTTTCTCAACTCCGGCTATTTACTATGATCAGTGTAACCATTTTCATGGCGTAAATTTGGGCAAACAAGAAACAGGGTCATATCGATATACCGCAGGAATATCGATGGGTGAAATCGAAATTTAAAATTCAATAAATGAAAACTGAGGAAGGCAATAAAATTTAACAAATGTTATATATGAACTACTAATTAGATTTGGGTAATCCCGGCCTATTTGCCCCATTTTAATATAGGCTTAGGAAAAGGCTGTCCTTATATTACAACACAGTAAAACAAAGATACATATGTGATTTGCGTAAAATAAATTATTTTTATCGATTTATACATATGTAAGTGCTCTTGAGAATTCGAAGTACTATCTTTCCAACGAAACCATATCACGACATATAAAGAAGGCAGATACCAGCGCTGCTATTTGCGCACCTTCAGTGCATCCTTTAGCTAGACGTTCTTCAATTTGGGCCAACTTGATGATTAGTTTATTCATGA
Source organism: Drosophila neocordata (assembly GCA_018903615.1). Lineage (NCBI taxonomy): Eukaryota > Metazoa > Arthropoda > Insecta > Diptera > Drosophilidae > Drosophila > Drosophila neocordata. The sequence goes on from JAEIGI010000013.1 coordinate 3,743,537, forward strand.
CGGACATAGGAAGTTCCACTATTTACAAAATAAATGTTAATTATTTCAATAAGTGAGAGTTAATAAATCTTACTTACGTCTCATAACATATAAATGAAGTTCAGTAAGAATGTCCTCTAAGGCAAGTCCGCGCCTAGATTTGGCATCTTCGATTGCTGAATTAAACAAAACAAAATTGATTTAATATATGTCTGTCATCTAAAATATTCTTAATTCTTTTTTAACCAATTTTAAATTGTAAACAAATTTTACATTACTTACTTTTAAATGCAGCACCAAACGACTCCCCAGAAAGCAAGGCATTTAATATTTGCTCAGTATCTTGTTTTAATGGATAGCCTACACACATGTATACATTGTTTTCGTTAACTTCGTTAAATGCCATAACCGTGCTTTGCAACACGTTTAACACTTTTCTCATGTCGCCTTTGGCAAGTGTTAGCAAAGCATTCTTTCCATCTTCTGTAATAGACACACTGCGAACAAAGGAGAAAATATAGCAGTTTTTGCAATTGATGTCGTTGGTTTTAGGTGGTCGTTTACTTACGACTCCAAGTCGATAATCTTATCAAGCCGGGGTAGCATTTGTTCTGGCGAAAGAGGTGCGAATCTAAAACGGGTGCAGCGGGACTGCAACGCTGGTATGATCTTGCTAAGGTAGTTACAGATAACACAAAAACGGACATTTTCAGTGTACTTTTCGATGATGCGCCGCAATGCATTTTGAGCATCATTAGTCATTGCGTCCGCCTCATCTAATATGATAAGCTTAAACGTTCCGCAAAAAATGGTTCGCGTGGATGCAAAGTTTAATATTTGACCACGCACAATGCCGATGCCGCGATCATCTGATGCATTCAACTCCAAAACCATTGATTTAAACTGGGCCGGAGAGTAGAGCTGCCGGGCACAGGCAAGTATAGTGCTTGTTTTGCCAGTACCAGGCGGACCATAAAACAGCAAGTGAGGAAGCTGCTTTTGTCCAATAAATCGATTAACTAATATTAAAAACAGACGTTTGCATAATAAGTTTGCCAGTTCTTTAACATTAATGTTTTACTTACTTGTTGATATAATTTCCTCGTGTGATATCAAGTCTTCCAAGCTGCTTGGCCTATACTTCTCGACCCTTTAAACAAGTGAATAAGCACGTAAATGTAAAACGTTTAACTTCATTCTGCAGTTCACTTACCAAGGTATTCGTATGGCAGATCCATTGTTATCACCCATGGACATTATAGTACTTTAAATTAATCCTTAAAGATGCTTTACTAAGCTTGGGCTCTAAACAAATGCACATTCGCGCCATTTTATAGTCGATAACGTCAGTAAGCAATGTTGCTACCGATAAAAAAATATAACATAATAGGAAAAATATCGCTACCTCTCCTTTCCGTTGCATTTAACGAACATTATTTTATATTGTGCTCTTTAAATATTCTTACACTTAAGGTACATTATAAGCCTCGGAATCCTAGCTATAGAATAGGAATGATGGGCAAGGAATACAGTTTAAGAGATATATTTTTTCAGATCAGTTGACTATATCAGTTACGAACAATTAACCATAACTTAGTTGTTTTCCTACTTTAACAATAATAAATTGCTATTCGAAATTCAATACGACATATTCGACCAAAATTGGTTGACTAAATTTCTAAGCTGTTATACTAAACAAAAATTTTATAAAATTGCTCAGCTACGAAGTTTTTGCAGTCTTTTAGTTTGATGGTACCTAAAACATTGAGCTATTAGATTTTCGTAGAAATTTTAGAATTTGCATTACTAACTACGGTTATAAATCAATTTTATAAAGGACTCTGTAAAAAAGTCTTTTAAATTACAAAATACTAAAAGCGCAATTTGCATTTTCCTTAAAATTGAATTACTATTATCTAATGAGTTACATCATTTATGTTGTTACAATTTGCATTTATAAGTGCTGCCTGCTATTACAGCTGTCAATCAGTCGCCAACAGTTAACTATATAAATAGAGGTATTGTGATTGTTCTTTCAGACGGAGTCTAAATGAAACGAACATACGGTTTCTGTGAAATTAACAGTTTCCTTAACTCGAGGATCAAATAAAGTTATGGATTTATCGGTTATAATAAACTTTGTTGTTAATTTGGTCAAGACAAAAGATGCTATCTTATTTCTGTGTTCAGAGACAGGTGAATTGATTTTTATTTATAAAATATTTTTTCCTTTATAACTACTGTTATAACGGAGAGTGCACAAAAGTTTATGATTTTTTAAAAACAGTAATAAGTAAATTTCAAATTTAGTGGGGACATTGAATGCGGTTTTTTAAAAAACACCACATTTTTAATTTATAAAACTTAATCTGTAAACTTCTAAACGATACAACTTTCCGCTTATTAAAAAGATTTACAAAGGACTGCTCTTGCTCTAATGGAACATGATCAATTTGTTTTTCCCGTACATGTAAATAAGCCATTCTCCTTATCAAGCATATTATCAAGGGACAACTATGCTCGAACCTCTGTTATAGTTAATACAGGCTGTAACGCTTCGATAGAACTTCTTGCAGAAGCTTCTAAAAACAGATATTTTAATAAAACATATCAATGGTTTCTTTGGGGAGTTGATCGAGATGTGGATTCTATTCTGCCATTTGACTTGGACTACATTGGGCCAAATGCGCAGATCACATATGCCAATAGGACAACTAACGGATATGCTTTATGGGATGTTCATTCCAAAGGCCGGCACTTAAAATCGGAACTGGAACTTAACTTGATAGCGACTATATTGAGTGACAATATTACTACTTATCTAGATGTAAAAAACGATATTTTTAAATTACAAAGCATTGCTCCCCGAGCTCAATTTAACGGTCTAATTTTGCGAGGAGCGTGTGTTGTATGTATCATGCAAACTATACATCAAAATTATTACTCTCACATGTTATAAAAGTTTCTATAAGTTTTTACAAATATTTGGTATGAACATGCTACAGTATCCTATTTAGTAGCGTTATTGAAAAATTATTTATTATCATATGTATGGGAACTTTTATGCAGACGGAGTTTAACCCAGATCTGCGATTTTTCATCAAACTTATATTTTACATTATTTATATTTATATTTTACATTATTTATATATGACAGATCGACAAGGAGGATATATTTACTAATGATCAAATCGAAGCAATTCTTTCCCGGCCAGAAAAAGATTCTGGCGTGGCAGCATTCATAAAATATCATTATGAATTATTGGGACTTTTGCGAGATCGATTTAACTTCACTGTCAGATTTCGTAACTCAAGGGGTTGGGCTGGACGACTAGGGAACACGACATTTCGCCTTGGATTGTTGGGAATTATTAAGCGAAATGAGGCAGATATAGCTGCTTCCGGTGCATTTAATCGAATTAACCGATTTGCTGAGTTTGATACTATCCATCAAAGTTGGAAATTTGAGACAGCGTTTTTATATAGGTTTACCCCAGATTTAGATACACATGGTAAAAGTGGAAATTTTCTAGCACCGTTTAGCAAGAGTGTATGGATGTTTACTATTGCAACACTTGGAGCAATTAATTTAGCTTGGGTACTTTTTGAAACTATTAACCGCAGATGGAGTCCTAAGTTAAAAAATGTTAAAGAGAGTTTGACATCAATTAACGATCATTTGACTTCAAATAGAGACATCGTAATTGCCAGTAATGTGAAAATTCAAAGGAACTGGACCGAGCGCAGTCTACAAACCTTTGGTGCTGCATGCCAGCAGGGAATGGACCCGATTCCAAAGGATATTCCATCTCGTTCTTTGGTGGTGACAATATTTCTTTTCTCTCTGGTAATGTACAACTATTATACATCTTATGTAGTTGGTGGATTGCTTAGCTCATCCGATCAGGGGCCCGCTACAGTGGACGAAGTTACATCGAGTCCATTAAAATTGTCATTCGAAGATATAGGATACTACAAAGTCTTATTTCGAGTAAGTACATGTTTTTAAGTCTCCAAAATTGATGATTATCTATGGTTTTCAAAATTTATTTTTAACAATGTTTATGTTATTCTTATTATTATGTTATTTAAAAGGAAAGTAAAAGTCCTGTGGTAATTAGGCTAATGAGCAACAAATTATCTATGTCAAGAGCCCCAAATGAATTGCCTATATATAGCCATATTGAAGAAGCTATTCCATATCTTAAAACGGGTGGATTTGCTTTTCATTGTGAAGTTGTTGATGCCTATCCATTGATTGCTGAATTGTTTGACGCTACTGAAATTTGTGATCTACGCGAGGTATCTGGTCTCATGGAGGTTGAAATAATGAATTGGATTGTGCATAAAAACAGCCAGTATACTGAAATTTTTAGAACTGCGTATGTTATTTCAAAATTTGTGTTGTAAATCAATACCTATTAAAGCTGTCTTATCCACAGAATGTGTTATGCTCGAGAAACCGGACTGGTTGAGCGTATTCTTCGACGACGTCAGATGAAAAAGCCAACATGCCAGTCCTTGTATACTGTATACCCAGTTTCAATATCTGGAGTGACCTCGGCATTTATTACATTGATAAGTAAATAAAATGCACATATGCAAAGTTTTACTGTTATTGTTTTTAACAAATTTTCAGTTGGAATGCTCATTTCTCTATTTGTTTTGTTCTTGGAGTTGGCTTATGCGAAACTGCCGACAACAATGTGTATTTACTTTCAAAGATGAAAATTATATGTTTTTTATATAATTTAATATAAATAATTTTAATTCTGTATGTAGCAAACTAATCCTTTAGGATAATAAACCTTACGTAACATTATTATAATATAATACCAAAACAAAATATGTACTGTGATACACATACATAGCACTCACCTACACGTTTTATTCAGTATTTATAGTATATAGTTTTCAATTGTAATTTATAAAGAGCTATTTCATTACAATTTATATAATTAGTTTTGCTGAAATAATAATAACAAGTAGTCAGTAATCTAAAGACCATTCGTTCTCGGCAATAAATGAATCAACAACTTCTTTCATTGAAAAATTTGGTATTAGCTGATCCTGTGTAAGCTTCACACGTGTAACAGGATCAAAATGTCCAACTCGCTGCAAATGCTCTTCGATATCTTTACGTTCGTATGTAATGCCTGATGGAGTTATCACTGGATCAGTTAAAATCTCAAAACTTATTTTGCCACAAAGAAAATCAGGAACGTCACGTTTCTAAAAATATTATTTACAATTAATCTAAATTATAGAACGAGAAGTCAGTCATAACAATAAAAATTATAATGAGTTCAAAGATTTATAACTTTGTCTTCTAAAAGCCAAGTTTTTTATAATTTGCTTGGTATTTTTATTGCAGTGTAACAATAATACATACCCTTCGACGTTCATCAACTTTAGCAAATATGTTGTTGAGTTCTTTGATATGGTCATCCTTAAAGAAAATGAAAAATAATTTAAGAGTTTATATGTAGTTCAGTGAAATTAAACTGTATTTTGCTTAATTTTTCTACTTTTTGTAATTTATGGAGTTATGTAAATACGTACACATTCCTGTTCAATTTCTTGTTGTTTGTCCTTAAGGTGTTCCTCGTTAATATTTTCGTTTAATTTCAAATTAGCTAGGCGGCTTTCCATGTCGTCTTTAATAAGGCTGTAAGTAGTTTATTTAATAAAAGATAAATGTCCGGGCTTAAATTGGCCCTTGTCCTAGACCAAACCAAATCAAAGGGTTAACTATTTTGTAAAATTTATCTTGTTAAATTTTTATTTGTTATTATTTGTAGCGGCCATAGCACTGTTATATTTTTTGTTTTTCTTTTTTTTGGTAAAATAAGCATTAAAAATATCTAATGAATTAGGCGATAAGAGTACTTTTTAGAGATTATTATACGATAGTAAATCTCTTAAATTTTTATAAGAGCTACAGAAAGAAGAAATACAGACAAATCCCGTTTTCTTGATTTAGGAATTTCCCAGCATATACTGAAGCTTTAGGTCTGATTAGCCAAAATAAATTGTAGTTTATACGATGGAGAAAAAAAGTTTCATAAATTGTAATACTTTTTAACTAAAAGCAAAGGATTTGGAAATGTTAAACAGCGAATAAGTGCTGTATTTGTTAAAATTGTAGTCTCTACCTTTTTATGCATTAAAAACAAACTTGCTTATTCTTACCGATTCAAATAACTTTGCAGTTCAATTTCCTGATGTATTCGCTTCTCTTCCATAACATTCCACCGTTTTTTACGTGCCAACCGTAATTGTATTGTTATATCATCTCCAAAATTTTGCTTTTGTTCCTTAGACAAGTCATATGCTGGAAGATCGTTTAAGGTAAATAAAATACTAAATAACTTTTAACCTTATTCTAACCGCGTTGGAGATGTTTTATAGCTTCATCAAAGCTGTCTATTTCCATAAGTCCTTGTCCTAGGAAAAAATGTCCTTTCAATAAATTTCCGTCTATGTCAAGCGCACGTCGACAATCCTGACAGCATAGCTCCCAACGTTTTAGTTTCAGATGGCAAAGGGCACGATTCGTAAAATAGGTAGCATTTGTCGGATTCTTTATCTGCAAGTATTAAAACAAGAACAAGCAAATAATTGAATTTCAAGCTGTTGGTGAGGTAAATTTAAGGGGTATGTTTTACTTACAATAGCTTTGGAGTAGCAACTAATCGCATCGTCATATTTGCGGGCTACAAACAAACAATTACCCTGTTCCTTTAATTGCAGATCCGATAAATTGGTCGTGGAATAAATGTGTTTGCTTGTCATGCTGGTAGTAGATTATGCTTCTTTCTAACTATTAAAGTCGGAGAAGTTGCGGAAATCAGCTGAATTACAGCCAAAGCCAAAGAATTTGTTAAATTTTCATAAACAGGTGCTTTTTGACTCCTGATTATATTTATGTACATATGTATGTACATATACGATGAACGAAAACGATAGTCATAATTGTTTCAGGGCTGTCAAGCTTGGATAAAGCAAACCGTTTTCAGTGATATGGGTAAATTGATAATAGAGTATCAATTTAACGAAAAAACGGCTTAGGGCCACCTTCGTGTGAATTTGACTAGTTGATGAATAATAGTTTGAACACAATTGCCAAAACAAATTATAAAAATTTATGTCCGTCAAATTAGCGTCGATGAGATAGCAACGATCGGAACGAATGAGAAACGGAACGAAATTGAATTTTTTATTTTTTAATTATTTCATTGTTTAAGGACTTTTTCGAACCAAATAAACTTTTAAATTGTTAAGGATGCAATTATCTATTGTTTTTATTAACTTTTTTTCGGCTATGCATATCCCAAGTGTCAAAAATTTACACCTGAAAAATCGAGTCTCCACATTTGGAGCCAAAGCTCCCTTCACAGAGAATGTAGGAATATGCACGGTATGCCAGTTTATGCTCCACATATTCATTAATGTCTCCACCAAATTTGAAAAAAATCATTGGCAGGATTTTCGAGAAAATCGCTTATCAGTCCACCAACCTATGGTTTTCCCCCATACAAAATGCAACAAAAAAATTGAGTTGCAACTGCTGGCAATATAACGGGCCTCACAGAGAATGTAGGGCAATGCACGGTGCATTATCTTATTCTTACAACTTTCAGGAATATATATGAGAAGTTTTATCAAAATTATTGGCGGAGTTTTTGAGAAAAAGCCCCAAGTATATGGGTGCCTCAGATGGAAAATTCTTACTGATAAGGGTGGCGCCCACTACGAAACCGGAACCAGTTTGGAACCAGTTTTGGAACCAGTTTGGAATTGACCTGGAACCACTGCTGGTACCAGTGTTGTAAAGCAAATGCATGGAAATGAACAATTAAACAATAACTATTTTTAAAGAATGTAGGAATATGCACGGTAGTGCATATTATTAAGCATTTAATTCTATATATTTCAGCAAACTTTCATCAAAATCATTGGCAGGAATTTTGAGAAAAATGCATTTGAAATTTTCATTTATGTAGAAATCAAAAGCGAGCAGCAGCGCCAAGTATATAATTCATTTCCAGGGATGGACTGATATCGACGCTAACTTTTCTAGAGAATGTAGGAATATGCACGGTAGTGCATATTATTAAGCATTTAATTCTATGTATTTCAGCAAACTTTCATCAAAATCATTGGCAGGAATTTTGAGAAAAATGCATTTGAAATTTTCAGTAATGTAAAAATCAAAAGCGAGCAGCAGCGCCATGTAAAAAGTTCATTGTGAGGGATGGAAAGAAATCGACGATCAGAAATATAGGGGCAACAGCAGCGCCATGTCAATAAATCATATTAGGGAAGGACTGAAAACGACAATAAAAAAAATACAGGCAACCGATAAAATATAAAACTTGGTAACTAGCGCGCTGTTTGTCATTTCAAAAGCCATGAAGACTTCAACAGACAAAGAAGTTGTTAAGATGACGATGCGGACCTGCATATATGTATATCCATATATATATGCTCATGCAGCCATTTATATATACACAAATAAATAAATATATATAATCTAAATAATATAAACATATAAATATATATATTAATATATATTATTTTTATTTTAATATATATTAATATATATATTTATATGTTTATATTATTTATATTATATATATTTATTTATTTGTGTATATATAAATGGCTGCATGAGCATATATATATGGATATACATATATGCAGGTCCGCATCGTCATCTTAACAACTTCTTTGTCTGTTGAAGTCTTCATGGCTTTTGAAATGACAAACAGCGCGCTAGTTACCAAGTTTTATATTTTATCGGTTGCCTGTATTTTTTTTATTGTCGTTTTCAGTCCTTCCCTAATATGATTTATTGACATGGCGCTGCTGTTGCCCCTATATTTCTGATCGTCGATTTCTTTCCATCCCTGGCGCTGCTGCTCGCTTTTGATTTTTACATTACTGAAAATTTCAAATGCATTTTTCTCAAAATTCCTGCCAATGATTTTGATGAAAATTTGCTGAAATACATAGAATTTGATGCTTAATAATATGCACTACCGTGCATATTCCTACATTCTCTAGAAAAGTTAGCGTCGATTTCATTTCATCCCTCGAAATGAATTATTTACTTGGCGCTGCTGCTCGCTTTTGATTTCTACATAAATGAAAATTTCAAATGCATTTTTCTCAAAATTCCTGCCAATGATTTTGATGAAAGTTTGCTGAAATACATAGAATTAAATGCTTAATAATATGCACTACCGTGCATATTCCTACATTCTCTAGAAAAGTTAGCGTCGATTTCAGTCCATCCCTCGAAATGAATTATTTACTTGGCGCTGCTGCTCGCTTTTGATTTCTACATAAATGAAAATTTTAAATGCATTTTTCTCAAAATTCCTGCCAATGATTTTGATGAAAGTTTGCTGAAATACATAGAATTAAATGCTTAATAATATGCACTACCGTGCATATTCCTACATTCTCTAGAAAAGTTAGCGTCGATTTCAGTCCATCCCTGGAAATGAATTATATACTTGGCGCTGCTGCTCGCTTTTGATTCTTACATTACTGAAAATTTTAAATGCATTTTTCTCAAAATTCCTGCCAATGATTTTGATGAAAGTTTGCTGAAATATATAGAATTAAATGCTTAATAATATGCACTACCGTGCATATTCCTACATTCTTTAAAAATAGTTATTGTTTAATTGTTCATTTCCATGCATTTGCTTTACAACACTGGTACCAGCAGTGGTTCCAGGTCAATTCCAAACTGGTTCCAAAACTGGTTCCAAACTGGTTCCGGTTTCGTAGTGGGCGCCACCCTTATCAGTAAGAATTTTCCATCTGAGGCACCCATATACTTGGGGCTTTTTCTCAAAAACTCCGCCAATGATTTTGATAAAACTTCTCATATATATTCCTGAAAGTTGTAAGAATAAGATAATGCACCGTGCATTGCCCTACATTCTCTGTAAGGCCCGTTATATTGCCAGCAGTTGCAACTCAATATTTTTGTTGCATTTTGTATGGGGGAAAACCATAGGTTGGTCGACTGATAACCGATTTTCTCAAAAATCCTGCCAATGATTTTTTTCAAATTTGGTGGAGACATTAATGAATATGTGGAGCATAAACTGGCATACCGTGCATATTCCTACATTCTCTGTGAAGGGAGCTTTGGCTCCAAATGTGGAGACTCGATTTTTCAAGTGTAAATTTTTGACACTTGGGATATGCATAGCCGAAAAAAAGTTAAAAAAAACAATAGATAATTGCATCCTTAACAATTTAAAAGTTTATTTGGTTCGAAAAAGTCCTTAAACAATGAAATAATTCAAAAATAAAAAATTAAATATCGTTCCGTTTCTCATTCGTTCCGATCGTTGCTATCTCATCGACGCTAATTTGACGGACATTAAAAATTTTTAAAGAAATGGCTACATATAGCTTTTTACAGCTAGAAAATTATTGTAAATAAAAGTTAGTGTTGGAAGTTCTGTTGGTTGATTAATTTATCGATACCTCACAAATTTATTATTTACAAGTTAATTGCTAATAAAAACATTATTTTATTATTTCCAGTACCTAAAACACTCGAGTACAACAGTATATAATTTAAAGTTTTCATTACAATTAAAAGTGCCATATTACTATGTGTTTAAAACATATGTTTCTGCTTTGCACCCCTATTTAAGACAGACACGAAGGTATCGGTTTTTAAATTTACCTGACTCTGCCAGAGCGTCGGTTGTTGTTGCTTATGATCATTTACAAAATAGAAAGGAAAAAGAAAAACAAATAAAAAACGTCCATTAAAACGAATCCAGAAATATTTATAATTAATCAAAATATAAAAGTGAGTAGTTCTGTAATGCCCACATCATTTAAATGTTTTTTATCTACAAAATATTGTATTTAAATTTTTCAATTGTGCGTGCGTTTAAGTAAAGGAATCGGCCTTTGCACAAATAACAACAGCAAGTTAAAATCATGTCTGAGCTGGGAAAATTCCAAAATAATCCTGCATGGCGGGAAAAATTGCGCGAATATTTATTAAAGGATCGGTAAATATCTAAGTAAAACTATGCCTTACTAGATGTTTGACAAGTAAATTAAATTGTAGAAAAATTTGATTGCATTTTAGAGAAGAAAATTAAATTTAAAATATTCCAAGCATAGTATAAATAAACAAAAATAAATTTAAAATAAAAAAAGGAAAAAAAAAAAACAAACTATTTAATAATTTCAGTCCACCACCAAAGAAGCTAACTAAGGAAGAAATAATGGAACATGAAAGTAACCCCCGTTATAGTTTGGACATTGACGAAGACTTGAAGAGATGCCCATCAAAGACAAAGATCTTAAATCAGAAGGATGACCCCGTAAATGACCAACTTAAAAGTAATTTTATCCACGAAGAGCCAAACGATACGTTTTTTGCTGTGGAGCGTATGTGCGATAAAAGTGCATCCGATCCAGATAGCACTCTATTCGAATATATACACAGCCATGATAGGAATCAGATAATACATTTGGCCAAAGACCGAAAGGAAGTTATTAATGAGAATGGGGAATTTGCAGATGATACTTTCTCTGCCATGGAACGCATGTGCGATAAAAGTGGATCCGATCCGAATAGTACCCTATTCCAGTACCTCCACAGTGAGGATAAGCAACAAACTATCCAATTGGCCAAAGAACGCATGGAAATAACTAAAGAAAACAGGGAAATTGAATCTTTAAATCGTTTATTGGCTGATATTACCACTCAAGATCAATTGGAAATGGAAAGCCCTGCAAAAGGTGTGGAACACACATTGTTAGAGGATGTTGAGGCACCTTCTCGTTTTTGGGATAATGATTCTGCAAGCCAAGAGGCTTTAATATCATTTAGCGGATCGAAGAAGACATCGCCAGTAAAAATGGTTGGACTTTTGCGTCCCTCAACCATTATTGAAATTAACGAAGCCGATGCATCGACTGGCGCATCCACTAATATTTCGTCTTTGATGAGTAGCTTTCAGACAGCTACAGGAGTCAAGACAAATGTGAGCAGCTGCTATGAGACAGCCACAGACACATCCTTTGGTGATGCAGGGGAAGCATTAAGTGTAGATAACTTGTTTTATGCAGCCATTCACCCAACTAATCCCCCAAATCTGCAGATGGCAGAAGAAAGCTGTGAAGTGGACAATACTATAATAGAATTGTCGTCGTCAGATGAGGGTGATAGTTCTGATAATCTAAAGGCCTCCATAAAATCAGAAAATATTTCTGCGCTGAACGAAGAGGGTGAGAACAAGGAGAATTCCAGTTCCATCCATTTTAATAATACCATGGAAGAAATGGAATACATGATGCAAAAAGGCTTGGAATATATTGCTGCTGGTGGTCTGTCAGCTCCACCACCACCGTCACCCAAAACCAACGCTTCAGTTTCATCGTTATTTAAGACTCCCGCTTTAGCTTCATTTAAGGCTACAGCCACTACTCCACAAAAGGCTGTTGCTTCAGCTCTCGTAACAGCTCAGTCTCCCAAGAAGCTGACCAAACAAAGTACATTTCTGTTGTCACCTCAATCGAAATTAAAGTCACCGTTGGTATTCCAGAACAAGAAAGTTGGCACAGCTTCCTCTTGCGTGGATCGCTTTGCCATTAAAATGGAACAGCCGAAAAGGAAATTCTTTAAGGATACTCCACAGAAGGGTCCACCAGCATCCGCTATACCTTTACGTCATCAAATGAAATTAAAAACACCTACTTATAATCATATTGTTAGTCCTATTCGGACCTATACACACAAATCGGGGACAGCTCCATTAATGAGCCAATTTCATAAAACTGGAAATGAATTTAGTTCTGAAGTTATGACCGAATTGGAGAAAGAGTCACGACATATTGATATGATGATGATGAAGCAGCAGCATAATGTTAGAGCACAAGACAACGCCTTGGATAAATCAAAAATTGATGGAATTGATCCAACATCACGTTCTTTGCCCAAAAAGGCTTATATCGCATCCAAAATACAGCATGTAAGTGGTAGATTGGGAAATATATACATACTCTTGGTTTTCCGATTGCCTAATATAGGTATACATGATCTATTCTAACCGGTCTGTTCTTACAGTATTTTTCGTACAATATTTCCTTTACAATTTCTTCGTTGCAAGTCTGCCCGAATATCTTAATGAGGCTTCTTATAATCCTTAATATAACAAGAAAGTCAAAGCATTGTTAAAGTTTGCGTAGCTATCCCAGCATTAAAACTCATTAAAAATAGAAACTGTAGAACATTATTTAAAATGTTTTCATCATTTAAATTTTTTTCCGTTTCCAGGTAGTGGATGAACGTACCCCTATGCCGATGCCGAATGTGCCAAAAATACAAAAATATTTAAACTCGGCCATGGAACCCATTGTTTTACGTCACGATGGAAAAATGAAACTAACTAGTAGCCAATCAACAGCACAAGGAGCAAAAGCCTTAGAGTCTCATTTACCGAGACCCTCCAATCAGAGTTTGGCCGATCTTAGCCTTGCTTCTGGCGACATTTCGCTGTATACTATGAAAGATGCGCAAAAATTTTAATTAAAATATTAAATGCATATTAGTTTTATACAGTATTGATATAATAGTATTTTTAGTAAATGCCATCGTTTAAAGTTGGGGTTTTGCTGACCCACCATATCACAATTTTCCTTTCCACGCACGATTAACTTTTGATTCCGTTGGTCTGCCGAGTTCCGAACAGATATATCTGCCCACGGTTATGAGTTTGTCAATCTGGACGCCCGTCTGAAGACCTAGTCCATGCAACATATACACAACATCTTCAGTAGCCGCATTCCCAGAGGCACCTCGTGCATAGGGACAGCCACCCAAACCTGAAACAGAGGCATCTACCACACGTATGCCGTAATCGAGAGATACCAGAATATTGCTCAATGCCTGGCCATATGTATCATGACAATGAACGGCTAAGTTCTCGGCGGGTACAGCTTTAACAACCTCATCCAGCATTCTTCGCATGCTTCCCGGGGTTCCCACTCCAATAGTATCGCCCAGGGAAATCTCATAACATCCCATTTGATGTAGTGCTTCAACGACTTTGACCACAGCCAACGGTGAAATGGATCCTTCATATGGGCAGCCCACTACGGTGGAAACATAGCCTCGGACACGGACTCCCTGTTTCTGGGCCGCTTTTAACACGGGACGGAAACGTTCAATTGCCTCACCAGACGTGCAATTGACATTCTTCATAGAAAAGGCATCCGATGCAGCTCCGAAAACGGCCACCTCTTTTGCCCCAGCCTTTAAAGCACTTTCGAATCCTTTAAGATTCGGTGTCAATACAGGATAACTGATACCCGGTACTTTTCGTATACCACGCAAAACTTCTGCATTGTCCCCCATTTGCGGCACCCACTTTGCACTAACGAAGCTGGTGGCTTCAATGCTAGTTAATCCCGTTTCCGACAATCGATCTATTAATTCGATCTTGGTAGCTGCCGGAAGCAACTTGGGTTCATTCTGCAGACCATCCCTCGGACCCACCTCTACAATTCGAACGAGATTCGATTTCGAATTTGCATTTTGTTGTGTTACGGCAGTACGCTGTAATCAATTGATGAAATGAATATTGAAATAACATACATGTTGTCGATCTTACGTTAGCTATGCGACAGGCTAAGGGGTACCAATTGGATTTAAGGATTTTTGGAAATTTTAGCATTTCGGTTACGTATCCACTGATCGATACAATAATAATAAATATCGATATCGATAGCCACAAAAAGACCCATTGTTTTTATCATCGCTAACAAATGTTCCATTTCAATTGATTTGCATAGAGTTTCACAAATATTTACTTTTGGGCAGAAAATGACAAATATATCAACTTCTTTCATTGATGACGACGACAACGACGTTTTTCACTTTGAAACGGAACATCTGGCTCTTCGTGGTAATCAGTTTAATGTCTTAATTTTTTTGTTAGGCCACTTGAAATTTATTACTTCACTTTTATTTTTTTTTTTTTAACTTCACTAACAAGGTAATCAGGACTATGTCAAATTGCTGCGAACTATTGCGGTGCTCCATGCCCAACGGATTCGTGTTCACCAGCAAATTGATGAACTGGAAATAGCCCGAAAATTGTATTTAGAGAATCCACAATTGATGCTAGATAGGCTTCGCAACAACGAGTCCTTGATATCAGATAATTACATGACTACGGTTATGTTACCGGATCTCCCTTTTTTGAGAGATGAGACAATGTCAAAGTACTCCACTCCGTCCCAAGTACCATTGCCTCCAACAGTTGTAGACGAAAAGAAAAATGTAAATGGCAAAATGAGTGGCACTCATTTGTGGACAAATGATGAACAGCGTCGACTGGAACAGTTGTTAATTGAATATCCCCCGGAGGAAGTGGAAATGCGGCGATTTAATAAAATAGCCAAAGCTCTCGGCAATCGTACAGCTCAACAGGTGTTTAGTCGTGTTCAAAAATACTTTCAAAAGCTCCACGATGCCGGAATGCCTGTGCCAGGACGTATACCAAAACACAGACGGCCAGGCTTAAGTAAACCTAAGCCGCATTTACGAAAATCTACTTTTTTCCCAGCTCAGAATATACCCATGCAAATGCCTGAAGATGATTACATGCTTCTGGACGACTTACATGGAGTTTCATCCCAATCTCAATCGCCATTAATTAAAGTAGAACCCAAAAGCGAACCAGAGACTATCGATACTGACGGCATCGATACAGAAGCCAAGCGTAAGCAACAGCTAAGAGTGAGACTTCTAACAGCCATACGAGATGAGAAATTACAGACTATTGATGGATATAGTCCCGACCCGTTGGCACCTAAATGCGCAGACTGTGAAGAGGTTGCTGTCACACGAACTCATTGGCGCTGCAATAGTTGTTATTGTCCAATAAATCTGTGCGGAGATTGTCTGGCTGATCAGTTGATTAATTGGAAATTTGAGCATATAACACATGATGTAGTGATTGACCCAGATACATGAGGGCAACAAATAATTTGAAATGTATCTTTATTTATACTTAAAAAAATTTTAATTTTGATTTAACAAAAAATTCATGATGATGTAAAAAATCCAAAGAAAGAGTTCAACTTAATTCTTGGCCTTCTTTTTCAAACTTTCGAGATAAATTCCCAAGCCCTTCTGCACAGCTGGCTGATTGACAAAAAACAGAAACTTTTCCAAGTCCTGTACACGTTCATTTTCCAATTGCTGTAAGTCGGCGGAACGAAATTGTTGTTTGGTAAGAGCCCTTGCAACAGGATTTACCTTGGCAAAGGTACCAATAAATGCTGAACACTTTTCGATGGCCTCCTCCTTGCTATTTGCAATCTCATCAATAAGACCAACTTGCAGAGCTTCGTCTGTGTTAAACATACGTCCCTGATTAAGAGCACGCTCTGCTGCACGTCGTGGCAGTACGCTTAGAAATGAAGCCATAAACCATCTTGGTGCCACTATGCCTAATTGAGTTTCGTTTAGACCAATTGAATATTTTGGCAGCATAACACGATATTCACAAGAAGTGGCTAACAAACAACCACCAGCAGGCGAGTGACCCTGTCATAGGAAAAAATGGAAAATAGAAGTTATAAAACTATTAACCTGATCAGCATTATTCTTTGCTAATTGGGTATAATATTTGTTCAAAGATAATTACATTAATTGCCGCTGCTGTGGGTACACTGCTGCCGTAAAGGGCTAGCCAAACATCCTGCAAAGTAGTCCAAAAGGCACGTATTCTATCCTTATCTGGCTTATACATCTCCAGGATATCCAATCCAGCCGAGAATATGGTGGGATTAGACTAAATAAAAGTAAATATTTTTATACCAATCCAATTAAACGCTGTTTTTATAATTACCGAGGTGAGTATTAGCCCACGACTTTTGTTGCTTTCAATTTCATCAATCGACTGATGCAGATCCTTTAATAATTCCAAGTTCAGGCCATTAACTGGAGGACGGGACATAGTTAAAACGGCAATTCCTGTCTTATCATTGACCTCAATGGCGGTCAGCTTTTGAGCTGTGGACATTAGCCGGCAGGAGCCAGTACGTGTTAGGTTTAAAAGCCTGGAGCGGAGCATTTTCTATGTTTCTTTAATAACAAAAGAAAGATATATGTTGAATATTTTCAAAACGGCTAAGCAGGAGTGTTTTGTAAAATGAAGAAAACGAATCTGCCCAATATAATACCCTACATACTACAAATTGACCTTTGGACAATCATCTTTTTTATCACCAAAGCTAAGTAGGACAAAATTTCGATGCTACAAACTGAATAAAAATTTGAATTTATAAAAAGAATGAACATTGATCTCTTAAATATCTCTTAAATAACAAATAAACTTACGTTACAATATAATAACAATAACTACGAAAATTCAAAACTTAAAAAATAATCAGCTGTTTGACAAAGTGACCGCAATGCAATATGACGAAAATTGCTAAAAATTTTTGACAACTTAATGTCTATCGACTACTAGATATTCGATAGTTCTCAAATATCGGGTGAAACAACCGCTTTACACGTCACCTGCTTTCGGCTCGCATTCGTGTTTTATTCGTGAGTAGTTGACGTCGACGACTTTCACTAGCGGCTCTACACTCTGATTTGGTTTTGATTTAAGTTAGAAGTAAAAAATTCAGTAAATAAAATGGGTTCCGGTAAACAACAAAAAGTGCAGTCTTCTGGTTTCACCAAAGAAGAAGAGCTGCTATTGCAGGATTTCAGCCGCAATGTGAGCACCAAATCCTCAGCTCTTTTCTATGGCAATGCATTCATCGTCTCCGCCGTGCCCATATGTAAGTAAAGTGACACGTTGTTAATTTTTCTTCCATTTTTAATCAATTTATGAATAAAACTAATAATAACACCGTTGACAGGGCTGTTCTGGCGCATCCACAACATGGATCTGTGGCCCAGTTCCATTTTGTTTGTGTTGGTCACTGCCGCTAGTACCTACTTGATGGCCACTGCCTACAAAAACATCAAGTTCCAGTTGAAGCATAAAATTGCCAGTCGTCGTGAGGAGGCTGTGACTCGCGAAGTTAATCGTCAATGGGGAGATGACAAAAAGGTTACCCGCAAGGACAAGGACGAGCGTATCCTGTGGAAAAAGAATGAAGTGGCTGACTATGAAGCTACTACATATTCGATTTTCTATAACAATGCCTTGTTCTTGGCCATCATCATCTTCATTAGCTTCTTTTTGCTGAAGAACTCGACGCCCTTTGTAAACTACATTGTCTCCATGGGTATTGCCAGCGGTGCCTTGGCGTTATTCTCCACTAGCACTCAAACGAACTGAACAAAGAAATTATGATATTTGATTATGTTTCTTTCAAATTCATTTAACATTAAGAGATTCCATTGAAGATAGAAATTTTTATAAAGATTGTTGTCTTTCTTGTAGAAAGCTAAATATGAGAAAAGAGAAACCTTCCATTCGCAAAAAATGTTTTAATAAATTGTATAAAAATTACTTTGCACGAAAATCGTGTCTAGTAAGCCTTTAAAAAATTAGTTATATAATACTGGCGGGATGGTTTTGCTTTAATCACTACAATAATCAAAATATAAATTAAAAACACCAATTATTCTGCTAAAATGAGCAATACGTACTTAAATCTAATAGATCTAAAAGTGTGACCATTACCCATTTTAGGTTTTTGGGTAGCTTTATTGCAACTTTACTACTTGTGAAATATTATGCCGGATTACTTATTTTTGTTTATATTACGTGGCATAAATAATTGTCGATTACCAAATGGAGAACTTCTGTCCATTGCAAAGCCAAAGAAGATAAACTATATATTTAAAAATGCTACTGTGCCTATTAACATATAAACATACACTTCAGGTTTGAGGTCCACAAAATTTGACCAAGTTAAATAGGTAATTTATGTTGATTTAAAACATTTATCATTGCATATGTAACAATACCTTTTGAATTAAACTATGTATGTACTTACACAAGCTATCTAAAAATCTGCCGTTAAAAACCAATCAAGATCTGTTGATCAATTTCTATCTTTTAATAACGTTCAAAAAAAATATCTAATAATATTACTAAACTGTTATCGTAATTTTGTATTTTTTATTTAAAAATTTCAAAAATTTAATGTAATAATAAATGCAGGCGGGTGTTTTATGTGGTGTAGTTGCAATTTAGACAGCTTCCAGCAACAAAGCGATGCCCTGGCCACCACCAATGCAAGCAGATCCAATGCCATATTTCAAATTTTTGCGTCTATAAAAAAAGTTTATTAAATCTAGGACATCACCGGATCTATATGAAACTTACTGCAATTCATGAACCAAATGACCAGTTATACGAGAGCCACTGGCACCCAACGGGTGACCCAAGGCAATGGCTCCACCATTAACATTCAGCTTAGATGTGTCCAATTTTAATTCATCTGCACATGCCAAGGTCTGTGCAGCAAAAGCCTCGTTAATCTGGAAATCCATAACAAAGAACATATATTAGAGATCATTTGTTTCCTTTCACGTCTCGGCAACTTACCTCAATCAAATCAATATCTTCCAGTTTTTTACCCGAAACCTTGAGAACATTTTGTATAGCTGGCACTGGACCAATACCCATAATTTCGGGCTTTACACCCACAAATGAAAAGGCAACCAGACGAGCCAAAGGCTTGAGATTGTACTCCTTAACTGCTTCCTCTGAGGCAATAACTACAGCTGCTGCTCCATCACAAATGCCGGAAGCTGTTCCAGCTGTCACAACACCATTTTTTTTGAACAAAGAAGGCAACTTGTTCAAGCCCTCAATGGTGGTTTTGGGACGTGGATGCTCATCAACAACAAAATCGACTTCTTTGCCCTTGACCTTCAGTTTAATTGCAGCAATTTCAGCATTAAAGGCACCTTCCTTCTGTCCCTTTTCCCAATTTTTTTGTGACAGCAATGAGAACTCATCCACGCGCTGTCTGCTGATCTTATATTGATCTGCAAGGTTCTCTGCTGTCAAAGCCATGGGAAGTTTGCAATAGGTATCGGTGAGACCAGCCCACAAGGCATCTTCCAGGTTATAATTGGCACCAAGAGTTGTGCCAAAACGCGTATTACGCACAATAAACGGACTCTGCGACATATTCTCCACACCACCAGTAAGTGCCACCTTAGCTCCGCCCACTAAAATGTCCTGGGCACCATTCACAATTGATTGGAAACCAGAACCGCAAAGGCGATTAATTCCCAATGCTGGCTTCTCAATTGGGACACCGCAATTAAGCCCCACATGACGCGGCACATAGATGCCATCTGTAGAGGAGGACTGCAAGGGGGAAAATTAAAAAAATTATATTATTTTTAAAACTTTTTAAAAATTGAAACCTAAACTAAACTAAAAGATTAATCTTATCACCAAGACTAAAGTTTAATGACCTTTGTCCGTACATAATTATAATAATCTTGTAGTGTACAAAAATATTATTTTTAATATCTCGGATAAAAACACGTACAACAACACGTTACAACTGCTTACTGCCTAACAATACTTTTAAAAAAAAACCTACTAACACTATCACTTACCGCAATTACGTTACCAACAATAACCGTGTCAACTTGATCGCCCTTTAGTCCAGCGGACTCCAAGGCAGCTTTTGCAGCAACAGTTTGCAACTGCGTCTGGTTAACTCCTTTCAAAGCGCCACCAAATGTGCCAAAAGCGGTACGTTTTGCAGCCACAATGTAAATACCTAAAAATGTGTCGTAAGTAAAAACATATACAATAATTATTTCCAGTTAGATCAATGGTAATAAAAAAAGACAAAATATCTTGTCTTTTTTTTCATCAACAGGTCCAAAGTCTAACCGGCTCATAGTATTAATTTGTGTTATGGCCGTGCCTCTTTGTGGGGGCGAAAGTACGGCATCAGATGCAGATAAGACATCAACAAGTCCAAAGTTCATAATCAAGAAAAGTCATAGACATTTCCCTCTTCTTTTGCTTAGATCACAGCACTTTTAAAACAATCACAATCATTCTCGAAATACCTTTGGTTACAGCAGACATTTTTAAAAATTTTTTTGTATTTATGTGTATATAAAAAAAATCAACTGTTATCTAGTGCTGGTTGGGCTCTGTTGCCTCACGAATTGAGACTGTTTCTGTTATGTTATCTGGCCATCAATTTTATACAGCGAGTTTGGGGAGCTTTAAGAGCTTTTGGTAAATTGTAGGCGGGCTTTTAATTTCGTGCTCCCAAAGCTAAAAGCTTATGCTTGCAGGAAGAACAAAAGTTCAGCAAGTTTTAAACACTTAAGCGCCGAAATTAACGACGTTGAATGTAAAAAGTGCCTCCTTAATACATCTTTAGATAATGAAAACAATATATTAGACAAAATGGTTGCCTGACACAAGATCCAGTAAAGTAAATAGGTATAAGATTTCAAAGCAGCAATTTAGAATCTGGAATCAGATACGCTTTAATCCATATCATCTTAAATACTTACGTTTTCAATACCTTTTGTTGAACAGACCACCCAAATGCCAGTAAAACTACTACATTGATAGTTTTCTATTCTGTCTCTTTATACTTGGGCTGAAGAGGATTTGGATAAAGTTAAAAATTATAGTTAGAGGAAGTAGTTACAGAGATAGAAAAAATTCCTTATTGGGACAAATAGCTTTCATTTTCACTTATACTTTTAGCTCTTCAATTAAACATATCAAATATCTATGGAGAATTGGATATATCCATGTTGTCTGACTTCTCCACGCTGACAGATTTTCTTGACTTGGAGTCAGCGCTAGATCGTGAACTCTTCACTTCCAAATCCTCAGAGATGGACTTCAGTTTTCTTGTGTCGGGGGAACGCGAACGGTCGCGTTCACGCTCACGATCACGTCGCCTTGATGAAGAGGACGAGGATGATGTAGACTTAGCTAAAGCATCTTTGCGAGATTTGCTGCTACTGCTTGAAGTTACCGGCTGGGGCGATGGCGAACTACGTTTACTACGTGATCTGGGCGATCGTGAAGACCGCTTTTCGCGGTGTGATTTCTTAGAACGAGAACTGTTCTCCCGTGAACGCGACCGTTTTGCAGTTCCATGGGAGCGGGAACGCCGTGAATGGGAACGACGTCTGGATCTTGAGCGTTTACCTCTAGAACGGGAAGAGCGGGATGGTTTCGCACTACCACCCCCACCTCCACGAGAACGT
Organism: Drosophila neocordata; assembly: GCA_018903615.1. NCBI lineage: Eukaryota > Metazoa > Arthropoda > Insecta > Diptera > Drosophilidae > Drosophila > Drosophila neocordata. The sequence goes on from JAEIGI010000013.1 coordinate 3,765,765, forward strand.
GAGCGGCGAGATCGGGAAGTGCTGCGACGATGTCGTGACCGGGAGCGCTTACTTCTGGATCTGGATGAGTGCTTCCCACCACGCGAACGAGAGCGCCTAGAGCGGGAAACACTCCGGCGTTCTCTGGAGCCGGAACGTCTGCGGCTGGAGCGTCTACGTGAACTCGAACGATGTGAGCGAGAGCGGCTGGTGCGACGATCACGGGAACGAGAACGCGAGCGTGATCGCCTGCGCTTATCCTTGGCCAACATACCAATAACTGGATCTATAGCAGCCGATATCATGCTCTGGGCTTCTTTCACTATTGTCATGGCCTCTTCTATTTCTGCCTGAGCTGCCTCATTAGACTTGGCTTCCGGCTTGGTTATAGAGTAGGTTGAATGGTACACATTCAAATAGCCACCTTTGAATTCCTGTCCTTGCATTCGTAGGGCATGTATAATGCTGGTCTGTTCACAGAACTCTATCATTCCATAGGTCTTGTTGTCCTTCTCCGCCCAGCGCGCATATTTTACTTCACCTGCGCGCTGAAAACAATCCATCAGGTCATCTAAACGCCATTCGTTCTTAACATCGCACACGATAATGGTGCGTCGGATCTCTTCTATTTTTCTCGCATCGTAAAACGAGGGAAGTGCAGGATATTCCGGCAAATTAAATTCAATCAATTTGGGATCGTATGTTTTGATGACCTGCTGCGGCAATTGTCCTTCAATACGGTTGATCACCTCTGGTGGCAATTTGGAATCTGGTTTCTGCAGGCCCGGTACTATTGTACCATTTTTTAGCATTTCCAGTGCCCGGTACTCCTCAGGTATGGCCAAAACTGGAATTACAATCAGTGCACGGTCTATGAAAACCGTATTTGTTAAGTGCTGCGCCACCGGCACGCTTGTAGTTTCCGTATATTTCACATAGCAAATCCGTGACTGCACAGGACAAGAAACGTCCCGTATAGTAGGGTAAAGGCGTATTTCTTCGATTTTACCAATGTTTCCAAAAAGAGTTTGCATCTGATCCTTAGTGGCCTGCGGCGCAATATTGGTCACCTGGATCACTCGCGGTGTATTGCCGCCAGCCATGATTACTTAGGTTTATGGAACAGTTTTCGCAACGCTTCCTTAGTTCTATGATGGTAATTTTGCTCAAACGTTTTGGTAAAATGGCCGCCGCCGTCGCTAGAAAAATCGATTGGCGGAGCTACGTGTGGAGACCAGTGCTGTTAAATTGGTTTTTTATGATGCCTTAGTTTTTTAGCGCAATTTTTAATTGTTTAAGGATTTCTTTTTATTTAAATTATCTAATTAAATGAATGTAAAGGGTCTTTGAAATCAATAAGGTAAACGTTAATGCCTATATTTATAAAAAAAATCTAAAACAGCTTTCAAATTTAAATACGTTTTCAAACTATGCCAACACTGGCTGGGGGTTAGAACCGGCGATAGGTATATGTATCGATACTTACGTTCTGCAGCATCGATATTTCCTAGTTAAATACACATCGGTCACATTGAATGGTGCGAACGAGGAAAAGAAGTTGATGTTAAGTTGTAAAATTTTGCAACAAAAAAGAAAGCAATTGTAAATAAAGAGTTACGAATTTGTTACCCATCGTCTCACCCAGACATGTCGGACAGTCAAACGCCGGAGTCCAAACCATCACCATCATCAAGTTTAAGTGACTTGCGGCAATTTCGCATTAACAAAAATGCATCGGCCTCGGCATCGCAAAATAAAACTGGTATGGATGGGAATGTCTTGGCTTGATTAAAAGAAAATATATTAGCTGAGGGTATATGTCGTATTTTACAGAGCGTATACCGGGCAGAAAGCGAATCCAGGTGATGACTGACAGTGATAGCGATGGAGCTGATAGCCAGGCAACAAAAAAGACTAAAATTGAGCTTACGGTGAAGGAAAAAGAGGAACGCTACATGGCTGCTGCTAAAATCTCGCCACAATATGATACAATGGTATGTAGAAGGTATTTTGCATAAAGATTCCACTAGCCAGCATGATAATGCGTTCGATTGGTTACCTATTTTGCGCGGTGTTAGGGAGGTAGTCGTGGTGCGAATATATCGAAATATCGATATAGGTCAGTTAATAATCGGGATACAACTAACTTACCGCCTAACAACATTTCAACTGAATAAAAATAAAAGTTTGTGTCATTTCTTTTAAGGCCATTCAAGAATCTTTGTCTCGAACAAATTGGGACGTGGCCGCTTCGATACGTTATTTAAGAGAACACTGTAGGCCGAAGTACCAAAATGGTCCCATAGATAAACCCAAATTGAAACATAGTTCAAACGGCAAATCCAGCACTAACAATTACTCCGATGCTGATAATTCCGGTGATGAAGATGTCAAACAATCCAAGGATCAAGTCTATGATAGCGATGATAGTGACACGGAGATGTCCAGCAAGATGACTGGTCAACGCAAGAAAGTGTTTCAATTTATGAACACGGCTAGTATAATAGAATTGCAATCAGTAAAGACATTGTCTGAAAAAAAAGCTGCCGTCATTATGGAATTGCGACCATTTAACGATTGGACCGAGTTACGCAGTAAGCTGGAGAGCAACAAAATGTCTGGTGATTTACTTAATTATGCCCAGGAATTGATTAACAAGCAGAATACAGTGGCAGAAATTTTAAATAAATGTAACAATATGGTTAATCGCCTTGAAACAGCCATTGCAAATGGTGCTGGCATAGTTGAGCAGCCGAAAGTGCTTACCAGCGGGTACGAATTTTATTTTCTTTTTTTCGTATCAACATACAATTATGCTTTTTACTTCTTTAGATTACAGTTGGCCGATTATCAAATCATTGGCCTGAATTGGCTTACAGTGATGCATAAACAGGAAATGAATGGCATTCTGGCAGACGAAATGGGTCTTGGTAAAACTATTCAGATTATAGCATTCCTGGCCTACCTTAAAGAGAATCGTTTGAGCAAGGCGGCACATTTGGTTGTAGTACCTTCATCGACATTGGACAACTGGGAGGCGGAAATGGCGCGATGGTGCCCCAGCTTAGTTGTGATGAAATATCATGGCTCTCAGGACGAGAGACGAAGAATGCGTGCAAAATTTGCTAAAGATGGTTTTACTGGCTTTGATGTTCTACTAACTACGTAAGATATAATAACACAGAAAATTTAAAAAACGAACTACAAATTTAATTTAATAATGAAGAATTGTAATTAAAATTGTTTTCAGTTTTAAATTGAGTAATTTCTTACATTATTATATACTTTCTCTACAGGTATCACATAGTTGGTTCTACACCCGAAGAACGGAAAATGTTTCGTGTTTGCAAACTCCACTATGTCATTTTTGATGAGGCTCACATGCTAAAGAATATGACAACACAGCGTTATGCCAATTTGATTACTATTAATGCTGGAATGCGAATTTTACTGACTGGTACACCATTACAAAATAATTTGCTGGAATTGATATCTCTGTTATGTTTTGTAATGCCCAAATTTTTTGCCAAAAGCATTGAGGATATTAAAACACTGTTTGTCAAAGTAAGTATATTATTGTGAAAACTATAACTAATATAATAATTGTTAAATTGTTTATGTAGAAAGGTAAAAGTGATAGCGATCAGGATGAAGTATCGCAATTCCAAGAGACACAAATACAGAGGGCTAAACGTATAATGAAACCATTTGTATTGCGTCGTCTGAAAAAAGATGTTTTAAATAACCTGCCTAAGAAAACTAGCTATGTGGTATGTAGGATGTTAAGCAGACTTAAACCATTATTATTTATCGTATTATTTTTTATAGGAAAAAGTTCCAATGAGTAGCCAACAGAAGCAATACTATCATGAACTGATTGGCTATTATTCCAATAACAAAGGTGAAGTCTGCGGCAGCACCGATCGTGCAGGCATTGCCATTATGATGGAAATGCGTCGCATTGCCAATCATCCTTTGTTGATGCGCCACTATTTTACTGACGAACAGTTGCGCGGATTTTCCAAGCGACTGGCTCGTTCCAGTTCCTACAAAAAAACCAATGAACAGTATATATTTGAAGAGCTGGCGGTTATGTCCGATTTTCAAGTTTATCAGCTATGCAACAAATATGTAAGAAAATCAAAAAGTACACATTGCTTATTTTTGGACTTTATAAATGACTAATTCTTTTTTCCGACAATAGCAACTGTATGATGTGAAAATTCCCGATCATTTAATTATTGATTCCGGTAAATTTAATTATTTGGATAAAATTTTGCCTAAACTTCGAGGGGAGGGACATCGTGTATTGCTTTTCAGCCAGTTCACCATGATGCTGGACATTGTGGAGGAATATCTTAAAATACGAAAACACGGATTTTGTCGCTTAGACGGTGGTACAGCTGTTAAAGAGCGTCAGGATCTTATAACCGATTTCAATGTGGATGACAATATATTTGTCTTTCTTTTATCGACCAAGGCTGGTGGTGTTGGCATTAACTTAACAGCTGCTGACACTTGCATAATACACGATATTGATTTTAATCCATATAATGATAAACAGGCCGAGGACCGATGTCATCGAATGGGCCAAATTCGACCAGTTAGTATTTATCGTTTAATATCGGAGAGTACCATTGAGGAGGGCATATTAATGGCTGCCGAAGAGAAGCTAAAACTAGAAAAGGATATCACATCGACAACCGGCGACAAGGGTGACGTTCATGAACAGCGCTGCGTGGTGAAGTTATTAACTATGGCGCTGGGTCTCGACAAAGATCAAGAGGAGCAACTTAACAATTCGCTTAACAATTCCCTAACCACGCCCACTAAGTAGTAAACGGACATGTTAACCCCACTTACCCAATCAACCAACAAACAATCACTTAACACCTAACATCCCTCCCATATTTATTATATACATTGCTATTCAATACTACCGTACACAGATACAATCACACACACCAACACATCTTCTACCTGTTTTCCTAAATCGCATCCATAGAACGTACTCTAGCACAGGTTTTTTTTTTTTATTTTGTAACGTAACTATTTGTGTGATTTTTCGTGTAAATTTAGAAATCAATAATGTATTAAATTATAATATTATAACATGAAAATCCAGCTGAGAAGTATGTGTTTTTATCGTTTGCACTTTCGCAGCTGTTCTTATATAGTTAAGTTCAAAGAAAGATTAGTCATAATAATGTTTTTGTCTGTTCTTGTAAAACAAACAAATCGAAATATTTTTTAAAGTTAAACATGTTTTAATGACAAATTAAATGTTTAGAAAAGTATTTCGAAAATGGTAACAATTGGGCAGTGAAGTTTTTATGATGACATTTTAAATTAATTTCACTCTCACATTATTCGGCTATCAGATCATTTTCAATTTCATGCTCGAATTATTTTACATTTATATTTTTTAACAAATTCTTATGCAGAGAAAAAAGAAGAAAAGAGTATATGCAAATTGTCTTTAATATATAACTATGATCTTGTTGAAAACCATATTTTTGGAAAGAATGCTAAAGTAAACAGGTTCAATGCATTAATCATGCAGAACCGCTAGTGTCATATCGGCATAACTGAGTGTGATACTTCTCTTATTTCTTTCGGTCTCTCTATGACTATAATTCTCTCTCGCGCCTCAAAGTGTTTTTTCGTTTTGCTTTGCAGCGGCAACGATTCATCAAGTTTTTGTGTTGTTCAGTCTTTAACTGATCGCAGAATCGCGCCGATGATTTAATTTTTAAGTTTATACGCAGCGAACTACTCACATATATCTACTACATACCCATACATACATACGTGCGAATAATAAATAAAATATATCTAACAATATTGCTTCACAATTCGTACGGAAATTCAACAATCAAAAATCAAACGAATCAAATTTTTAACGAACATTAAAAATTGAACTAAAACTGCAACAATTTGAAAAGCCAATTCAACAAAAAAAAGAAAAATTGCAGTTCTATATTTAAATATATGTACATATGTGCTGAGAGGGCCCAAACTGGTAAATTCTATTTAACTCTAACGAAAGTATTTTTTTTTGTTTTTCTGCTATTATGTGATTCATTTTTTGAGTACATATATATGTATGTGTAATGTAGATATATACATGCATATGTTTTGGCTCGAGGCAAGCCGAAAGAATTAGTTTTAAAAATAGACGATATATTCAACAGGCCAATTTCTAGTAATATTCATTATTCGTTTTTCCTTTATGGTGACGATCGCGACTACGTCATAGCGGAAACGGAAGAAAAACAGGCGTGCCTAAAAGAGTTTAAATATTTGGTCATACATACATATTTGTATATGTATGCACAATTCTATTATAGCCATCTATAATAAATTTATATTTAAAGGGAACATTTGAAGAATATTTTATTTTGGCAACGCAAATTCATTGCTTCGTGTTAGTAGAATACAGACAACTAGAACAAAAAGTAGCGCGTGTAAGAGCAAACATAAAAATAAATTAATAATCCTCAAACAACAACAATATATGTATGTATGTATGTGTATATGAGTAGTGAGCGGTCTACATACAAATAAATAACGAACGAAAACTATGCGAAAAGAAAACCCAAAAAGAAAATACAAACAAAGTATATAAATTTAAATATACATAACTAACAATTGTCGAGAACAAGAGCGTAAAGCAACAAACCAAAAATAGACGACTGAGAGATAGCGATAGCAAGCTGACGATCGAGTCCAACGGTGCGTATACTTATTTACCCGGCCACCACCCGCTCTCATTGACTCATACATAGTTCACATCATCATCATCAACGCCATCGCCATCCACAACAGAGCAAGACAATCAATTGCTGCTGTATATGTGACTGCGTGTCATCGCGTTTGTGTGTGTATGTGTGTTTGCACAGAGAGAAAATAAGATACAAAACAAATATACATATATGTATATATGAACCTATATGTGCTAACAATATATTATATTATGATATTATCAATAACATTGTTTTCCAAACCGGCGGGCTGCCCCCATTTGTACAGTACTTTTTTTTACTCTTGTTTACCGTTGTAATAACAAAAATTCAAATATATTAAAGACTGTTGACATCTAATTAACTGAGGTGAATATCACTTAAAATAAAAACGAGACTCTTTATAACAAAAGAGAAGTGGCCATTTTGTTAGTGCAAATATATACCAAAAAATAAATGTTGAAAAAATGTGCAATATATGAAATGCATTCTTAATGAGAACCTAGAATTGGTAATCTTTGTTAACATAAAAAAAATCGGATAAAAAATTTAAAAAAAGGTTTAATATTAAAACAATTAAACAACAATAAAAAATAAACAATTATAATATAACAATATTCGATATATAGGTTATAATATTTTGTCTGTAAATTGATACAAAAACGGATAAATTATGCGGGCTAATTGAACATAGCAAGTTTCAGTGATGATCAATATATACATTAAAGTAGTTTCTATATGCAATTATATATAATATAGCTATTAATAATTTCATATTCAAAAATATACAATCTTTGCAATATTATTTTAAACATTATTTCTCTCTGTGCATATCTCTGTTTTTGGTATCTCTGTGACTGTCCGACAATCCAAAACTAAAAAGAACTGTCAAACCTCAAACCGAATTTTTTTTTTTGTTTCGTTTCTTTTTGATATGTCTCTAGACTGTATATATATATATATATATATATATATATATATATATACATATATATAAATGTTTATATATGGTATCGCATTGCCTCATAGTAATTTTTAATTATTTTTTATTATTTGTCTTTGGCACATGCCAAGCATAATCAAACGAGACGACAAAAGAGCGTATCTATAAAGTAGATAAATATCTTTTTACGAATTGAACAAAAAATTGCAACAAAATCAAAAAAACAAATTATCAACAAATCAACAATAAAGGGACAACAACAAACGAAACGAAGATACAAAACTACTTTCCCAGTGAGAGACAGAGAGAAGTGCTTGAAGAGATAAAGAGAGACAGAAAAAGCAGCAGAAAAAAAATTAGACAATCTCTTTAAACAACAACGAAGATCAAAATACTTGTAATTGCCAAGAATTTTGTTTGCACTGAAAAGGTGAGTTATGAGTATATAATATTAAGTTTAAAACAAGGGATTAAAATAAATTTTGAAAGAGAACTTACCCTATTTACCAAAAACTTTTTGCAAAGATTTTTTAAAATGATGTAAATATTACCCGGAAGTTAGCAGTATAGTACACTCATTCATTCATTCATTTAGATGAATCAAAACTGTAGTATGAAATTTATAAAATGCTGTATAAGCTTGTAATAATTAAAATAGTAAAGACACTACTCACGATATTTAATTATTAAATTGCCGTCTGTTCGTCTACTCTTTTAAAACTTGTTCTCTGATTTTATAGTAAACTTTCAGATTTTGCGGTTTAAGTTTTTGAATTAATTAGAAAATTATAAACGCATATGCATATGCAAAGTTATAATAATTACTAAAATTTTTAATGTTTGAGAGAATACTTCGGTGGGAACATTATTGTTCCAAATTCTCAGGTTGTTATGTACTTCTTCTTCAGTTCTATTTATTTCTATTATATATTAAAAGAGTTAAATTAATTAATTATAGAAACAGCTCCAATTTTATTTGTGGTACTGTGTTAATAAGTTAGAGATTCATCTTATCTAATAGTCTCCACAGATCAAAAAAATGTATTTTAATAATTCGAGAACTTAATATGCCCTTTTTTACCCAATGTCTACATAAGAGTGTAAATAACTTTAGTGCTGAATAATAGATCTTTATTTTTGATTGTAATATGTGTTGATCACTTAGGTACACATATACCACCCACATGTTAACCCACACGAGTGTATGGTACTTGAATCACTAAAAAATTCGACAAGCCATTTAGTTTTAAAGCTGATGTCATATACATACGTTTTTTATTCAGAGATGAAGTGCTGCTCAAAGTTAAAACCAGATGCACTCCTACGCTTGGATATAAAGCCGGTTGTTTGGGTTGTCGCTGAAGAGTGAAACAGGTAGACTTATCCATTGGTTTTTTTTTAAATAGGTAGGCAAACACATCAAGTTAAGGTTATCAATGAGTAGGTGAACATGTTAGGACAACATTTCTTAAAAATAAAACCTAAAGGCAAAAAATCTATTTTCAGACCAAGCAAAATACATAAAAAGGAAGCGATCCTTTTGTCTTGTATAGAAGCCAACGAAATCAACTTGAAACTAAAAAAAAAAAAAAAACAAACAAAAATTGTATTATAATTAAAAAAACAAAAAAGGAAGAAAAAACCTAAAACAAACATTGTGATATGTACAAATTTACTCAAATACTGAAAAAAAGTATATAGAAAACCCAGAACAAGAATAATAAGCAACCAAAGATCTAAGAAAGTGAGCAAAACTCTAAATAACAGTTAGAAAAAGTAGAAAACACAAAAAAGAAAAAAAAAATGGCTGAGAAAGTGGAACAACAAACTCAAATTACTTTGAATAACCAACAAAATGATGCTCGAAAAATACGCAAGTCGCCCGATTTTCAACAAAATTTAATGCCAGTTATATCCAGAGAGCGCAGTTTTGTACGAACATCGAATCAGCAGGTAAGTTTTTTCATATAAAAACTGCAATTTTTAATATAACTATTTGTTTTCTAATTCTAGAATATAAATAAAAGGCGCAGTTTGGCATTTAATGTGCCTGGTAATCAATCAGGAAATGGCCAAATGAGAGGTGGAAAACCTGCTATGGATATATACAGACCGCCAAGTAAGTTTTTCCTACTCCTTGTTACCATAAATGTTGTAAATTGCTTTCATTGCTTGGGCCTTGCGAAAAATAAAACTTATTTATTTTTTATACATGTATGTAAACAATTCAACTTTTATATTAAACTCTTTCCCCATATTCATGGTATAACGTTTCGATTCCAATTAGAGAAGATCCACTTATAATTCATCATCAATTAAAACTACTTTTAGGACGATTAAAACGGCACTTTTAATCTATTGGATTTGTACCAAATAGTTGTCTTTAATGTACAAAATTAGTTCTTTGATAATATTAAGTGTTTAACCAACTTAGTTAATGAGCATTTTATATATATTTTAATAAAGAAGCATATCTAAACCGGCTGCTGCGCACTTTGCAAAAATTTTTCAAAATATTTATGCCGAAATTCGTTTCTATTTTTTTTGTATATTCTTTTCCATATACCTCTACCTCTAATCATACAACACACACACACACACAAACCTTGTCCATACCATGTATACCAATACTGTTATCTCATCATCCCTATGTAAATCCCCTACGTGTAATATCATCCACACTGTATTGATTTTATCAGATGTACGCGGCGAATTAGCGGGTATGGGTATTGGTGCTGGTAATGGCGTTGGTATCGGTGTCTCTCCCAACAAATTGAACGTTAATGCCCAGGAGTTTACAATGTCGAACAATTCAAGATCTTCGCCAATGGCCAATGAGGCACTTAATAATCGGTAAAGCAAAACTATTTTAATGCCACCTTTTCCGCTTCTCCGTTCTTCCCATCTCCTTGCAGAGTTAAACTACAATATACAACATTCTTCCAGTTCATCTCTGATATTTCCAACGAATATGACATTACAACAGCAGCAACAATATAGACGTCAGGCGGGTATGTCTTTGGGTCATATGCCTACAGCTGGTCATCATCGTTCTATATTGGTAACACATCCGATCAGTCCTTTGACTACTCAATTGCCTTTGATCAATTCTCCATCTAGTGGAAACATATTACATGTAAGTACTAAATGGTTTGTTTTAATTTATTTCTAATTTATACCCTTTTTTCTTTTATTTGTACAGTCAACAAACCGTGTTAAATTTGCGCTTGAGCCAAGGACACAGAAGCAACACTATGTCACCACTAACAACAACAATAACATTTATGGTCAATCGTATCAGGCAAATGTGAATGGTTTGGATCCCTATTTGAATGGGAATGCATTGCAACGTTCAAAATCTTTATCGTCAGCCGATGCCTTGACACGCGGCATGGCTGGCTTGGGTTTGAGCCTTGGCAACGAAGCGGCCGATATTGGACAATTTACACCAGAAATTCAAGCTCTTATTGATACTGCTCTCGAGGATCCAAATAAATTAAACTCCCGCTGCCTTATGGAATTAACATCACAGTTTATTAAGCGAGCGGTGGAGAGTCGACGATTCGCTCTGCCAATTTCGCGTTTATGTCTCAATATCATAGCTAAAGAGCAGAAGGAGACATTTTTGGAAGCATTGCTTAATACATGTCGGCAATGGTATCAGGAAAGGGAAAAGGTGAGTAAAGTTCAATACACAATAATATCAGCACTTAAGCAAAAATATCAATCAGATGTTATCATAAAATTTAATCTTGCTATGTTAGGTCTAAGAATTATCTTATTATGACAGTTTCATATACAGTTTATGATCTTCTGGATAACCTATATAATTATGATTTGTACATTTAAGTATGTAAAGACTTTATAAATCGCTTTCTTGGGCGTTGTTAATATTATTAAAACTATAATTAATTTAAAGGGGTTTGGTCAAAAACATTATAATTTATGGTTTGGAAGTACTTTAGAGAAATGGAAATTAATCAATTAGTTTAGAAGATCTTTAGTAATATGGAAGTTTATCAATTTGCTTTCGTTTTTATTTGATTTGATTTATGATTACCAATATAATTATTATTTTAATCTATTTATTAACCTTATTTTCTCGTTGTCAGTTATTGTTTGCTATCCAAGGCATGAAATCGCCATCGCGTGTACGTTTTACCGCTTTTATGGCTTTTCTAACGGAAATGTTTTGCCAATTGAAACGCCGACAACTTCAAATGCGTACCCATCATGAGGGAACACCACCGCCATTGGTGTTACTAAGTCTTCTATCGAAATGTTGTGAAGATTGTGTTCGGCCACCAGTGCGGTCATTATCGGAGGTGAGTTTCGTATAAATTAATTAGTAAATTGTTGTTAAATTATGAAAATCTTGTTTATTTATGATATTTTTATTTTATTTGCAGATTGAGTGTCTTTTCTATGTTTTAACCTGTATTGGGCAAGATATGGAGCAACAATTGCCAACACAATTGGAATTACTTATGTCCTTAGTACGGGATGCTTTTCTCAATGTTGGTGATTCTGCAGCCGCTATACGTCGAACTCTCCTGCAGCTGATTGAATTAAAGGCCTCCCACTGGCAATTGCCAGGCAATACAGTACTATATTATACCCACACCAATAACTAGGCAAAGAGAATAAAATGCAATTTAATTGGAATCGGGCTGGCAGGCGTACTGCAATTTGTTTGCAAGACATTATAAAAATTTCATATTATATTGTTATCAAATTGCATTTAGGCCTGTTCGCCTGCAATACTTTCTTATTTATCATTATTCTTAGATTAAGCCATATTTATTATAATTTTGGAGAATAGATGAGACACTAACACAACACACACAATCCTTATGCTTAACCAGTATCAAAATGAAAAATCCTTTCTACAATACATACATTTACCTAACTGGTTTAATTGTCTCGGATCATATAAGGCTCAATTTTTATGTGAAACCAATATTTATGTAAAATAAATCACCGCTAGTCAAAATTTTCATCGACTTTTTAAATTTTGATTCGACATATACTAATTAGAAATATATACTAATTAAATCATTTTCCAAATATGCTTCCAAATGGATAAAAAGGTGGTAGAGGTAGAGGCAGAGGTGGAGGTGAAGGTGGTATAACAGGTGGTGATAGAGTGGATAAACGAGGTGGTGGAAGAGGTAGTGGAAGAGGTAGTGAAAGAGGTGGTGAAAGAGGTTTTGGAAGAGGTGGTGGAAGAGGTGGTGGAAGAGGTAGTGAAAGATGAGGCGAAAAAGGTGGTGAAAGCGGTAGAGGATGAGGTGGTGGAAAGGGTGCTGAAAATATAGGATCAATTACAGGTATATCAACCTCAGGCAAGGGTAACCCTCCAAAGGGAGGCGGCACAGGAGGAAGATCTAGGAAGGGTAACTGGAACAATGGACCATCCTGAAGATGGTGATGATGATGGTGATGAATATGTTGTTGGTTTCTGGTGGTCGTTGATTTTATAGTGGTTCTTGATGTAGTCGTTGCTTTTTTTGGAGTTGTTGTTGACGTAGTTGTCGTCTTAGTTGTTGTTGTTGAAGTAGTAGTCGGCTTGGTTGTTGTTGATGTAGTTGTCGGCATCGTCGTAGTTGTTGTTGACGTAGTTGTCGGCTTAGTTGTTGTTGTTGAAGTAGTAGTCGGCTTGGTTGTTGTTGATGTAGTTGTCGGCTTCGTCGTAGTTGTTGTTGATGTAGTTGTCGGCTTAGTTGTTGTTGTTGAAGTAGTAGTCGGCTTGGTTGTTGTTGAAGTAGTTGTCGGCGTCGTCGTAGTGGTTGTTGACGTAGTTGTCGGCTTCGTCGTAGTTGTTGTTGACGTACTTGTCGGCTTAGTTGTTGTTGTTGAAGTAGTAGTCGGCTTCGTCGTAGTTGTTGTTGACGTAGTTGTCGGCTTAGTTGTTGTTGTTAAAGTAGTAGTCGGCTTGGTTGTTGTTGATGTAGTTGTCGGCTTCGTCGTAGTTGTTGTTGACGTAGTTGTCGGCTTAGTTGTTGTTGTTGAAGTAGTAGTCGGCTTGGTTGTTGTTGATGTAGTTGTCGGCTTCGTCGTAGTGGTTGTTGACGTTGTAGTCGGCTTAGTTGTTGTTGTTGAAGTAGTAGTCGGCTTGGTGGTTGTTGAAGTAGTTGACGGCTTCGTCGTAGTGGTTGTTGACGTAGTTGTCGGCTTCGTCGTAGTTGTTGTTGACGTAGTTGTCGGCTTAGTTGTTGTTGTTGAAGTAGTAGTCGGCTTCGTCGTAGTTGTTGTTGACGTAGTTGTCGGCTTAGTTGTTGTTGTTGAAGTAGTAGTCGGCTTGGTTGTTGTTGATGTAGTTGTCGGCTTCGTCGTAGTTGTTGTTGATGTAGTTGTCGGCTTAGTTGTTGTTGTTGAAGTAGTAGTCGGCTTGGTGGTTGTTGAAGTAGTTGACGGCTTCGTCGTAGTGGTTGTTGACGTAGTTGTCGGCTTCGTCGTAGTTGTTGTTGACGTAGTTGTCGGCTTAGTTGTTGTTGTTGAAGTAGTAGTCGGCTTCGTCGTAGTTGTTGTTGACGTAGTTGTCGGCTTAGTTGTTGTTGTTGAAGTAGTAGTCGGCTTGGTTGTTGTTGATGTAGTTGTCGGCTTCGTCGTAGTTGTTGTTGACGTAGTTGTCGGCTTAGTTGTTGTTGTTGACGTAGTAGTCGGCTTGGTTGTTGTTGACGTAGTTGTCGGCTTCGTCGTAGTGGTTGTTGACGTTGTAGTCGGCTTAGTCGTAGTTGTTGAAGTAGTAGTCGGCTTGGTTGTTGTTGATGTAGTTGTCGACTTCGTCGTAGTTGTTGTTGACGTAGTTGTCGGCTTAGTTGTTGTTGTTGAAGTAGTAGTCGGCTTGGTTGTTGTTGATGTAGTTGTCGACTTCGTCGTAGTTGTTGTTGACGTAGTTGTCGGCTTAGGTGTTGTTGTTGAAGTAGTAGTCGGCTTGGTTGTTGTTGAAGTAGTAGTCGGCTTCGTCGTAGTGGTTGTTGACGTTGTAGTCGGCTTAGTCGTAGTTGTTGTTGACGTAGTTGTCGGCTTAGTTGTTGTTGTTGACGTAGTAGTCGGCTTGGTTGTTGTTGATGTAGTTGTCGGCTTCGTCGTAGTGGTTGTTGACGTAGTTGTCGGCTTAGTTGTTGTTGTTGAAGTAGTAGTCGGCTTGGTTGTTGTTGACGTAGTTGTCGGCTTAGTTGTTGTTGTTGAAGTAGTAGTCGGCTTGGTTGTTGTTGATGTAGTTGTCGACTTCGTCGTAGTTGTTGTTGACGTAGTTGTCGGCTTAGTTGTTGTTGTTGACGTTGTAGTCGGCTTGGTTGTTGTTGATGTAGTTGTCGGCATCGTCGTAGTTGTTGTTGACGTAGTTGTCGGCTTAGGTGTTGTTGTTGAAGTAGTAGTCGGCTTGGTTGTTGTTGAAGTAGTAGTCGGCTTCGTCGTAGTGGTTGTTGACGTTGTAGTCGGCTTAGTCGTAGTTGTTGTTGACGTAGTTGTCGGCTTAGTTGTTGTTGTTGACGTTGTAGTCGGCTTGGTTGTTGTTGATGTAGTTGTCGGCATCGTCGTAGTTGTTGTTGACGTAGTTGTCGGCTTAGTTGTTGTTGTTGAAGTAGTAGTCGGCTTGGTTGTTGTTGACGTAGTTGTCGGCTTAGTTGTTGTTGTTGAAGTAGTAGTCGGCTTGGTTGTTGTTGATGTAGTTGTCGACTTCGTCGTAGTTGTTGTTGACGTAGTTGTCGGCTTAGTTGTTGTTGTTGAAGTAGTAGTCGGCTTGGTTGTTGTTGACGTAGTTGTCGGCTTAGTTGTTGTTGTTGAAGTAGTAGTCGGCTTGGTTGTTGTTGATGTAGTTGTCGACTTCGTCGTAGTTGTTGTTGACGTAGTTGTCGGCTTAGTTGTTGTTGTTGAAGTAGTAGTCGGCTTGGTTGTTGTTGAAGTAGTAGTCGGCTTCGTCGTAGTGGTTGTTGACGTTGTAGTCGGTTTAGTCGTAGTTGTTGTTGACGTAGTTGTCGACTTCGTCGTAGTTGTTGTTGATGTAGTTGTCGGCTTAGTTGTTGTTGTTGAAGTAGTAGTCGGCTTGGTTGTTGTTGAAGTAGTAGTCGGCTTCGTCGTAGTTGTTGTTGACGTAGTTGTCGGCTTAGTTGTTGTTGTTAAAGTAGTAGTCGGCTTGGTTGTTGTTGATGTAGTTGTCGGCTTCGTCGTAGTTGTTGTTGACGTAGTTGTCGGCTTAGTTGTTGTTGTTGACGTAGTAGTCGGCTTGGTTGTTGTTGATGTAGTTGTCGGCTTCGTCGTAGTGGTTGTTGACGTTGTAGTCGGCTTCGTCGTAGTTGTCGGCTTAGTTGTTGTTGTTGAAGTAGTAGTCGGCTTGGTTGTTGTTGACGTAGTTGTCGGCTTCGTCGTAGTTGTTGTTGACGTAGTTGTCGGCTTAGTTGTTGTTGTTGAAGTAGTAGTCGGCTTGGTTGTTGTTGATGTAGTTGTCGGCTTCGTCGTAGTGGTTGTTGACGTTGTAGTCGGCTTAGTCGTAGTTGTTGTTGCCGTAGTTGTTGTGTTACAATTAAGATTGAGGTGAGGAAAAAGCTCGCAGTCGCTTAACGTTGTTGTGGTATCAGTTGTAGTTGTTGTGCTTGACGTACTTGTCGGCTTAGTTGTAGTTGTTGTTGGCTTTATAGTAGTTGTCGTAGTTGTTGGCTTTGTAGTAATTGTCTTTGTTGAAGTAGTTGTCGGCTCTGTCGTTTTTAAAGTTGTTGTTGTGTTGCAATTTAGATTAAGGTGAGGAAAAAGCTCGCAGAGGCTTAAAGTTGTTGGATTTTCAGTAGTTGTAGTGTGGCTTAACGTTGTTGTGGTATCAGTTGTAGTTGTTGTGCTTGACTTACTTGTCGGCTTAGTTGTAGTTGTTGTTGGCTTTATAGTAGTTGTCGTAGTTGTTGGCTTTGTAGTAATTGTCTTTGTTGAAGTAGTTGTCGGCTCTGTCGTTTTTAAAGTTGTTGTTGTGTTGCAATTTAGATTAAGGTGAGGAAAAAGCTCGCAGAGGCTTAAAGTTGTTGGATTTTCAGTAGTTGTAGTGTGGCTTAACGTTGTTGTGGTATCAGTTGTAGTTGTTGTGCTTGACGTACTTGTCGGCTTAGTTGTAGTTGTTGTTGGCTTTATAGTAGTTGTCGTAGTTGTTGGCTTTGTAGTAATTGTCTTTGTTGAAGTAGTTGTCGGCTCTGTCGTTTTTAAAGTTGTTGTTGTGTTACAATTTAGATTTAGGTGAGGAAATAGCTCGCAGAGGCTTAAAGTTGTTGGATTTTCAGTTGTTGTAATGGATGTTGTTGTTGTGTTACAATCAAGATGAAGGTGTGGAAACAGCTCGCACAAAGTTAACGAATCGACATTGCTTACCAGGACCAAAAACATAGCCTGGTAGAATCCGAATAGCAACAAATTCTTATGAAACCCCTGCGGTGAAATTATAATTTTATTTTTTTTTATTTGTCTGTTCTTTTGTTACTTACCATTATGAGTTCAGCAAGAAACTAAATTGCTTGCTCTCTGAAGATGTATTTATATGGAAAAAAAGAAATATGATAAGGAAAGTATACACAATGGTTCCAATAACAGAGTTCAAATAAGGTCATATAAGGTTGAATTTTTACAACCAATAGGCCATTAAGATAAGGTGTATTTGAGAACTCAATTAGGACAGTAAAGGTATTTTATTTTTTAAAGAAAAAATGTAATGACTATAAGAGGATTTGGGCTTCCAATCTGAATCGATGTTTACAAAACTTGCCATACGCTAATTATGAAGAATGTATAAAATTAATGTGACCAAATTTAATAATGTTTAAATTTAATAATAGTTCAGAGGAACATATTAATGTTATACGAAATTTTCTGGTAAGCCAAGAAACAAATGAGCGTCCCAACGTAGTTATTAACTAATTTTAAGAAATTTTTTTCTCTCTTGTATCTAATAATTTTAGAGAATTTATTTATTTATTTATTCTAAATAATTTTTAGAGAAGGTATTTGAGGAGTCAAAATATCCAAATATTTATGTCAATGTCAAAGGGCAGGTACGATCTCTTAGTAAACAAAAACTATTACGATTTTAATAAAAATATTTTCTTTTGATTTGATATGCAGTAACTGCATTGCACATTCCAAGAACGTCACGTTTAGACTTCAAATTCATCACCCACAACGTAGCAATTCCTTAATTAAAAATGGCGAAATTCTCTATTTATCTGCCCGTTCTTATAGACATTGAATTGGAGACCATAAAAGTATATACCCAGATCAAGTTTGTTTTACGCTTTTAATGGATTTTTATTTGGTTTAGCCACCATTTTGTAAGTTGAGTTTAGTATAAATTAATTAGTAATTTAGTTATACAAATCTTGTTTATGTTTAAGGATTGACAGTTTAAGATGCAATAATCATTAACATTGTATGTGATACTTTTGTTAAATTTACTAACTATAATTTTTTTATTCGTACATATGTCATCTGAAGTAACATGGTAAATACAGTAAAAGAAGATTTATTATCTTTTCCTTAACATTTATAGCATCATATTAATGCTGGTTCAAATTTTCCTGCGACTTTTTTTGGCTTTTGAATTTTTTTCTTTTTTTCTTTTTTCACTTTAGTATATATAAAATGTATGTTATTTATATTCTCTGCGAAATATGTTTCCGTATGTATGAAAAGATGGAGGCGGAGGTGGTGGCAATTTAATATCAATCACTGCTATATCAACCGGCAAGGGTAATTTTCCAAAAGGATAAATTTGTGGAAAAAGTAAAGGAAAAAGAGCACCAACAGGATGATGATGATGATGATGGTGTATGTGTTGTTCCTGTGTTGCTGTTGTTGTTTCAGTTTTTACCGTTGTTGGTTCTTCAGTAGTTGTCGACTTTGGTGTTGTTGTTGTGTTACAATTTAGATTAAGGTGAGGAAAAAGCTGGCAGTTGCTCAATGTTGTTGGATTTGCAGTGGTAGTTGCTATAGATGTTGTTGTTGTATTACAATTTAGATTTAGGTGAGGAAAAAGCTGGCAGTCGCTTAACGTTGTTGGTTTTGCTGTAGTAGTTGTAATGGATGCTGTTGTTGTGTTACAATTAAGATGAAGGTGTGGAAATAACTCGCACAGACTTAAAGTGGTGGCAGTATCTGCACTGCTTACCAGGATAACAAACGTTGCCTGGTATAAAGCGAATAGCAAGAAATATTTAGGAAACACCTGCAATTAATTTTTATATTTGAGTTTTTCATTCGACAGTGCTTTTGTTATTTACCATTTTAAGTTCAGCAAGAAACTGCATTGTTTACTCTCACAAGAGGTATTTATATGGAAAACAAAAAGTATGATAAGCAAATGCACAATGGTTCCAATAGGCACAACACAGTTCACAGGAGGTCATTGAAGCTAAATGGTCTTTAAATATTAGAATACCTTAAGGTTATTAAGATAAGGCGAACTTGGGGATTTCGGATGTTTTGAACTGTCAATGCTTTTATACCCTGTATCTATTGGGTATTAGGGTGTATTAAATTCGCTAAAATGAAGGAAGGAAGCAAACTAAATATATTCTTGATCAGCATCAACTGAAGAGTCAAATGAGATATCTCAGCCTGTCCGTCCGGAGCGGTTTCAAAAATTTATCGCACACCCAATAATATAGTAAAATTTTTATGTAAACCGGGCAAAAAATATCGGAAATACAAATTATACTGAAATGCCAAGTGCGACGTTGCGTCGTAAGTGTAAGCGAGACAGCGTGCGTTCATTGCTGCGGATTCTATGGAGAATTTTAGTTTGAATAAATTGGAAATTGCAGAGGAGGATAATTTTACAAAGTTTCTCTACTTGGTATGGTATACTCAAAAATGGCAAAGTCGACTTGATGTCTTCATTCTTCTATCTTGCTTGCTTACACTCTAAATCGATGCATTTTGGACATGGCTACAAGAATATCTCGTTTTTTATGAACAAATTCAAAAAAAAAAAAAAAAGGCTAGTCGGATAACATGGGACATATTGGTATTTGGCACGCCCAGTAATTTAAGCAGATAAACACATACAATAAGTAGCCAAGGGACAACGACAATTTGCTTGCTCTCTAGAAGATAAAACTATAGCTGTTCACAATCAAGACTTAAAAGTACCTTATCTTAATTGCCTATAACTTAAAGCTTCAAACATATTCAGCTCATATGACCTATTTTGACCTCAGTTTTTACTACTAGAAACATCGTGCCTAGTTCACTTATCATACTTCTTATTTTCCATATAAATACCTCTCGTGAGTGTATATAATTTAGTTTGTTGCTGAAACTCCAAGGTATGTGGTGAAAGTCCTTAAGAACACTAAATAAGAAAAAATTAAATAACTTATTTGCAGATGTTTCCGAAGAGTTCGTTGTTATTCGCGCTATACCGGGCGGCGTTGTTTATCCTGGTTTACAGTGCAGGTACTGCAGCGTCTTTGACTGTATGCGATTTATTTCCACATCTTCATCTTGTCTGTACCACAGCAACAACTACAACATCCACTACACACTCAACAATTTTATCAACCGCTACTACAACAAAGCCGACAACAACGACAGCGCCAACAACTACATTGCCACAGTCAACAACGACAGAACCCACAACTACATCAACCACAACTCGGCCAACAACTACTTCAACAAAAACAACAACGACAGAGCCAACAACTACCACGACCAAACCCACGACTACAACAAGCACAACTGCGTCAATCTCAACGTCAACAACGACAGCGCCAACAACTACATCGACGAAGACAACTACAACAGAGCCGACAACCACATCAACCACAACTCTGCCAACAACTACGTCTACGAAGACAACTACAACAGAGCCCACAACTACATCGACCAAATCTCTGCCAACAACTACTTCAACAAAGACAACTTCGACAGAGCCCACAACCATATCAACAACTCTACCATCAACTACGACAACGAAGACAACAACGACAAAGCCTACAACTACATCAACCACGACTCTGCCAACAACTACTCCAACAAAGACAAGTACGACAGAGCCAACAACTACGTCAACAGTACCTACGACTACCGCGCCCACAACTACAAAAACCTTAATTTCGTCAACAACTCTGCCAACAACTACATCGACAAAGACGACTACGACAGCGCCAACAACTACATCGACGAAGACAACTGCAACAGAGCCTACAACTACATCAACAACTCTGCCAACAACCACGACGCCAAAGACAACAACGACGGAGCCTACAACCACATCAACCACGACTCTGCCAACAACTACGTCTACGAAGACAACTACAACAGAGCCCACAACTACATCAACAGCTCTGCCAACAACCACGACGACAAAGACAACAACGACGGAGCCTACAACTACATCAACCACGACTCTGCCAACAACTACTTCAACGAAGACAACAACGACATCGCCAACAACTTCATCGACGAAAACAACTACAACAGAGCCCACAACTACATCAACAACTCTGCCAACAACAACGAAGCAGCCTACAACCACATCAACCACGACTCTGCCAACAACTACTTCAACAAAGACAACAACGACAGCGCCAACAACCTCATCGACGAAGACAAC
This sequence comes from Drosophila neocordata, assembly GCA_018903615.1. Taxonomy (NCBI): domain Eukaryota; kingdom Metazoa; phylum Arthropoda; class Insecta; order Diptera; family Drosophilidae; genus Drosophila; species Drosophila neocordata. The sequence goes on from JAEIGI010000013.1 coordinate 3,787,021, forward strand.
TACAACAGAGCCCACAACTACATCAACCACAACTCTGCCAACGACTACGTCTACGAAGACAACTACAACAGCGCCCACAACTACATCAACAACTCTGCCAACAACCACGACGACAAAGACAACAACGACGGAGCCTACAACCACATCAACCACGACTCTGCCAACAACTACTTCAACGAAGACAACAACGACATCGCCAACAACTTCATCGACGAAAACAACTACAACAGAGCCCACAACTACATCAACAACTCTGCCAACAACAACGAAGCAGCCTACAACCACATCAACCACGACTCTGCCAACAACTACATCGACGAAGACAATTGCAACAGAGCCTACAACTACATCAACAATTCTGCCAACAACCACGACGCCAAAGACAACAACGACGGAGCCTACAACTACATCAACCACGACTCTGCCAACAACTACGTCTACGAAGACAACTACAACAGAGCCCACAACTACATCAACCACGACTCTGCCAATAACTACGTCAACAGTAACTACGACTACCGCGCCCACGACTACAACAACCTTAATTTCGTCAACAACGACATCGCCAACAACTACATCGACAAAGACGACTACGACAGAGCCCACAACTACATCAACCACAACTCTGCCAACAACTACGTCTACGAAGACAACTACAACAGAGCCCACAACTACATCAACAGCTCTGCCAACAACCACGACGACAAAGACAACAACGACGGAGCCTACAACTACATCAACCACGACTCTGCCAACAACTACTTCAACAAAGACAACAACGACAGCGCCAACAACTACATCGACGAAGACAACTACAACAGAGCCGACAACTACTTCAACCACAACTCTGCCAACAACTACGTCTACGAAGACAACTACAACAGAGCCCACAACTACATCAACAACTCTGCCAACAACAACGACAACAAAGACAACAACGACAGAGCCCACAACCACATCAACCACGACTGTGCCAACAACTACTTCAACAGTAACTACGACTACCGAGCCCACGACTACAACAACCTTAATTTCGTCAACAACGACATCGCCAACAACTACATCGACAAAGACGACTACGACAGAGCCCACAACTACATCAACCACAACTCTGCCAACAACTACGTCTACGAAGACAACTACAACAGAGCCCACAACTACATCAACCACGACTCTGCCAATAACTACGTCAACAGTAACTACGACTACCGCGCCCACGACTACAACAACCTTAATTTCGTCAACAACGACATCGCCAACAACTACATCGACAAAGACGACTACGACAGAGCCCACAACTACATCAACCACAACTCTGCCAACAACTACGTCTACGAAGACAACTACAACAGAGCCCACAACTACATCAACAATTCTGCCAACAACCACGACGCCAAAGACAACAACGACGGAGCCTACAACTACATCAACCACGACTCTGCCAACAACTACGTCTACGAAGACAACTACAACAGAGCCCACAACTACATCAACAACTCTGCCAACAACTACGACAATAAAGACAACATCGACGGTGCCTACAACTACATCAACCACGACTCTGCCAACAACTACGTCAACAGTAACTACGACTACCGAGCCCACGACTACAACAACTACAACTGCGTCAACCTCAACGTCAACTACAACAGAGCCCACAACTACATCAACCACAACTCTGCCAACAACTACGTCTACGAAGACAACTACAACAGAGCCCACAACTACATCAACAACTCTGCCAACAACTACGACAATAAAGACAGCATCGACGGTGCCTACAACTACATCAACCACGACTCTGCCAACAACTACTTCAACAAAAACAACTACGACAGAGCCCACAACTACATCAACAACTCTGCCAAAAACCACGACAACAAAAACAACAACGACAGAGCCTACAACTACATCGACAAAGTCAACTACAACAGAGCCCACAACTACATCAACAACTCTGCCAACAACCACGACGACAAAGACAACAACGACAGAGCCCACAACCACATCAACCACGACTCTGCCAACAACTACTTCAACGAAAAGAACAACGACAGCGCCAACAACTACATCGACGAAGACAACTACAACAGAGCCGACAACTACTTCAACCACAACTCTGCCAACAACTACGTCTACGAAGACAACTACAACAGAGCCCACAACTACATCAACAACTCTGCCAACAACTACGACAACAAAGACAACAACGACAGAGCCCACAACCACATCAACCACGACTGTGCCAACAACTACTTCAACAGTAACTACGACTACCGAGCCCACGACTACAACAACTACAACTGCGTCAACCTCAACGTCAACTACAACAGAGCCCACAACTACATCAACAACTCTGCCAACAACTACGACAACAAAGACAACATCGACGGTGCCTACAACTACATCAACCACGACTCTGCCAACAACTACTTCAACAAAAACAACTACGACAGAGCCAACAACTACATCGACAAAGACAACTACAACGGAGCCCACAACTACATCAACAACTCTGCCAACAACCACGACGACAAAGACAACAACGACGGAGCCTACAACCACATCAACCACGACTCTGGCAACAACTACGTCAACAGTAACTACGACTACCGAGCACACGACTACAACAACTACAACTGCGTCAACCTCAACGTCAACTACAACAGAGCCCACAACTACATCAACAACTCTGCCAAAAACTACGACAACAAAGACAACATCGACGGTGCCTACAACTACATCAACCACGACTCTGCCAACAACTACTTCAACGAAAACAACAACGACAGCGCCAACAACTACATCGACGAAGACAACTACAACAGAGCCGACAACTACATCAACAACTCTGCCAACAACCACGACGACAAAGACAACAACGACGGAGCCTACAACCGCATCAACCACGACTCTGCCAACAACTACGTCAACAGTAACTACGACTACCGAGCCCACGACTACAACAACTACAACTGCGTCAACCTCAACGTCAACTACAACAGAGCCCACAACTACATCAACCACAACTCTGCCAACAACTACGTCTACGAAGACAACTACAACAAAGCCCACAACTACATCAACAACTCTGCCAACAACTACGACAATAAAGACAACATCGACGGTGCCTACAACTACATCAACCACGACTCTGCTAACAACTACTTCAACAAAAACAACTACGACAGAGCCCACAACTACATCAACAACTCTGCCAACAACCACGACGACAAAGACAACAACGACAGAGCCCACAACCACATCAACCACGACTCTGCCAACAACTACTTCAACGAAAACAACAACGACAGCGCCAACAACTACATCGACGAAGACAACTACAACAGAGCCGACAACTACTTCAACCACAACTCTGCCAACAACTACGTCTACGAAGACAACTACAACAGAGCCCACAACTACATCAACAACTCTGCCAACAACTACGACAATAAAGACAACATCGACGGTGCCTACAACTACATCAACCACGACTCTGCCAACAACTACTTCAACAAAAACAACTACGACAGAGCCAACAACTACATCGACAAAGACAACTACAACAGAGCCCACAACTACATCAACAACTCTGCCAACAACCACGACGACAAAGACAACAACGACGGAGCCTACAACCACATCAACCACGACTCTGCCAACAACTACGTCAACAGTAACTACGACTACCGAGCCCACGACTACAAGAACTACAACTGCGTCAACCTCAACGTCAACTACAACAGAGCCCACAACTACATCAACCACAACTCTGCCAACAACTACGTCTACGAAGACAACTACAACAGAGCCCACAACTACATCAACAACTCTGCCAACAACTACGACAACAAAGACAACATCGACGGTGCCTACAACTACATCGACAAAGTCAACTACAACAGAGCCCACAACTACATCAACAACTCTGCCAACAACCACGACGACAAAGACAACAACGACAGAGCCTACAACCACATCAACCACGACTCTGCCAACAACTACTTCAACGAAAACAACAACGACATCGCCAACAACTACATCGACGAAGACAACTACAACAGAGCCGACAACTACTTCAACCACAACTCTGCCAACAACTACGTCTACGACGACAACTACAACAGAGCCCACAACTACATCAACAACTCTGCCAACAACCACGACAACTACATCAACCACGACTCTGCCAACAACTACTTCAACAAAAACAACTACGACCGAGCCCACAACTACATCAACAACTCTGCCAACAACTACGACAATAAAGACAACATCGACGGTGCCTATAACTACATCAACCACGACTCTGCCAACAACTACTTCAACAAAAACAACTACGACAGAGCCAACAACTACATCGACAAAGACAACTAAAACAGAGCCCACAACTACATCAACAACTCTGCCAACAACCACGACGACAAAGACAACAACGACGGAGCCTACAACTACATCGACAAAGTCAACTACAACAGAGCCCACAACTACATCAACAACTCTGCCAACAACCACGACGACAAAGACAACAACGACAGAGCCCACAACCACATCAACCACGACTCTGCCAACAACTACTTCAACGAAAACAACAACGACAGCGCCAACAACTACATCGACGAAGACAACTACAACAGAGCCGACAACTACTTCAACCACAACTCTGCCAACAACTACGTCTACGAAGACAACTACAACAGAGCCCACAACTACATCAACAACTCTGCCAACAACTACGACAATAAAGACAACATCGACGGTGCCTACAACTACATCAACCACGACTCTGCCAACAACTACTTCAACAAAAACAACTACGACAGAGCCAACAACTACATCGACAAAGACAACTACAACAGAGCCCACAACTACATCAACAACTCTGCCAACAACCACGACGACAAAGACAACAACGACGGAGCCTACAACTACATCGACAAAGTCAACTACAACAGAGCCCACAACTACATCAACAACTCTGCCAACAACCACGACGACAAAGACAACAACGACAGAGCCTACAACCACTTCAACCACGACTCTGCCAACAACTACGTCAACAGTAACTACGACTACCGAGCCCACGACTACAACAACTACAACTGCGTCAACCTCAACGTCAACTACAACAAAGACCACAACTACATCAACAACTCTGCCAACAACTACGAAAACAAAGACAACATCGACGGTGCCTACAACTACATCGACAAAGTCAACTACAACAGAGCCCACAACTACATCAACCACGACTCTGCCAACAACTACTTCAACAAAAACAACTACGACAGAGCTTACAACTACATCAACAACTCTGCCAACAACCACGACAACAAAGACAACAACGACAGAGCCTACAACTACATCGACAAAGTCAACTACAACAGAGCCCACAACTACATCAACAACTCTGCCAACAACCACGACGACAAAGACAACAACGACAGAGCCTACAACCACATCAACCACGACTCTGCCAACAACTACTTCAACGAAAACAACAACGACAGCGCCAACAACTACATCGACGAAGACAACTACAACAGAGCCGACAACTACTTCAACCACAACTCTGCCAACAACTACGTCTACGAAGACAACTACAACAGAGCCCACAACTACATCAACAACTCTGCCAACGACTACGACAATGAAGACAACATCGACGGTGCCTACAACTACATCAACCACGACTCTGCCAACAACTACTTCCACAAAAACAACCACGACAGAGCCCACAACTACATCAACAACTCTGCCAACAACCACGACAACAAAGACAACAACGACAGAGCCTACAACTACATCGACAAAGTCAACTACTACAGAGCCCACAACTACATCAACAACTCTGCCAACAACCACGACGACAAAGACAACAACGACAGAGCCTACAACCACATCAACCACGACTCTGCCAACAACTACTTCAACGAAAACAACAACGACAGCGCCAACAACTACATCGACGAAGACAACTACAACAGAGCCGACAACTACTTCAACCACAACTCTGCCAACAACTACGTCTACGACGACAACTACAACAGAGCCCACAACTACATCAACAACTCTGCCAACAACCACGACAACTACATCAACCACGACTCTGCCAACAACTACTTCAACAAAAACAACTACGACCGAGCCCACAACTACATCAACAACTCTGCCAACAACCACGACGACAAAGACAACAACGACGGAGCCTACAACCACATCAACCACGACTCTGCCAACAACTACGTCAACAGTAACTACGACTACCGAGCCCACGACTACAAGAACTACAACTGCGTCAACCTCAACGTCAACTACAACAGAGCCCACAACTACTTCAACCACAACTCTGCCAACAACTACGTCTACGACGACAACTACAACAGAGCCCACAACTACATCAACAACTCTGCCAACAACCACGACAACTACATCAACCACGACTCTGCCAACAACTACTTCAACAAAAACAACTACGACCGAGCCCACAACTACATCAACAACTCTGCCAACAACCACGACGACAAAGACAACAACGACGGAGCCTACAACCACATCAACCAGAACTCTGCCAACAACTACGTCTACGAAGACAATTACAACAAAGACCACAACTACATCAACAACTCTGCCAACAAAGACAACATCGACGGTGCCTACAACTACATCGACAAAGTCAACTACAACAGAGCCCAAAACTACATCAACCACGACTCTGCCAACAACTACTTCAACAAAAACAACTACGACAGAGCCCACAACTACATCAACAACTCTGCCAACAACCACGACAACAAAGACAACAACAACAGAGCCTACAACTACATCGACAAAGTCAACTACAACAGAGCCCACAACTACATCAACAACTCTGCCAACAACCACGACGACAAAGACAACAACGACAGAGCCTACAACCACATCAACCACGACTCTGCCAACAACTACTTCAACGAAAACAACAACGACAGCGCCAACAACTACATCGACGAAGACAACTACAACAGAGCCGACAACTACTTCAACCACAACTCTGCCAACAACTACGTCTACGACGACAACTACAACAGAGCCCACAACTACATCAACAACTCTGCCAACAACCACGACAACTACATCAACCACGACTCTGCCAACAACTACTTCAACAAAAACAACTACGACCGAGCCCACAACTACATCAACAACTCTGCCAACAACCACGACGACAAAGACAACAATGACAGAGCCTACAACCACATCAACCACGACTCTGCCAACAACTACTTCAACAAAAACAACTACGACAGCGCCAACAACTACATCGACGAAGACAACTACAACAGAGCCGACAACTACTTCAACCACAACTCTGCCAACAACTACGTCTACGACGACAACTACAACAGAGCCCACAACTACATCAACAACTCTGCCAACAACCACGACAACTACATCAACCACGACTCTGCCAACAACTACTTCAACAAAAACAACTACGACCGAGCCCACAACCACATCAACCACGACTTTGCCAACAACTACTTCAACGAAAATAACAACGACAGCGCCAACAACTACATCGACGAAGACAACTACAACAGAGCCGACAACTACTTCAACCACAACTCTGCCAACAACTACGTCTACGAAGACAACTACAACAGAGCCCACAACTACATCAACAACTCTGCCAACAACTACGACAATAAAGACAACATCGACGGTGCCTACAACTACATCAACCACGACTCTGCCAACAACTACTTCAACAAAAACAACTACGACAGCGCCAACAACTACATCGACGAAGACAAGTACAACAGAGCCGACAACTACTTCAACCATAACTCTGCCAACAACTACGTCTACGAAGACAACTACAACAGAGCCCACAACTACATCAACAACTCTGCCAACAACTACGACAATAAAGACAACATCGACGGTGCCTACAACTACATCAACCACGACTCTGCCAACAACTACTTCAACAAAAACAACTACGACAGCGCCAACAACTACATCGACGAAGACAACAACGACGGAGCCTACAACCACATCAACCACGACTCTGCCAACAACTACGTCAACAGTAACTACGACTACCGAGCCCACGACTACAACAACTACAACTGCGTCAACCTCAACGTCAACTACAACAGAGCCCACAACTACATCAGCCACGACTCTGCCAACAACTACGACAACAAAGACAACATCGACGGTGCCTACAACTACATCAACCACGACTCTGCCAACAACTACTTCAACAAAAACAACTACGACAGAGCCAACAACTACATCGACGAAGACAACTACAACAGAGCGGACAACTACTTCAACCACAACTCTGCCAACAACTACGTCTACGAAGACAACTACAACAGAGCCCACAACTACATCAACAACTCTGCCAACAACTACGACAATAAAGACAACATCGACGGTGCCTACAACTACATCAACCACGACTCTGCCAACAACTACTTCAACAAAAACAACTACGACAGCGCCAACAACTACATCGACGAAGACAACTACAACAGAGCCGACAACTACAACAGAGCCGACAACTACTTCAACCACAACTCTGCCAACAACTACGTCTACGAAGACAACTACAACAGAGCCCACAACTACATCAACAACTCTGCCAACAACTACGACAATAAAGACAACATCGACGGTGCCTACAACTACATCAACCACGACTCTGCCAACAACTACTTCAACAAAAACAACTACGACAGCACCCACAACTACATCGACGAAGACAACTACAACAGAGCCGACAACTACTTCAACCACAACTCTGCCAACAACTACGTCTACGAAGACAACTACGACAGAGCCCACAACTACATCAACAACTCTGCCAACAACTACGACAATAAAGACAACATCGACGGTGCCTACAACTACATCAACCACGACTCTGCCAACAACTGCTTCAACAAAAACAACTACGACAGAGCCCACAACTACATCAACAACTCTGCCAACAACCACGAGAACAAAGACAACAACGACAGAGCCTACAACTACATCGACAAAGTCAACTACAACAGAGCCCACAACTACATCAACAACTCTGCCAACAACCACGACGACTAAGACAACAACGACAGAGCCCACAACCACATCAACCACGACTCTGCCAACAACTACTTCAACGAAAACAACTACAACAGAGCCGACAACTACTTCAACCACAACTCTGCCAACAACTACGTCTACGAAGACAACTACAACAGAGCCCACAACTACATCAACAACTCTGCCAACAACTACGACAATAAAGACAACATCGACGGTGCCTACAACTACATCAACCACGACTCTGCCAACAACTACTTCAACAAAAACAACTACGACAGCACCAACAACTACATCGACGAAGACAACTACAACAGAGCCGACAACTACTTCAACCACAACTCTGCCAACAACTACGTCTACGAAGACAACTACAACAGAGCCCACAACTACATCAACAACTCTGCCAACAACTACGACAATAAAGACAACATCGACGGTGCCTACAACTACATCAACCACGACTCTGCCAACAACTACTTCAACAAAAACAACTACGACAGAGCCCACAACTACATCAACAACTCTGCCAACAACCACGACAACAAAGACAACAACAACAGAGCCTACAACTACATCGACAAAGTCAACTACAACAGAGCCCACAACTACATCAACAACTCTGCCAACAACCACGACGACAAAGACAACAACGACAGAGCCCACAACCACATCAACCACGACTCTGCCAACAACTACTTCAACGAAAACAACAACGACAGCGCCAACAACTACATCGACGAAGACAACTACAACAGAGCCGACAACTACTTCAACCACAACTCTGCCAACAACTACGTCTACGAAGACAACTACAACAGAGCCCACAACTACATCAACAACTCTGCCAACAACTACGACAATAAAGACAACATCGACGGTGCCTACAACTACATCAACCACGACTCTGCCAACAACTACTTCAACAAGAACAACTACGACAGCGCCAACAACTACATCGACGAAGACAAGTACAACAGAGCCGACAACTACTTCAACCACAACTCTGCCAACAACTACGTCTACGAAGACAACTACAACAGAGCCCACAACTACATCAACAACTCTGCCAACAACTACGACAATAAAGACAACATCGACGGTGCCTACAACTACATCAACCACGACTCTGCCAACAACTACTTCAACGAAAACAACAACGACAGCGCCAACAACTACATCGACGAAGACAACTACAACAGAGCCGACAACTACTTCAACCACAACTCTGCCAACAACTACGTCTACGAAGACAACTACAACAGAGCCCACAACTACATCAACAACTCTGCCAACAACTACGACAATAAAGACAACATCGACGGTGCCTACAACTACATCAACCACGACTCTGCCAACAACTACTTCAACAAGAACAACTACGACAGCGCCAACAACTACATCGACGAAGACAAGTACAACAGAGCCGACAACTACTTCAACCACAACTCTGCCAACAACTACGTCTACGAAGACAACTACAACAGAGCCCACAACTACATCAACAACTCTGCCAACAACTACGACAATAAAGACAACATCGACGGTGCCTACAACTACATCAACCACGACTCTGCCAACAACTACTTCAACAAAAACTACTACGACAGCACCAACAACTACATCGACGAAGACAACTACAACAGAGCCGACAACTACTTCAACCACAACTCTGCCAACAACTACGTCTACGAAGACAACTACAACAGAGCCCACAACTACATCAACAACTCTGCCAACAACTACGACAATAAAGACAACATCGACGGTGCCTACAACTACATCAACCACGACTCTGCCAACAACTACTTCAACAAAAACAACTACGACAGCACCAACAACTACATCGACGAAGACAACTACAACAGAGCCGACAACTACTTCAACCACAACTCTGCCAACAACTACGTCTACGAAGACAACTACAACAGAGCCCACAACTACATCAACAACTCTGCCAACAACTACGACAATAAAGACAACATCGACAGTGCCTACAACTACATCAACCACGACTCTGCCAACAACTACTTCAACAAAAACAACTACGACAGCACCAACAACTACATCGACGAAGACAACTACAACAGAGCCGACAACTACTTCAACCACAACTCTGCCAACAACTACGTCTACGAAGACAACTACAACAGAGCCCACAACTACATCAACAACTCTGCCAACAACTACGACAATAAAGACAACATCGACGGTGCCTACAACTACATCAACCACGACTCTGCCAACAACTACTTCAACAAAAACAACTACGACAGAGCCCACAACTACATCAACAACTCTGCCAACAACCACGACAACAAAGACAACAACGACAGAGCCTACAACTACATCGACAAAGTCAACTACAACAGAGCCCACAACTACATCAACAACTCTGCCAACAACCACGACGACAAAGACAACAACGACAGAGCCCACAACCACATCAACCACGACTCTGCCAACAACTACTTCAACGAAAACAACTACAACAGAGCCGACAACTACTTCAACCACAACTCTGCCAACAACTACGTCTACGAAGACAACTACAACAGAGCCCACAACTACATCAACAACTCTGCCAACAACTACGACAATAAAGACAACATCGACGGTGCCTACAACTACATCAACCACGACTCTGCCAACAACTACTTCAACAAAAACAACTACGACAGAGCCCACAACTACATCAACAACTCTGCCAACAACCACGAGAACAAAGACAACAACGACAGAGCCCACAACTACATCGACAAAGTCAACTACAACAGAGCCCACAACTACATCAACAACTCTGCCAACAACCACGACGACAAAGACAACAACGACAGAGCCCACAACCACATCAACCACGACTCTGCCAACAACTACTTCAACGAAAACAACAACGACAGCAACAACTACATCGACGAAGACAACTACAACAGAGCCGACAACTACTTCAACCACAACTCTGCCAACAACTACGTCTACGAAGACAACTACAACAGAGCCCACAACTACATCAACAACTCTGCCAACAACCACGACGACAAAGACAACAACGACGGAGCCTACAACCACATCAACCACGACTCTGCCAACAACTACGTCAACAGTAACTACGACTACCGAGCCCACGACTACAACAACTACAACTGCGTCAACCTCAACGTCAACTACAACAGAGCCCACAACTACATCAACCACGACTCTGCCAACAACTACTTCAACAAAAACAACTACGACAGAGCCAACAACTACATCGACAAAGACAACTACAACAAAGCCCACAACTACATCAACAACTCTGCCAACAACCACGACGACAAAGACAACAACGACGGAGCCTACAACCACATCAACCACGACTCTGCCAACAACTACGTCAACAGTAACTACGACTACCGAGCCCACGACTACAACAACTACAACTGCGTCAACCTCAACGTCAACTACAACAGAGCCCACAACTACATCAACCACGACTCTGCCAACAACTACTTCAACAAAAACAACTACGACAGAGCCAACAACTACATCGACAAAGACAACTACAACAAAGCCCACAACTACATCAACAACTCTGCCAACAACCACGACGACAAAGACAACAACGACGGAGCCCACAACTACATCAACCACGACTCTGCCAACAACTACTTCAACAAAAACAACTACGACAGAGCCAACAACTACATCGACAAAGACAACTACAACAAAGGCCACAACTACATCAACCACGACTCTGCCAACAACTACGACAACAAAGACAACATCGACGGTGCCTACAACTACATCAACCACGACTCTGCCAACAACTACTTCAACAAAAACAACTACGACAGAGCCAACACCTACATCGATGAAGACAACTACAACAGAGCCGACAACTACTTCAACCACAACTCTGCCAACAACTACGTCTACGAAGACAACTACAACAGAGCCCACAACTACATCAACAACTCTGCCAACAACTACGACAATAAAGACAACATCGACGGTGCCTACAACTACATCAACCACGACTCTGCCAACAACTACTTCAACAAAAACAACTACGACAGAGCCAACAACTACATCGACAAAGACAACTACAACAGAGCCCACAACTACTTCAACCACAACTCTGCCAACAACTACGTCTACGAAGACAACTACAACAGAGCCCACAACTACATCAACAACTCTGCCAACAACTACGACAATAAAGACAACATCGACGGTGCCTACAACTACATCAACCACGACTCTGCCAACAACTACTTCAACAAAAACAACTACGACAGAGCCAACACCTACATCGATGAAGACAACTACAACAGAGCCGACAACTACTTCAACCACAACTCTGCCAACAACTACGTCTACGAAGACAACTACAACAGAGCCCACAACTACATCAACAACTCTGCCAACAACTACGACAATAAAGACAACATCGACGGTGCCTACAACTACATCAACCACGACTCTGCCAACAACTACTTCAACAAAAACAACTACGACAGAGCCAACAACTACATCGACAAAGACAACTACAACAGAGCCCACAACTACTTCAACCACAACTCTGCCAACAACTACGTCTACGAAGACAACTACAACAGAGCCCACAACTACATCAACAACTCTGCCAACAACTACGACAATAAAGACAACATCGACGGTGCCTACAACTACATCAACCACGACTCTGCCAACAACTACTTCAACAAAAACAACTACGACAGCGCCAACAACTACATCGACGAAGACAACTACAACAGAGCCGACAACTACTTCAACCACAACTCTGCCAACAACCACGTCTACGAAGACAACTACAACAGAGCCCACAACTACATCAACAAATCTGCCAACAACTACGACAATAAAGACAACATCGACGGTGCCTACAACTACATCAACCACGACTCTGCCAACAACTACTTCAACAAAAACAACTACGACAGCGCCAACAACTACATCGACGAAGACAACTACAACAGAGCCGACAACTACTTCAACCACAACTCTGCCAACAACTACGTCTACGAAGACAACTACAACAGAGCCCACAACTACATCAACAACTCTGCCAACAACTACGACAATAAAGACAACATCGACGGTGCCTACAACTACATCAACCACGACTCTGCCAACAACTACTTCAACAAAAACAACTACGACAGCACCAACAACTACATCGACGAAGACAACTACAACAGAGCCGACAACTACTTCAACCACAACTCTGCCAACAACTACGTCTACGAAGACAACTACAACAGAGCCCACAACTACATCAACAACTCTGCCAACAACTACGACAATAAAGACAACATCGACGGTGCCTACAACTACATCAACCACGACTCTGCCAACAACTACTTCAACAAAAACAACTACGACAGAGCCAACAACTACATCGACAAAGACAACTACAACAGAGCCCACAACTACTTCAACCACAACTCTGCCAACAACTACGTCTACGAAGACAACTACAACAGAGCCCACAACTACATCAACAACTCTGCCAACAACTACGACAATAAAGACAACATCGACGGTGCCTACAACTACATCAACCACGACTCTGCCAACAACTACTTCAACAAAAACAACTACGACAGCGCCAACAACTACATCGACGAAGACAACTACAACAGAGCCGACAACTACTTCAACCACAACTCTGCCAACAACTACGTCTACGAAGACAACTACAACAGAGCCCACAACTACATCAACAACTCTGCCAACAACTACGACAATAAAGACAACATCGACGGTGCCTACAACTACATCAACCACGACTCTGCCAACAACTACTTCAACAAAAACAACTACGACAGCGCCAACAACTACATCGACGAAGACAACTACAACAGAGCCGACAACTACTTCAACCACAACTCTGCCAACAACTACGTCTACGAAGACAACTACAACAGAGCCCACAACTACATCAACAACTCTGCCAACAACTACGACAATAAAGACAACATCGACGGTGCCTACAACTACATCAACCACGACTCTGCCAACAACTACTTCAACAAAAACAACTACGACAGAGCCAACAACTACATCGACAAAGACAACTACAACAGAGCCCACAACTACATCAACAACTCTGCCAACAACTACGACGACAAAGACAACAACGACGGAGCCTACAACCACATCAACCACGACTCTGCCAACAACTACGACAACAAAGACAACATCGACGGTGCCTACAACTACATCGACGAAGACAACTACAACAGAGCCGACAACTACTTCAACCACAACTCTGCCAACAACTACAACAGAGCCGACAACTACTTCAACCACAACTCTGCCAACAACTACGTCTACGAAGACAACTACAACAGAGCCCACAACTACATCAACAACTCTGCCAACAACTACGACAATAAAGACAACATCGACGGTGCCTACAACTACATCAACCACGACTCTGCCAACAACTACTTCAACAAAAACAACTACGACAGAGCCAACAACTACATCGACAAAGTCAACTACAACAGAGCCCACAACTACATCAACAACTCTGCCAACAACCACGACGACAAAGACAACAACGACAGAGCCCACAACCACATCAACCACGACTCTGCCAACAACTACTTCAACGAAAACAACAACGACAGCGCCAACAACTACATCGACGAAGACAACTACAACAGAGCCGACAACTACTTCAACCACAACTCTGCCAACAACTACGTCTACGAAGACAACTACAACAGAGCCCACAACTACATCAACAACTCTGCCAACAACTACGACAATAAAGACAACATCGACGGTGCCTACAACTACATCAACCACGACTCTGCCAACAACTACTTCAACAAAAACAACTACGACAGAGCCAACAACTACATCGACAAAGACAACTACAACAGAGCCCACAACTACATCAACAACTCTGCCAACAACCACGACGACAAAGACAACAACGACGGAGCCTACAACCACATCAACCACGACTCTGCCAACAACTACGACAACAAAGACAACATCGACGGTGCCGACAACTACATCAACCACGACTCTGCCAACAAGTACTTCAACAAAAACAACTACGACAGAGCCAACAACTACATCGACGACGACAACTACAACAGAGCCGACAACTACTTCAACCACAACTCTGCCAACAATTACGTCTACGAAGACAACTACAACAGAGCCCACAACTACATCAACAACTCTGCCAACAACTACGACAATAAAGACAACATCGACGGTGCCTACAACTACATCAACCACGACTCTGCCAACAACTACTTCAACAAAAACAACAACGACAGCGCCAACAACTACATCGACGAAGACAACTACAACAGAGCCGACAACTACTTCAACCACAACTCTTCCAACAACTACGTCTACGAAGACAACTACAACAGAGCCCACAACTACATCAACAACTCTGCCAACAACTACGACAATAAAGACAACATCGACGGAGCCTACAACCACATCAACCACGACTCTGCCAACAACTACGTCTACGAAGACAACTACAACAGAGCCCACAACTACATCAACAACTCTGCCAACAACCACGACGACAAAGACAACAGAGCCCACAACTACATCAACCACAACTCTGCCAACAACTACGTCTACGAAGACAACTACAACAGAGCCCACAACTACATCAACCACGACTCTGCCAACAACTACGACAACAAAGACAACATCGACGGTGCCTACAACTACATCAACCACGACTCTGCCAACAAGTACTTCAACAAAAACAACTACGACAGAGCCAACAACTACATCGACAAAGACAACTACAACAGAGCCCACAACTACATCAACAACTCTGCCAACAACCACGACGACAAAGACAACAACGCCGGAGCCTACAACTACATCAACCACGACTCTGCCAACAACTACGTCAACAGTAACTACGACTACCGAGCCCACGACTACAACAACTACAACTGCGTCAACCTCAACGTCAACTACAACAGAGCCCACAACTACATCAACCACAACTCTGCCAACAACTACGTCTACGAAGACAACTACAACAGAGCCCACAACTACATCAACCACGACTCTGCCAACAACTACGACAACAAAGACAACATCGACGGTGCCTACAACTACATCAACCACGACTCTGCCAACAACTACTTCAACAAAAACAACTACGACAGAGCCAACAACTACATCGACAAAGACAACTACAACAGAGCCCACAACTACATCAACAACTCTGCCAACAACCACGACGACAAAGACAACAACGCCGGAGCCTACAACTACATCAACCACGACTCTGCCAACAACTACGTCAACAGTAACTACGACTACCGAGCCCACGACTACAACAACTACAACTGCGTCAACCTCAACGTCAACTACAACAGCGCCCACAACTACATCAACCACAACTCTGCCAACAACTACGTCTACGAAGACAACTACAACAGAGCCCACAACTACATCAACAACTCTGCCAACAACCACGACGACAAAGACAACAACTACGGAGCCTACAACCACATCAACCACGACTCTGCCAACAACTACTTCAACAAAAACAACTACGACAGAGCCAACAACTACATCGACAAAGACAACTACAACAGAGCCCACAACTACATCAACAACTCTGCCAACAACCACGACGACAAAGACAACAACGACGAAGCCTACAACTACATCAACCACGACTCTGCCAACAACTACGTCAACAGTAACTACGACTACCGAGCCCACGACTACAACAACTACAACTGCGTCAACCTCAACGTCAACTACAACAGAGCCCACAACTACATCAACCACAACTCTGCCAACAACTACGTCTACGAAGACAACTACAACAGAGCCCACAACTACATCAACCACGACTCTGCCAACAACTACGACAACAATGACAACATCGACGGTGCCTACAACTACATCAACCACGACTCTGCCAACAACTACTTCAACAAAAACAACTACGACAGAGCCAACATCTACATCGACAAAGACAACTACAACAGAGCCCACAACTACATCAACAACTCTGCCAACAACCACGACGACAAAGACAACAACGACGGAGCCTACAACCACATCAACCACGACTCTGCCAACAACTACGTCAACAGTAACTACGACTACCGAGCCCACGACTACAACAACTACAACTGCGTCAACCTCAACGTCAACTACAACAGCGCCCACAACTACATCAACCACAACTCTGCCAACAACTACGTCTACGAAGACAACTACAACAGAGCCCACAACTACATCAACAACTCTGCCAACAACCACGACGACAAAGACAACAACGACGGAGCCAACAACCACATCAACCACGACTCTGCCAACAACTACTTCAACAAAAACAACTACGACAGAGCCAACAACTACATCGACAAAGACAACTACAACAGAGCCCACAACTACATCAACAACTCTGCCAACAACCACGACGACAAAGACAACAACGACGGAGCCTACAACCACATCAACCACGACTCTGCCAACAACTACGTCAACAGTAACTACGACTACCGAGCCCACGACTACAACAACTACAACTGCGTCAACCTCAACGTCAACTACAACAGCGCCCACAACTACATCAACCACAACTCTGCCAACAACTACGTCTACGAAGACAACTACAACAGAGCCCACAACTACATCAACAACTCTGCCAACAACCACGACGACAAAGACAACAACGACGGAGCCAACAACCACATCAACCACGACTCTGCCAACAACTACTTCAACAAAAACAACTACGACAGAGCCAACAACTACATCGACAAAGACAACTACAACAGAGCCCACAACTACATCAACAACTCTGCCAACAACCACGACGACAAAGACAACAGCGACGGAGCCTACAACCACATCAACCACGACTCTGCCAACAACTACGTCAACAGTAACTACGACTACCGAGCCCACGACTACAACAACTACAACTGCGTCAACCTCAACGTCAACTACAACAGCGCCCACAACTACATCAACCACAACTCTGCCAACAACTACGTCTACGAAGACAACTACAACAGAGCCCACAACTACATCAACAACTCTGCCAACAACCACGACGACAAAGACAACAACTACGGAGCCTACAACCACATCAACCACGACTCTGCCAACAACTACTTCAACAAAAACAACTACGACAGAGCCAACAACTACATCGACAAAGACAACTACAACAGAGCCCACAACTACATCAACAACTCTGCCAACAACCACGACGACAAAGACAACAACGACGAAGCCTACAACCACATCAACCACGACTCTGCCAACAACTACGTCAACAGTAACTACGACTACCGAGCCCACGACTACAACAACTACAACTGCGTCAACCTCAACGTCAACTACAACAGAGCCCACAACTACATCAACCACAACTCTGCCAACAACTACGTCTACGAAGACAACTACAACAGAGCCCACAACTACATCAACCACGACTCTGCCAACAACTACGACAACAATGACAACATCGACGGTGCCTACAACTACATCAACCACGACTCTGCCAACAACTACTTCAACAAAAACAACTACGACAGAGCCAACAACTACATCGACAAAGACAACTACAACAGAGCCCACAACTACATCAACAACTCTGCCAACAACCACGACGACAAAGACAACAACGACGGAGCCTACAACCACATCAACCACGACTCTGCCAACAACTACGTCAACAGTAACTACGACTACCGAGCCCACGACTACAACAACTACAACTGCGTCAACCTCAACGTCAACTACAACAGCGCCCACAACTACATCAACCACAACTCTGCCAACAACTACGTCTACGAAGACAACTACAACAGAGCCCACAACTACATCAACAACTCTGCCAACAACCACGACGACAAAGACAACAACGACGGAGCCAACAACCACATCAACCACGACTCTGCCAACAACTACTTCAACAAAAACAACTACGACAGAGCCAACAACTACATCGACAAAGACAACTACAACAGAGCCCACAACTACATCAACAACTCTGCCAACAACCACGACGACAAAGACAACAACGACGGAGCCTACAACCACATCAACCACGACTCTGCCAACAACTACGTCAACAGTAACTACGACTACCGAGCCCACGACTACAACAACTACAACTGCGTCAACCTCAACGTCAACTACAACAGCGCCCACAACTACATCAACCACAACTCTGCCAACAACTACGTCTACGAAGACAACTACAACAGAGCCCACAACTACATCAACAACTCTGCCAACAACCACGACGACAAAGACAACAACTACGGAGCCTACAACCACATCAACCACGACTCTGCCAACAACTACTTCAACAAAAACAACTACGACAGAGCCAACAACTACATCGACAAAGACAACTACAACAGAGCCCACAACTACATCAACAACTCTGCCAACAACCACGACGACAAAGACAACAACGACGGAGCCTATAACCACATCAACCACGACTCTGCCAACAACTACGTCAACAGTAACTACGACTACCGAGCCCACGACTACAACAACTACAACTGCGTCAACCTCAACGTCAACTACAACAGAGCCCACATCTACATCAACCACAACTCTGCCAACAACTACGTCTACGAAGACAACTACAACAGAGCCCACAACTACATCAACAACTCTGCCAACAACCACGACGACAAAGACAACAACGACGGAGCCTACAACCACATCAACCACGACTCTGCCAACAACTACGTCAACAGTAACTACCACTACCGAGCCCACGACTACAACAACTACAACTGCGTCAACCTCAACGTCAACTACAACAGAGCCCACAACTACATCAACCACAACTCTGCCAACAACTACGTCTACGAAGACAACTACAACAGAGCCAACAACTACATCGACAAAGACAACTACAACAGAGCCCACAACTACATCAACAACTCTGCCAACAACCACGACGACAAAGACAACAACGACGGAGCCTACAACTACATCAACCACGACTCTGCCAACAACTACGTCAACAGTAACTACGACTACCGAGCCCACGACTACAACAACTACAACTGCGTCAACCTCAACGTCAACTACAACAGAGCCCACAACTACATCAACCACAACTCTGCCAACAACTACGTCTACGAAGACAACTACAACAGAGCCCACAACTACATCAACCACGACTCTGCCAACAACTACGACAACAAAGACAACATCGACGGTGCCTACAACTACATCAACCACGACTCTGCCAACAACTACTTCAACAAAAACAACTACGACAGAGCCAACAACTACATCGACAAAGACAACTACAACAGAGCCCACAACTACATCAACAACTCTGCCAACAACCACGACGACAAAGACAACAACGACGGAGCCTACAACCACATCAACCACGACTCTGCCAACAACTACGTCAACAGTAACTACGACTACCGAGCCCACGACTACAACAACTACAACTGCGTCAACCTCAACGTCAACTACAACAGCGCCCACAACTACATCAACCACAACTCTGCCAACAACTACGTCTACGAAGACAACTACAACAGAGCCCACAACTACATCAACAACTCTGCCAACAACCACGACGACAAAGACAACAACGACGGAGCCTACAACTACATCAACCACGACTCTGCCAACAACTACTTCAACAAAAACAACTACGACAGAGCCAACATCTACATCGACAAAGACAACTACAACAGAGCCCACAACTACATCAACAACTCTGCCAACAACCACGACGACAAAGACAACAACGACGGAGCCTACATCCACATCAACCACGACTCTGCCAACAACTACGTCAACAGTAACTACGACTACCGAGCCCACGACTACAACAACTACAACTGCGTCAACCTCAACGTCAACTACAACAGCGCCCACAACTACATCAACCACAACTCTGCCAACAACTACGTCTACGAAGACAACTACAACAGAGCCCACAACTACATCAACAACTCTGCCAACAACCACGACGACAAAGACAACAACGACGGAGCCAACAACCACATCAACCACGACTCTGCCAACAACTACTTCAACAAAAACAACTACGACAGAGCCAACAACTACATCGACAAAGACAACTACAACAGAGCCCACAACTACATCAACAACTCTGCCAACAACCACGACGACAAAGACAACAGCGACGGAGCCTACAACCACATCAACCACGACTCTGCCAACAACTACGTCAACAGTAACTACGACTACCGAGCCCACGACTACAACAACTACAACTGCGTCAACCTCAACGTCAATTACAACAGCGCCCACAACTACATCAACCACAACTCTGCCAACAACTACGTCTACGAAGACAACTACAACAGAGCCCACAACTACATCAACAACTCTGCCAACAACCACGACGACAAAGACAACAACTACGGAGCCTACAACCACATCAACCACGACTCTGCCAACAACTACTTCAACAAAAACAACTACGACAGAGCCAACAACTACATCGACAAAGACAACTACAACAGAGCCCACAACTACATCAACAACTCTGCCAACAACCACGACGACAAAGACAACAACGACGAAGCCTACAACCACATCAACCACGACTCTGCCAACAACTACGTCAACAGTAACTACGACTACCGAGCCCACGACTACAACAACTACAACTGCGTCAACCTCAACGTCAACTACAACAGAGCCCACAACTACATCAACCACAACTCTGCCAACAACTACGTCTACGAAGACAACTACAACAGAGCCCACAACTACATCAACCACGACTCTGCCAACAACTACGACAACAATGACAACATCGACGGTGCCTACAACTACATCAACCACGACTCTGCCAACAACTACTTCAACAAAAACAACTACGACAGAGCCAACAACTACATCGACAAAGACAACTACAACAGAGCCCACAACTACATCAACAACTCTGCCAACAACCACGACGACAAAGACAACAGCGACGGAGCCTACAACCACATCAACCACGACTCTGCCAACAACTACGTCAACAGTAACTACGACTACCGAGCCCACGACTACAACAACTACAACTGCGTCAACCTCAACGTCAACTACAACAGAGCCCACAACTACATCAACCACAACTCTGCCAACAACTACGTCTACGAAGACAACTACAACAGAGCCCACAACTACATCAACAACTCTGCCAACAACCACGACGACAAAGACAACAACGACGGAGCCTACAACCACATCAACCACGACTCTGCCAACAACTACGTCAACAGTAACTACGACTACCGAGCCCACGACTACAACAACTACAACTGCGTCAACCTCAACGTCAACTACAACAGAGCCCACAACTACATCAACCACAACTCTGCCAACAACTACGTCTACGAAGACAACTACAACAGAGCCAACAACTACATCGACAAAGACAACTACAACAGAGCCCACAACTACATCAACAACTCTGCCAACAACCACGACGACAAAGACAACAACGACGGAGCCTACAACTACATCAACCACGACTCTGCCAACAACTACGTCAACAGTAACTACGACTACCGAGCCCACGACTACAACAACTACAACTGCGTCAACCTCAACGTCAACTACAACAGAGCCCACAACTACATCAACCACAACTCTGCCAACAACTACGTCTACGAAGACAACTACAACAGAGCCCACAACTACATCAACCACGACTCTGCCAACAACTACGACAACAAAGACAACATCGACGGTGCCTACAACTACATCAACCACGACTCTGCCAACAACTACTTCAACAAAAACAACTACGACAGAGCCAACAACTACATCGACAAAGACAACTACAACAGAGCCCACAACTACATCAACAACTCTGCCAACAACCACGACGACAAAGACAACAACGACGGAGCCTACAACCACATCAACCACGACTCTGCCAACAACTACGTCAACAGTAACTACGACTACCGAGCCCACGACTACAACAACTACAACTGCGTCAACCTCAACGTCAACTACAACAGCGCCCACAACTACATCAACCACAACTCTGCCAACAACTACGTCTACGAAGACAACTACAACAGAGCCCACAACTACATCAACAACTCTGCCAACAACCACGACGACAAAGACATCAACGACGGAGCCAACAACCACATCAACCACGACTCTGCCAACAACTACTTCAACAAAAACAACTACGACAGAGCCAACAACTACATCGACAAAGACAACTACAACAGAGCCCACAACTACATCAACAACTCTGCCAACAACCACGACGACAAAGACAACAACGACGGAGCCTACAACCACATCAACCACGACTCTGCCAACAACTACGTCAACAGTAACTACGACTACCGAGCCCACGACTACAACAACTACAACTGCGTCAACCTCAACGTCAACTACAACAGAGCCCACAACTACATCAACCACAACTCTGCCAACAACTACGTCTACGAAGACAACTACAACAGAGCCCACAACTACATCAACCACGACTCTGCCAACAACTACGACAACAAAGACAACATCGACGGTGCCTACAACTACATCAACCACGACTCTGCCAACAACTACTTCAACAAAAACAACTACGACAGAGCCAACAACTACATCGACAAAGACAACTACAACAGAGCCCACAACTACATCAACAACTCTGCCAACAACCACGACGACAAAGACAACAACGACGGAGCCTACAACCACATCAACCACGACTCTGCCAACAACTACGTCAACAGTAACTACCACTACCGAGCCCACGACTACAACAACCACAACTGCGTCAACTTCAACGTCAACTACAACAGAGCCCACAACTACATCAACCACAACTCTGCCAACAACTACGTCTACGAAGACAACTACAACAGAGCCCACAACTACATCAACAACTCTGCCAACAACCACGACGACAAAGACAACAACGACAGAGCCCACAACCACATCAACCACGACTCTGCCAACAACTACTTCAACGAAAACAACAACGACAGCGCCAACAACTACATCGACGAAGACAACTACAACAGAGCCGACAATTACATCAACAACAACTCGGCCAACAACTACATCGACGAAGACAACTACAACAAAGCCCACAACTACATCGACAACTCTGCCAACTAAGCCGAAAACCACATCTTCTACTGGCAACAATCAACACCACGAGCACCACCATCATCACCATCAAAGTGAGCCTGGCATTCCCTTGTTTCCTGGTCTACCAATTTTGCCATTACCTAACTTGCCACAACTCCCTTTTCCACCAATACCGATTCCAAATTTACCACTACCTAATTTGCCGCGTCCTCCTCCCTTGCCGCTTCCAAATTTCCCTCTGCCTGCCCCTTTGCCGCTTCCTCTCCCTTTGCCGGTTCCAAATTTACCGCTTCCTCTTCCCCTGCCGCTTCCAAATTTGCCACTGCCTGGCCCTTTGCCGCTTCCAGACTTGCCAGCTCCTCCCCCTTTACCGGTTCCAAATTTGCCGCTTCCTCCACCTCTGCCGCTTCCAGAATTACCACTGCCTAACCCTTTGCCGCTTCCAGACTTGCCGGCTCTTCCCCCTTTACCGGTTCCAAATCTGCCGCTTCCTCCACCTCTGCCGATTCCAAATTTGCCGCTTCCTCCACCTCTGCCGCTTCCAGAATTACCACTGCCTAACCCTTTGCCGCTTCCAGACTTGCCGACTCTTCCCCCTTTACCGGTTCCAAATTTGCCGCTTCCTCCACCTCTGCCGCTTCCAGAATTACCACTGCCTAACCCTTTGCCGCTTCCAGACTTGCCGGCTCTTCCCCCTTTACCGGTTCCAAATCTGCCGCTTCCTCCACCTTTGCCGATTCCAAATTTGCCGCTTCCTCCACCTCTGCCGCTTCCAGGTTTACCTCTTCCTTCTCCATTGCCTTTACCGATTCTTCCACCAATACCGTTACCCGTCTTGCCTCCTCCACTGAATCTTCCTATTCCTAACAATCAATCATTAACTTTTCCTAATCCATTTGGTCAATTTCCTGGCTTTTTTTGGAGATCTTTGACAAACGAAACTATTGATGTCAATAGAAAATTGAAAAATTATAGAACAGGAAAGAGAGAGGCTTAAAAAAATTATTTTAGTTCCTTTTCTTATTATTTGAATCAGTTTTCGTAAGTTAGACTGTCTAAATGATAACATAACTATTAATATAAATAATATTATGATTTCTTCTGTCTCAATTAGAACAAAACTATTAATAATAACATTCTGAGTTTTTATTTGTTACTAAAAATTTGTCTTTTCCTACAGTTAAGTTTAATTCGTAAAATGTATTAGCTCATTTCAGTGGAAAAATATAATGTATTAAAATTTTAATAATTTTTATAACAAAACAGTTTGATACATGTATGAAGAGCTAAACCTACAAGATATAAAATAAAAAAGCATGCCAACTAAATAAAAAGCTAATAAATCTTAAAAAACACACTTTTTTTATCTTTTATGGGCTTGATATTAAAAAAAATATTAATTGAATACGCGAAATAGCATATTGAATGCTTATATTAAAAGCTATCATATTAAAAATATCCCACATTGTTAAAAAAACTGGCAAATTTTAATTGGTAGATAGTTTGAAAATTATCGAAGAAACCGATAGTAATGATACTTTTTATAGCTAACATTCCCGCCAGATGCTATATATGTACACTTATTAAAAAACTGGTTTAAAAAAGCTAGTTTCGCAACTCTGCCAAGCACTCGGTCATTTGGTTTTTTGTCTTTACCCCATACAGTTGATAAACCTACAAGTAAGGAAAATATAAAATATATCTTTTAATAAATTTTGTTAAATTCAATTGTGTAAGATATTTAAGCTTGTTTGTGGCACAATGAAGGTGGTCGAGCCAGTGTATTGGGGAATAAAAATCAAGCGATTACTTTTAAAAACAACAATTGCCTGGCTCGCCCAACCACGTGTTTCAAAATGGCGACACACAAGCGAAAAAATTTTACTTTGATTAAAATGATGATTATTTAACTTACCTTTTGCGGTTTCCACCAGAAGGCATTTAATTGTCTAAAGATGGTCTAAGGTGTCTGATTCTTAAAACCATTTGCTGTTTTTTTTTTTTTTGCGGAACACCATATCTAACCGTATTCTGCTTTTACTTATATCTACTCAACAGAATGGCGGACGCTGCTCCAGCCCGTAGTGGATTCCGAGGCGGTTTTGGCTCTCGTGGAGGTCGTGGTGGACGTGGTCGTGGCCGCGGACGCGGTGCCCGCGGCCGTGGTGGCAAGGAGGATTCCAAGGAGTGGGTCCCTGTCACCAAATTGGGTCGTTTGGTCCGTGATGGCAAGATCAAGTCGTTGGAGGAGATCTATCTTTATTCATTGCCCATCAAAGAGTTTGAGATCATTGATTTCTTCTTGGGTTCATCTCTTCGCGATGAAGTATTGAAGATTATGCCTGTGCAGAAGCAGACACGTGCTGGTCAGCGTACCCGCTTTAAGGCTTTTGTGGCCATTGGTGATAACAACGGACACATTGGTTTGGGCGTTAAGTGCAGCAAGGAAGTGGCCACCGCCATTCGCGGTGCTATCATTTTGGCCAAATTGTCCGTCGTGCCTGTGCGACGTGGTTACTGGGGTAACAAAATCGGTAAGCCCCATACCGTTCCCTGCAAGGTCACCGGCAAGTGCGGTTCGGTTTCAGTGCGACTGATTCCTGCTCCCCGCGGTACTGGCATTGTTTCGGCTCCAGTTCCAAAGAAGCTCTTGACCATGGCTGGTATTGAGGATTGTTACACCTCGGCTCGTGGCTCCACCGGTACTTTGGGTAACTTCGCTAAGGCTACATATGCGGCCATTGCTAAGACCTATGCCTATCTGACCCCAGATTTGTGGAAGGAAATGCCTTTGGGCTCTACCCCATACCAGGCATATTCTGACTTCTTGTCGAAGCCCACAGCTCGCCTACATGCCGATGCCTAAGACAATAAGAGAGTTTTCTTGAATTGAATAAATGAAACTGCTTTCATTAAGTACTTCGTGTGTTATTTTTTAACTAATAATTTATATTTTCCTTTGGCAAATGTAAACAATTTTACATAAACCGCTTCAGTAATATTGCTTCCTCATAAATAATGGAGCTGCAAAGTTGAAACAATGTTGATTATGGTTTATTGTTGGGTGATTTATTCATATTAACAAAAGAAAAGTATTGAATGTCCCTATATACATAGATTTGCTTTATATTTTCTAGAATTCACAAATTCCGAGGCTTAAACTCAAGTTGAACATAATTATTGGCTATATAATCTATATCCAAAGGCTTAAATGAAACTCTCAAGTTGGAATGTTGGAAATGCTGTAGAATCTGAAAAAGAGTAAACTGGATTAGTAGGAAAAAAAAAAATATCAAAAGCATATCTGTGCAACTCACTAAATTTTTATTCAGCCGCGTCTTATACAAATTAAGATGCAACAGCTCTTTGCGACCACTTAAAACCGTCTCCATGATTTCTGTTTTAGGGTTGAATAAGTTTATATCTAAACTATTTTTGGATACATATAACAATTTTAGTTTTGGACAATGGTGAACCATATCCCAAAGTTGTGTAGCATTACGCAAAATATTCGTTTCCACCATGTTTACTTGTTCTAAAGATGGTAAACTATTCATTATTTTCATTAAATCTTCCCTACTCCATCCATCGTCTTCAATAATGGTAAGGCAATATAGATTTTGCAGTTGGCACAAAATTTCAGTATTACAGTTCCAAATTGAATCATTAAAAGTGGCTCCAATTATATCCATTCCACTTAATTCAACAATAGTATTAAATTGGTTTTGAATACCTCCTTCGGTGGAAAATCTGAACTTACGCAACCTGGGTAATGATAGAATTTGAGCTATATCTTCCTTAGTAAGAGCCTCCAAGTTAAGTGTCAATTCTTCTAGTTCTTGCAATTTAAGCAGAGCATTCATATAGAATGACCCTTCTCTTTTATGCCACTGTATACTTAACTTCTTTAACTGGAGTTTCTCACAGATATCCATAAAGCTGTCATATTTCAAGCACCAACATTCTTCGATATCCAAATCAGTTAAATAACGAAATTTGTTTATATGACGACCTGTGCACATTCCAATTAAAACAAAAGAAGTCAAAGAGGGGAAAATTTCTGTTAGAATAGCAACATCCGTGTCACCATTTTCTGGGCCTTCTTCATCACAATAATAGTTAAGCTTTTTCATACAAGGAAATCTGTATTGACGCAATGTTTCAACTAGGTTAATCGTTAAATATCGAACTTCCAGTTCTTCAACGGATTCGCTAATGCACTCCAGAAAATTGTCCAAATATATCGAGTTCTCTATGAACACATCTCTTTCTATGATATGTTTAGTTTGCTTTTGCCACATGTAAGTCAGAACAGAGTTTACGCGATTTGAAGATACATTTGATTTGGTGGCCTGCCATACCTCCAGCTGATCTTCCAAACTCAGGTAATCTAGAATTTTACTAACACACATGTACACGCATACATATAAGTATGTAAGTAATTATGAATGAGAACAACAGTTTGGAAGGCTTAGTACTTACAGCAGACAATCCTCATTAAGTTCATCCATAAAAATCATAATCAAAGCTTCCTCAGGTATTAAAAATTAATTTGAAACTGAAAAATAACAGCGTTTACAACAAATTAAAGTAATATTTTCTACAATCTGTGAAATAAATATAAAGAGCTTTTGCCTTCAAAGTTTTATGACATTGTCAGCTGTTGGAGCTTTTGTTCGATTTTAAAACTTGTGAATTTTAATGTTGATAAGTTTAAGATAGTAAAAGATAATGAAATACATAAAATCAATTTCCATCGAAACACTTTATTTCAAGTTTGAATAACTATAATGAAACTAGACAAAGTTCTCAGTTACTAAGGTTAGAAAATTGATAAATTTCTCGATTAACAAAATATGTTGATATTTTATTGAAAAAAGTTTAACATGTTAGGATTATTGGGAAACCACGAGCCAAACGTCTACAACAATAAAGATTCCCAAAAAAGAAAAAAAATAGAAGGATTTGACACTCTTATCAATTAACATGGCTTCAAAACATGGACAATTTTTCTTAAATTGTGCCTAGTTGATTTATATGAGTAGTTGTATTTATAACTTTTATTACATTTTTATAAATGTAGGGCTGGCCTTAAATAAACTTTTTTAATGCATAACACAAGTTTGTTAGTTTTTTATACTCCCCAATGAACATTTTCTTTACCTACTTAAGCAGTCCATTCTGATAAGATTAAACACAATTAAATGTAGTTATCAACATTAAATTACAATCCATAATTCGTTAATCCAGTATTAAGGTATTTCTGCTGTAGATTGTGAATCAATCGATTTCAAGTTTCCGAAATGACCCTACGGCACCAAAAGATGTACATTGTTTATTCGTAACACGATCGCCGAATTCTCGCAACTTTTCATCCGATCCAAAGCGTTGAGATGCCAAAAAATAGGGTTCATAACTCAGTAGCTTTGCTTCCATATCATGGCTTATATCTTGCATTGTTCCTCGAAAGCCGCCATATTCTTTGGGTAAATATTCACGAGGTACTATTTGAAAGATAGCATCCGGATCGGAGCTGACAGAGATCTATCAGGATAAAAATAAGAATTTAAAGTTAATTTTAATGCGGTGGAGGTGCGTTTTTCTACCTACTCTTGATTTAATTTTTGTGGGGAAAAACGACTTTAAAGAATTAAAGCCAGTTTCAAAAGCTGATGGTACGTTAATAAAATGAATTCCTTTCTGACGTGTTGGCATAGCTTCATCGGCATATGTTGAAAATTTGCTTAGCAATTGCGGTTGAAGAGCAAAAAGATGGGTCCCAGTGACCCCACTCATATCCATAACTTCAATATATCCACTAACTGTAGCATTTTCATCCTCAAACATCATAATTTCTCCAAACATTGAGCCCACTCGTATTATATCCTGAAACTTATATTTGCTAGTATCATAGGAGCCAGCCCGTATAATGGTCACACATGGACCTGGATCATCAGCATCTCGTTGTATACGTAAAAGAACACTGAATAGGAAAATTATGTTTACACTTTACAAACTCTATCATAAAAAAAAGCTTACCCCATTCTTATAATATCCAAAACCATAGGGTCTGTAGCTAAGCGTCGTTCGTTAAACACTTCTGGTATTGAAGACTGTAGCGTATAGAATCGATCGAATTTTTTCTTAGCGCGCTCTATGCTAAATTTGGTGCCACGAAGGAAAGCTAAAAGAAATTGATCATCGGTGCAAGCTCGTAAATGGGGTTGTTTCATCACCCAATCCCTTAGAGCGGCAATATCTTCGTCTAGCCGATGTGGTACTTCATTCAGTTCTTTAATGGCTATGGCCTGCAGTGCTGGATGCAAAGGTCTTATTCGTGAATTTTCAATGCTCATTTTTGAAAAATAAAAAAAAATGGAATCAAAGGGACGATAGTGGAGATACTGGAATATATATCTGATTTGTGAGTTTAAGAAAACAGAATAGAATGATAAAAAGAAAGAATTAAAATGTTTATTTTTAAACTAAAGTAAATGTTTACACAGTTACCTTTACTTCCGCTAATTTATTTTGAAAAATCGTTAAAATTTGTAGTTGGCTTGCGGGGTAATTTTGTATGACTGTCCACACGGCAACTTTTCTCGCAATGGCTCAGTTGCGATTGGTTTTTTACTTTTCTTATTTCAATTTACCCAAAATGGCATTGCGTGTATATGTTTACCGTTTGAAAATAGCTCATCGACTGACAAACTGATATAACATGGAAAAATCAACGAACTTCCCATCATGCCTGCATTTCTTTTGAGCACTTGTTGATCATAAGCCGATTTAAACAAGGCATGAAGTCTTTTTTTTATATTTTTTTTATCAGCAGTTGCGCCTATAGTGGGTGGCTACGGGGACAGCGTGTACCAGGAGGCGCCAATTGCTGCAAGAGTAGTAGGTACTTATTTATGTTATGTTCGTTATGGGGGGTTTTGCGATTGATTGTCTTAATTGGCTTTGGATTTATTTAATTTTTTCGTTTTTTTTTTTTGGTTGGGTGCAAGCGGCTGCGGTTGACGTTTTGGGTGTCCAATTTCTTCCAACAGATTTTGCTTTCACCCTGCCCTAGATTTGGCTTCATAGATCTGCAGGTGGTTTCCAGCAAAACGTATTTCAAATTGAGTTCATTGATTTTAATTGGAGAATACAACTCTCTAGCTGATCTCTGACTCTATATTAAACGTTTTGCTGATTAAGAAGGTTAATCCAGTGCATTTCTTCTCATCATTAAACAAATTGATAATGTTATTTCTTACTTTTATTGCTTAGGTTACATTTAATAAGAAACGATAGGACAACAATACGGAAATTTATTACATATACCATATAAATTTACTGTACATACATAGAATATTTACATTTAACAGTTAAGATAAGTAACGCTTTTTGGCTGTTATCTTAAAATATAAAAAAAGGCATTTAAGAAAATTAGTGCAAATTAGATAAATTATAGCTCCAAGTCTATTCAAGTAGGAAAAAAGCTTGCCTTCGTTTTAAAAATACATATCGAAAAGATATATCGGATATATCCCGGTATATATGTACATATATCATTAAATAGAATATTTAACTAAATCAATACGAATAAGAAAATGATATATATATGTATATATCACGATATATACTTATATCATTAAATAAAATATTTAATTAAATTAATACGAAATAAGAAAAT
The DNA here is from genome assembly GCA_018903615.1 of Drosophila neocordata. Taxonomy (NCBI): domain Eukaryota; kingdom Metazoa; phylum Arthropoda; class Insecta; order Diptera; family Drosophilidae; genus Drosophila; species Drosophila neocordata. The sequence continues at coordinate 3,819,893 of JAEIGI010000013.1, forward strand.
GCGATTGTTTACATGTTAATACCTAAGTGTTTTTAATTGGTCACAAAAATTTGCGTAGAAACCATCAAAATTAAATGAAAACTTCAAGGTATAGGTCATTTTGATATAAACTTTAAAAATAAAAAACTCAAAATGCTAAATTTCTCGTTAAATATCGAAATTGTCAAAACATCAAAAATATTTCAGGCGCTCATCTCTATTAGCTATTTTTTCTGTATTTTCCGTGGCCAAAGCTTTGGTCACACTAACCCGTTTCTTGAGTTAAAACACAACAACAAAGGCGGAATTTTATTTAGGAGTATATTGAAACACCCAATAATTCAGCTTACATTGCATAGGCTGCCAGGACATCGATCACAGAGTAGAGAACAATGGCAAGCATTGAAGAGAATCCATTTGCTGCACTGCTGCAGGATCGAACCGATCAAACTGCAGGAGTATCCAAAAAATTAATTGAACAAGTTCTATTGTTCACGTTGGATAGTAAGGGAATTGCCGAAGGGGCAGAGACAAAACCAATTCTCTGCCTGGCCGATGTCGTGGTGGACACCAGTGAGGATCTAGTTGGTGAAGATTTGCTGGCCCATGGCTTATTCGAACGGCTAATGCTAACGGAAACCCAGAAGTACTTGGTGAATAGAAACAAGGGCGTGGAAGGAACTGCCGAAGCCTTGGAAACACTAGCCATTATTTATTTATATCGAGCATTTGCCAAATGTGAACTATTAAAGGCAGAGCCAGGTTCCGCAAAGCTTGTGGAGATGATTCTGAACAATGCTAGCACTTGTATGCGGCAACCGGATCTGTTTGCTCCTCAGATTTTTGGCCACCAATGGATGCAATTATTTGAAATGTCCGATGAACAGGATACGAGTGTACAGGAATTTTTAGTGAGAGTCACATTAAAAGTCCTGGAAGATGTTGATAACATTGAAGCTTTGGGTAATCTAAAAGCTATTTTCTATCCCATGTTAATGGATTTGCAAAAATCTATAGTTAAGGATAACTTAATAACATTAAAAAAGAATATTTTTGTTATTCTGGGCTATTTTGTGAGCGATAAGCGAGCTGCCGTCTTGGGCGAATTGCTGATTGATTACTTTACCCCCAATCCCAAAGCAAAAGGTAAGACAAATAATTATTTCAGAAAATTTGATTATGTTTTAACCACATGGTTTGTTTATAGGTGGCGATTATATGGACACTTTGTTGGGTCAATTGCTTTGTATTTCGATATTGCCCAAAACTCAAACAGCGCCCTTTGAATTCTTCCGTGATGCATACATACAGCAATCGGATCCTGCTCTTTGGACACTTCTATCACATCATCAGCGCTCCGTATTTGCGATTGTTAAACAGTTACTTATTTTATCTTCTGAAAGTAAAAAGAAGACACTGCAATGGATAGCCAATTGCCTGGATGCCAATGTTTCACGTGGACAACTCTGGAGCGCAATTAATCTTAATCTTGAGCAGACTGTTCATAGTACGGCCAGTGATGCATTTATGACCAATTTGTGTGCAGTACTAATGCGTTTATGTGCTCCTCTATGTTTGCCCACATTGAAGGTAAGCTTCATCTCAACGAAAGTAGATATTTTGAAAAGTTGGCATGTATATTGCTATTGTTATTTGTTGTATTTGCTTCCAAATTATAGGTTCTTTTGGTTGATCCAACTTACTGCGCTGTCACAGATGAACACCGCTCGGCTAAGGGAGTCAGCCTATTAAAATCGTACGATGAAAGCTGCCTGCTGCCGGTTGAAGAAGGTGAAGTTCGCATCACTGCAGAGAATTATAACTTTATTACGGAAATCTTTTATATGGCGCACAAATGTTTCGAATTGGGAAACCGTCCTTGTATTGAGCGTTTATCACGAGTAATGCGTGAATTGCAAAATACCCAGACGGCTTACCAGGATATAGTCCAAACTGATCCAAATAATGATCTGGCAAAAAATCTTATGCGTATGCTACTAGATCAAATGCAAAGGGCTTTGTGCATTAGAAACGCCCTCTCTGAGCCCGATTGTGATACTGCCATCTTGAAATTTTTCGAGGCCTCCGCCATTTGGTTAACCGAAGTGGCCTTATTGCCTAGAGAAAGCTATGAAACGTGTCTGGATAAACAAAACTTTGCTCCACAAATGTTACGCAATTTGGAATTGTTGTCGGAGGCACCGCCATATGTGGCTCCATATATGAAATCGATACCGGAGGCTATTATAGATAATATTGCAGCGTATTTGAATTTCTGCCGTAGATTGAATGGTGATCAATCCATACATGTATATTACTCCTCCCACGATGCCTTCTTCAAGATGATCCTGTTATTTATGGGCAGTTCGGAATTGGTAAAAAATCCCCACTTAAGAGCCAAACTTGCGGAGGCTTTGGAGTACCTACTGCCAACTCAAGTATTTGATAGTAATCGAAAGAGCTTCGTTACTAATATATTTGATAACCATCCGGATCGGAAGCAGTGTGTAAAAAGTTTACTAAACGTTTTTGTTAGCATTGAAATGACCGGACAATCGGTGCAATTTGAACAGAAATTCAATTATCGTCGTCCCATGTATGCCATAATGGAATTTCTATGGACCAAAGAGGAGCATGTCCAATCATTTCGGGAGTTGGCCAAAGAGGCAGAGGAAAATATTGAGGCAACTGAGCCGCCGATATTTTTGCGTTTTATAAATTTGTTAATCAATGATGCCATATTCTTGCTGGATGAGTCTTTATCGAATTTGGAGCAGATTAAGCAATTACAGCAGGCTCAGGATAATGGAGAATGGAATCAATTGTCACATAATGACCGCCAGCAGCAAGTATCCAATCTTCAACATTTGGGAATGTTGGCACGCTTTGATAATATTCTGGGACGTGATACAATTAATATTCTTAAATTAATATCAACTGAAATTAAGAGCATATTCTGTCATAACAGCATGGTGGATCGCATGGCAGCCATGTTGAATTATTTCCTTTTGCATTTAGTTGGCCCCCAAAAGGAACGGTTCAAGGTCAAGGATAAAAAGGAATTTGAGTTTGATCCTGCACAGACAGTGCTGGAAATCTCACACATCTATATCAATCTAAGCACCGATGACAGTTTCTGCCTTGCCGTCTCTCAAGATGGGCGCTCCTATAGTGATCAATTGTTTGGCTATGCAGAGAATATTCTTATTCGTATTGGCGGTGGCCAATTAATCGGCGACATGTCTGAATTTGCTTCCAAAGTGCAGAAAATGGGTGCCCAATACAAGGAGGAACAGGAGTTGCTGGCTGATGCACCCGATGAGTATCTAGATCCGATTATATCCACCCTAATGAACGATCCGGTAATTCTGCCAAGTTCCAATGTCACTGTCGATCGTTCGACTATTGCCCGCCATTTGCTGAGCGATCAAACTGATCCCTTCAATCGTTCTCCCCTTACCATGGACAAGGTGAAGTCAAATGAGGCTCTTAAATTGGAGATTGAGCAATGGATTGAGGGCAAACGCAATGCGGCACGCACAAGTAGTTGAGTTCAATTGGTTTGGGAGCAAGTGTAGGCACTACCAAAGAGTTAGCTCAGCTATCGGCCTGTAGTCAAATGTTATTTTCATTAAGAATTCCATGTTCACCTCGAGATTGTCGCGGTTGATTCCCTTTCAATATTTCTTTAAATGTTTTCATTGTTTTTTTTTGGTTTTTTGATTTAATTTTTAGTGTGGTTGTAGAATCGTAATAATATATACTTATTATGTATATATATAATTCATTAAATATAAATATAATCAATTAAAAGTAAAGAAGTTTGTCAACAAAAATTCTTTTTTGTTTATTTAATGGTTGCTATGTTTACAATTGATTTAAAAATAAAGCAAATTAATTTTTTACAATTAAAAACAGTCACATGATGTGCGTTAACTGTCATTAAAATTCAGAATTTCTGCAGCCTGCCCTTAAAATGCTAGGTGCTTAAACATTTTCATCTTGATCTTCATCATATTATAGTTTTTTAACAATGTTGTTCTCGTTTGGTTTTTCAAAAATTGTCCACCATTTTAGGGTTTTTTTTCGGCACGTTGCAATCGCATTGATTGAAAAAAAAATGAAAAATATCGTCGGTATAAGCGGTTTGTTGCTAAAAGCGAAAACGGACTAACTGAAGGTCCTTTCATGCTTGTATGGAGATTAACCAAGTCATCGAATTTTCGTCTCCATAACCGGACGAATGCTATAAGCGGAGTCGTTGTTACTGGATTTTACTGTGTGTATATATAAAAATTAAGAATGGCTTATTTCTACAAATATAAACATAATCAATTAAAAGTAAAGAAGTTTGTCAACAAGAAGTGTTTTTTGTTAAGCAAATAAAGGGTAAGCAAGTAAATGATGGTTAAAACTAAGTTAAGAAGAATATTAGTTAGCTTAATTCGTTTACGATATTTTCGAATGTTCTTAAAACAGAACCGGAACTAAAAAAATCCTAAAGCGTTTTTCAAGAGGAAAATCGAGGCCAACTCGGTTGTTTCTATAGTCTAATATTTTTTACCCTGAATTGCGGAAGTATCCAGACTTAAAGTCTTGCCTTCATTATTTATATTTATTAACATTCTATTTTTACATTCTCTTAACTTAATCATTTAATTCGAATCTACAAATTGTTTGGCTTTATATAAATTTTTATTTTACTGAGTTTTTATACTATTGTATTAAAAGTTTAAAGTTAGTTTATTTCAAAATTTAATCAAAAATTGTTTTTGTGGTGCAACAAAGTGTTATAGTATTATTTTTATCGTATTGTGGAAACATTGTTAATTAGTATTAAAGGTATTATTATAATATATGAAAGAAATATAGAAAATGTAAAAGGTAAAAAACATAACAAAACCCAAAATTTTAATTCATAGAATTTCAAGATTTTTTTTCTTCTCTTTATTTCTGTAATAAATAAATTTAAATTATGATTGTATGTACAACTTTTTATGCGCCATGATGTAATGTCTAAATGGATGGCGTCCCTTTGGCTGGACAACGATTTACTGTTTTAGTTTAGCATAATTATAAATCAAAATGTATGCCAAAAACGCCTATTAAAAGTTATGATTTCCAAATATAGAGCAATAGATAAATATTAAGCAAATGTAGACGGTAAATTAGTTTGCCAATGGGCAGAAACAACTCTTCAAAAGTAAATTGTCATAATAATAAAAATGCGCAATTATGCTGATGACCGCAGCAATAGCAACAGCCAACAGCAAAAGCCAATAATAACATGAACTCGAGAAGCATATTTCCAGTTCATTAGCCTGGGCCATTACCAACCGCCCATTTTTGCACCCAAACTCCATACACACACAACACTTTGCAGAGATTTTCTTGGCACGGTCTTTCTCGAACATGGCAATCTCTCTAAGGGTTAAAAATAATGCAATACAAATTATGCAGACAACTGGAGACAATAAAGTCATTAGCCCCATTTGAATTAGGATAAAGGAGCTTAGCATGTGTATGCGTCTTAAAATTTAAATTATGAATTCAAAAGGTTAGCTTATTTTCAATCCAATTAGAAATTAAAGTAAACATGTGCATATAGTTTACCTAAAATTGCTTTTACTAACCATTGTATGACACAATTTAAGAAAAATTTAAACACATTCCAAATACCTTCAAAATATTAGTGATTTTAAAATGAAGACCCAAATGCACTGCTTGATTACAATGTGCCTATATAATAGTGGGAAAATTCCCGAAATAACGTGTGGATATCATTTTAATAAATAAAAAAAAGGAATAGTTTTATTGTTAAAAGAGAATTTTTTCCTTTGGCATAGTTCTTTCGCTGTTAAAACGGAACGTGCAATAAAATCCCTTTGTGTAAGTTTTTTAGAGACAGTATTATAAATGTTAAGGGGAGGTAATATTTTTACGGTAGGTAATATTTGGACTATCTTATGTATGACTTAAGTCAAAGTATGGTATTATTAGATATTGGACCAGTATCGATTCTGTGTGGCTTGACTTATTTTTAAAGAATATATTATTTCATTGATATTTTGAAGTAAACTGTTAGTCAATTAAATCATAAATAATTTAGATCTTCTTTCATATCAGATTGTTCTCTGTCCATATTTTGTCGTGACCGACAAAAAATAAAGAATATCCTTTAAAAAGTTTGTGAAAATTTAATAGAAGGCTTTTTACTAACTTTTTATTTATTAACTCTTTATTTTAAATTTAATAGAAGGCTTAAGATAATTCGGTTTAAAAATAAGAATTATTTAGGAATTCATATACAAAATTTGGCTTATGTTTGTACAGCGAAATTTAAAACCAGGGTTAAAATAATTCTGTTTCAAAATAGGATACATTTATTAATTTTTGTTCTGGTGAATGTTGATTTCAAAATTGTAATGATTTAACAAAAAGTTTTATGGTATAAGCAACAAGCAAAACACTGCTTTACACTGCTTAAGCAAAAGGTTCCCCTTACACTTCTTGCTTTTGTGTTGAGTTTTAATTAAAGGAGTATTTTTCCCCTTAAACCTCTTGTTTTTGTGTTGGGTTGCAAAAAGAGATGAAAACAGAAAAAAGGGACAAAAATTTTATTTGGGACACGAAAATTTACGAGGAAAGACGAAGCATAATTCTTTTCGTTTTTCCTCGGATATTATCGTTTTTCAACAGATATTTTTATCTCTTTTTTTCTGTTTTCGTCTCTCTCTCGTGCTCTGTTAAAGCCTAACAGAGCACTGTTCAGGACAAAATGGTGGAAATTCGTTTCGTCCTTCGTTGTGCTGCTGCAGTTTTCATTGCGTTGCCTTTGCGTAAAGACGTGCGTAGATATATTTTTATGCGTGGACGAAAACAAAGCAAAAAATTTTTGAAATCTCGTCAAACAAAAACAAAAAAAAGCAAAAGAAAAGAAAAAAAGGACGTGTAAACCGCGAAATTGGACTTTCAAGTTTGTCTCTTTTCAAATTTTTTGGTTCTTATGTTACTAAACTAAAAGGCAAAGACCCGGTACATTTTTCATGTCCATGTCCTGTTTCTTGCGAGTGTTTTGGTGCATGAGTGGTAACGCTGTTGCTTCTTAGCTGCCTATCGGTGTGTGTCCTGTGTGCTTTTCCGTGTTTGTGTGTGTGTGTGAGTGCAGTCACGTGTCTTTAGGTGATTTTAACGAGTTCCGTGATACGCGAAATAAGATAAGAAACAAGAAATAACAAAACAGAAAAAGAACAAAAAACTCCTTGACAAGAATAACAGGAACATACACACACACCCCTACACATTCATATAAATGTGTGTAGCTGGAAGGATTTCTCTTATGCTGTAATATAAATAAATCAACCGCAAATTGCATAAAAATTGTTTCAAGCCAAATTGTGCACAGTAAAAGGCAACCAAAACATGTGAAATTTATGAGAAAATTGAAAATTTACAGTCATGTGACCTACACATTAGAAGTAACATAAAAAGAATATATTTATATATATAAAACAACAATATAATATTAACATTGTGAGAATATAAACAAATTAATATACATTTATTGAAATTAAAAGGTAAAAATCATTTGTAATATGTGAATATTTGTTATTCAAGTTTTTTGTCACTTTCTTAGTATTGAAAATTTAGAAAAGAAAAAAAAAGGTTTAAACTTTTTGAAATTTACATTTATTTATCTGCTTAAATTTTTAATTATTATTAGTATATTATATTATTAAATGTAAATATGCTAGCGACAAGCAGATTTAAATTAATTTTTAAAAAATAATTAAGTAAATAAAATAAAAAATTATGTAAATTATAATATCAGTATATATTTATTTTATTTTAATATTATTTGATTTTCATTTTTTTGTAATTTTTAGGAAGAAAACTTAACACATTAAAATATGAATTCCTACAAAGTTATAAAATAAATCGAGTTAAATTTTTAACTGATCATATAGAATATAATTTAATTAAATTATTAAACCTTTAAAGTCCAAGGGAAATATTAGGGACAAATATTGGGTATAAATCGGTTGAAAAGTTTTTTAAGGAAATTTCAATTCTTAACTGCTTAAATAATAGTTACAAATGTATTTTAATTTAATAATATAATCTTAAATTGTCTAGGAAATATTCTTAGGATAACTTATGTTTTTTAGTATCTCTTAAAAATTTTAAAAAATATTTTTTGTGAGAGTTGAAGCTTTATAATCTATATAAGTAGGTATTTACATATATATTATATATATGTATGTAGTACTCCTATATGATATAATTTATAAATTTCATTCCTTAACCCATCGTTACGTTTCCTCTATTATAAATGAGCAATCAGAGTTCATTATCATATTAAAAATAATTTTTAAAAATTTGTTTATTTTTTTAGCTTACATATTTATTGAATATTTATGTATTTACAACTTAATAATACTTACAAATTATTTTTTTTATATATATTTGTCAATTTTTAATTTTTTGTTGATTAATTATAGGAAACAATCTGTTTAGGAAAATCTTTCAGATTTTTGGCTATATCTATCTTATTTCTTATGATGTTGCTATATCATTTTTAAATTGTTTTATATTTACAAATCAATATTAACAATTATAAAATAAAACTACAGACTTTCTATATCCCATATAAATTAATGAAATGTTAATAACAACTTGACAACGTACTTTATATCTTACTAATATTCTAATAAATCGAACATGATATTAAAAAAAAGAAGTATCTTAAAGATATGCTTAAACATTTTAACTCTGTCTTCATGAGTTGCAGATTTTATATAATTTATGATTATATCTCAACACAGGAGCATATAATCAATGGGCAAAGCCAATTGTTAGGATAACCTTTCACCAGAAGTGGGCGTGTTCCGACAATTTCCGTTAAACAAAACTTGTCAATTGCAAATATAAACGGCAACAAAAAGTTGCTTTTCTCATGCAACAATTCCTTGAGTTTCTTTTTTCTATCCTTCAGCCACAGAATGTTTTTTTTCGGTTCGTTTCATGAAAAATGTCAAATACATGGCATAGTAGTTCTTGTCTTTTTTTTTCTTTGGGGCAGGCGATAGGGATGGGGGGGCTGAGGATTAGTCAGCAGAAAAAATGGAACAATCAATATTTGATTGACTGATTGATATGTGGAATGATTTATTGGCCTAGGACTTAAAGGCCGAAAAATTTGAGAAACTTTTTTTTTTTTTGCAATACACCGAAAAAGTACAAAAAGAAAAAGGCAAAAGAAAGTGAAGAGAAATAAAATATATATTTCTCTTGCTCTATCTACTTTTCAGTTTTTCTTGAAAACTTTCTTTCGCGTAAATTTTTATGTGGCAAAAGTAAATAATGAAAGCTATTTAGCACAGCCGAGAGGCACATTAAGTTGTCGCCAGGATTATTCATCCTGCACCCAAAATCGGGGCAAACAACCATCAAAAAAAGAGAGGAAGAAAAACAAACAGATACAAGAAAAGAATGTGAGGAAAGGGGAAAACTGTGACAGGCGCTTAATGAGCTGTGCCCCTCGATCCATGGTGTCATGACCCGCTGGTAGAAGTCCAGCTGCCGATTTCCTCTCTCACCCATTGGCATCGTCTCTGTCTCAATCTCTGCCAACCATGTATCTTGTTCTCCTGAAAAAAAATTTCAACAATTTTTTACTGCCACCTGCAACGGCAGCGCATTCTTCTTATGCCAAAGTATTTCTTTTATTTCTTTTTCACAATCTTTTTTTTTTTTTTCTTGTTATATGCTCTGAAGGGGTTAACAATGCTTGACGTCATTTTGTTTTTTCTTCTTTTTGCCAATTGTGGCCTCTCTGGTGGTTACCTGTAGCTTAATTAGTTTAACGTGCCTTCATGTGAGAAACATAAATATTTCGAATTTTTATATCCCGAAAGAGTCCTTAATTATGAAAAACTTTGACTTGATAAAGTTTTTAATTAATTTACATTTTTTTTCATACCAAAATAAAATGTTAAAAATTCACACATCAACTTAATGGAATATCTTAAGAGTGAAGAAAATAAAATGGAATTTCTTTCAAAAGTTACAATAGATTTGTTTAAATAAGTATAAACTTGTTTTTGTAAAATTGCTTTAATAAGAAACATCTACCAATGATTAAGAATGATAAAAATTCCATTGGATAATAAATATTAAAATTAATAAAAATTGATAACCGAATAGACTTTGTGTGAAAAGAATTTGCAAAACTAAAAATAAGACTAGTTTGTTTTGAAAGAATACTATTTATATTACTTAAAGAATATTTAATATGATGTTTCTCTCGGAAAGATAGATAGTTTTAGCATGGTAAACAATAGTTTCAGGTTACCCAAGCAAATGTTTCGTATGAGAGTCGAAGTTTAGATATTCTTAAGTTTGATTATATATTTTTAACAGATCACAATAGAGTTTTATGTCTTAATATTATTCTAAGACTTTCTAAGATTAAAGTTGAGTTTTACACTTGGGACGGACTAAAATACTGCTTGTCGATGTGATCAAGAAGTCTTCTTCTGTTTATTACACTTTAACATTCTGTTAACAGTGACTGGAACAGATAACTTCGTCCACTGCGTGCAGTTCGATCTCGCTTATTTAGATCGAACTCAATGAAACTATCCGTTGGTCTATAATTCCGTTTTCTATATAATTTCCTAAATATTCAAAATGTGTCTAAATTAAAAAAAAAAAAATTATGGCTTTTTGAAAAAGCTTCTTTTAATATAAAATGTCAAAAATTTGCCAAGATTTCCTTAAATTTTGAATAGAAAATGTTAGTAAAATAAAATAAAAACTATAAGAATTTAATAAATTGGTTTATATATATTATCGTTATTAATTTAAATTATATTAAGTATTTTATCAACCATTTTTCTTATCATTTCTCATTAATTTTTCAATTTATGGATTCTAATTTTTGTTTACATTATTGTAAAAACTTCTTCTGACCTGACTTGTTCTATATTTTGCCTATTTGAACTTATATATTTTATATTTGCCACATTGGCAATTCTTTATTCTTATCTTCTAAAGATTTTTTTTTAGATATTGAAAACGGGCAAAAACTTTACAAATTTCACATGGAAGAAAGTTTTTGTTTTTCCAATGCGTATGTGTGTGTGTGTGTGTGTGGATTTTTTCTTGTGGCCCATAACCAAACTTTACCCATATCAGAACTGCTTCTTTTGCTTTGGAGAGAGATGAAAAACCTTTGGGGCGATTGAAAAATATTTTCATATGTAAATTTTGTTGTTGTTCGTATTGGTGTTAGTGTTATGGTTGGATGGGTTCTAGGTTCCGAGTTTTTAGGTTCTACGTTTCGATATATGTATGTATGTGAGGATACATACACATATACATATATAGATTTGTTGCCTATTTTGGGTGGCGGCTAGCCGGATGGCTGCCGCATCTCAAGTGCAACAGCAACAAATAATAAATTTAGCCAGGCATCCGTTGAGTGGAAAAGACTTTGCTCTCTTTTACACTATTTCTATCTATATATTGCTTTTTTCTCTTTCTCACTTACTCTTTTCAGTTTACCTAGAAAGTTGCATTCGAGTTTTCTGCGGTTGCGAAAATTTTGTGGCATGTGGAAATTTATTTCATAATCCATACGAAAAAAAAACAAACTCACACTCATACGGACGTATAAAGTTTTCTTCCTTTTCTCCATGAGTGTGAGTGTGTGTGTGTGTGTGTCTTTTGCATATGAGAACTGAACACAACATGAGTGGCCCGCCTAAGCATGTAATTTATATCCCAGCTCCCTAACAGTATCTCTATCTCAATGCAGTTATTGGGCCAAAGTAACGTACCTACCAATTGCTCTGGTTCTCCTGTTTTTGCCATAAATTTGCTTCCTTTTTCCTTCCCTTCCCTTCCATTCCGTTCAATTCTCTTTGCCATTTTATTTGACCACATAAATTGTTTACCAATTTTCACAAAACTTTCTCGTCTCCATGTTTGCTCTCAATCTCAATGGTAAAAGCCATGGCAACACTCTTCAACCTACCTTTTGATTTAGCATCTAACCATGCAGTGGCATTTACTACAATATTTCTAACTCTTTATTTATTTTTTTATTACGTTTGCTTGATTGCTTAAATGTTGTGCAAAATACCGAAAAATCAACAAAAAAAATTTCTTTTTTCTTAAATTTGTGTAAAGATACATTGTGGTAAATTTACAATATTTTAGTAAATAAATTGAATAAAACTTTGACTGAATTAGTTTCTATTAAATGTTAAATAAACAAGTAAAATAAATTTGATTATCAAAGAAAAAATAAACGAAATTTCAACTTATTTAAATTTAACTAAAGTAAGATAATTTTTTATAAAATAGATAAAGCTAAATGTTTCATTTAAAAAAATCTTTAAATTACCAAATTTAGATCTACAATTATTATTTATAATTTTATACTTTTTGTCTATAAGCCTACAATTTTTTTTTGTAATGTTAAGTTGGGTAAATGTAGGCCCCATATTGGGTGCCAAAAGTTATGTAAAGAAAGCTGTATACATGATGTCTACGATGAATCTTTTATTAAAATCATCCTTGGAAGATTATTTTTTCCTTGGGCAATATAGAAGATTATCCATACACCATCTTATTACCTAAATTTTTCTGCAAGTCAGGATTCCAAAGCGGAGCGGGACCCTCTAAAAACCAAAGCTCTTTCGGCGTGGGGTGGGTTTTTGCTGGTATCCTGTCATTACAAATTTTAAAGTTAAGGATCTCTCCAGAAACTAAATTAAAACCTAAGATTACAACTCAAATAAAGAAACTTGATAGTTCTCTGGTCTAAAACAAAGGTAAAGATAATTAAACAAAATGTTGTGAGGTTTCAACAATAAATAGGGCAAATAATGCGGAATCATAGCTAATGTTGATTCGCTCGTTCATTACCCTATCCCAGCTATGATTTTCATTGCGGAGATTTTGCTGTAAAACGTTTTAAATGTTTTAGATCATTAAATTATCTCTCGTTAAGAACAATCAAAATTTAATTTACAAGAAGTTTGTAAAAATTATATTTTATTTGTGAACATTCAGTTAAAAATTTTTAAAAATTGATAACTGAAAAACCTCAAAAATAGTTTACAATTTTAAAAAATTTATGGTACTTTATATATCAGGAAATATTAGTAGAATTTTAAAAGAAATTTTAAAAGAAACATTTGATTTGTCTTTAATATGTTATTTTACTCATTTTTTTCTGCTATCACATTTATTCCATAAATTTTATTAGAATTTTTAAATATTTTTGAGATCTTTCAGTTTTCCAATTGCATATTCATAATTAAAATAATTAGGTACATATCTTTCAAAACACTTTCCATTTTGTAGTTTCTTGTTTTCCAATTTTCAAATACTTTCTTTTCTTTCTTACTTTCTTTTTGTGTTTGTCTATTTTTTTGTAGTTGCTGTTAAATTTAGCTTTAGCTCCTTTAAAACGACCCATAATCCTGTTTACGTCTACAGTCAAGTCCTTAAAGTCTGATTGCCATAAAAGCAGTTGGCCAAAATGGAACAGTTTTTTTTTCGTCAGTTCTGTTTTGTTACCGTATTTTTTCTTTCTTTGCTTGTGTTGTTGGTTTTGGCATAGTTTACAAATGGCAGCCAAGTGGTCAAGTCAACTCAAAGGAAAACGGTTTAAGAAGCAGCCTCAAAAAAGCAATTAAAAAACAAAAAACACAAAAAAAAGAAAAAGAAGAAAATTCAGCACTTTTGCCTAGCGAGCAATTTTTGGTATCTGTTGAGTTTCCACTGCCACTAAGGGTACGTGGCAGCGGATACAGCAAATGCAGTTTGTGTGTGGCTGCGTTGGCCTAAACTGAACTGAACTGTGCTGAACTGAACTGAACTAAACTAAACTGAACCAAACTCAACTGAACTCGTGTCTTATCGCAGTGAGAACAGGCATTTGGCCTTTGTTTTAACTCTCGGTTCAGGTTAAGTTTTTGTCAATGCATAAATTAAAAAAGTTAAAAGTTTTGGTCTTAATGAAGCTAAAGCAATTAAGAAAAGGTTTTTGCGAAAACTTAATGGACTGGACAAGACAACAAATATTTTACAATGCATTGATAAAGAGAGAAGGGAGGAGATGAACTGAAAGCCATATAGGATAGATACTTAACCTAATATAATTTGCTGTCACAAAGGATTACAACTTGTTAAAGCTCCTTCCCATATTACCCTAAAACTGGCCAAAAAGGAGATTATTATAATCCGATATGTTGCCTTTTATTTTTTGTTTTCGTTTTTTGCATATTTTAATCATATGAAACATTTTTTTTGTAATTTTTTTTGGTAACTTTTTGTTGCCTGGCTCTTTGGTAATGCCAAAGTTTTCCTTCTGTGTATGTGTGTGTGGAAAATCGGTGCACTTTTCTTTATAGTTATTACTTTATACAGTTTTTAACGTTCTGATTACAAAATTGCTTTCAATATATATTCACGTACATTTTTTTTGTTGTTGTTGTTGTTGCCAAAAGAAAAACCTCACTTTGGCACACCTGCCAAAGGATCCTGACCAGTTAGCTGCTGCACTGGGCCCACAAGTTGAGTTGCAGCCAAAGTTTAACACATTAAGAACTGATGTTGGTTGTTGTCTTGGTTGGGTAAGAAGAGGTGATTCTTCCTTTTCATGTTTACTTTCTTTTTTTTTTATTTTATTGGTCTTTGCATGAAAGTTGCTTGAACTTCATGTGGTTGATATAAAGGCTTCCTGTTGTATCATAAATTTAGACAACAATTTCCATATCAAGGAAAGTTTCTTAAAGAAAAGCAAAAGTTCCTTTTACATTTCCGGAATAATTAAGCTGGTGATTTGGAAAATATTTAATTTCATTTCTAAGAAGAATTACAAGTCTAATGATCCTTAAAGCTCTTTTGTATAACTATGTACAATTAAAAAATAAAAAAAAAAATTATTATTCCTAGAATTTTAAATTTTTTTTTTAAATTAATGGTTCTGTGTGACACTATAATAAAAGGAAAGATTTTTTATGCCAAATCAACCAAAATATTATTTGGTTTGATGCTCTATTTTAATGGAGTTTCTGCTTTCATTTTTAAAACTTTTTAAATTTTTTAAACATTTAATATATTTTAAAAATAATATATATGAAATTTTTAATATTAAAACATTTTTTTAAACAATAAATCGATTTCAAAAATAAAACATTTGTAGGTCTAATAAACATTTCGATTGATAATCGAAATAAATTAGAAAAGTTTTCAAGTGCTTAAAATTGAAAGGTTCAACCCGTGTTTTGTTTTAAAAAAAAATGATCAGTTTGGTCCTTGACACATTATTTATCTGAATTTCTTTTTCTTAATATAAATATTTTTTTAATAATCGGTAATACAAGTATAAATAAAATAAATTTTTACATAAAAGTTGAGTATTAATATAAGACTTAATAGTTATGAAAATATTTCTACTAATGAGTTTTTATCTGATTTTCCAACGAGTATTCGGAAATGGTTCTATTATTAGAACAGGTTCTATTATTAAACAGTTAAAATGTGTGCAAAAGCAGTGCTACCAGCCACTTTATTTTAGCCACTATATTCTAGTTATTATTTGGTTGATAAATTGTTGTAAAATTGTAGAATAAATTGAATTTTAATATTTCTGCATCATTTCCACTAAACTTTTTAATAGATTTTAATCCTCTGACTCGCTGCCTTTGCGAAAATCTATAATAAATGATTCCCTAATTGCTAAACAATTTATTAGTTACACAAAAATGTCTTTAAACTTATAAATTTGAAAGTGAAACATTTGTATTCTTATCATTAATAGAAGACTTTTATCTCTTTACTTACAGATTCCTATTAAAGAAATTCAATAACCATGAGGTTTCCACAAATTTGCTATCAAACCATATTGGCCACAATAGTTCTAGCCTCAATCACAATTGGTAAGTGAAAAGAAATGTTTTCAAATCAAAATCCAGAATCGCTAAAAGTCATAAATACTTAATCGCTTTCTGGGCCTGAAATTGAGTCACTATGCTGTATCTTGCTGACAATTTGGCTCAATTAGACACAATTAAAGATAACATTTAATCGATTTGAAAATTTGTCATCAATTGGCATAAAAGTCAATAAAATGATTGTATAAAACAATACAATTATAACTGAATATAAAAGGGAATATTTTTTTACGGTTTTTTTAAATCAATTTTTGCATATTTATTGCAAAATATAATTTATACTTCAAATTATGCTAATTAGGTGTAATTAAATTTCATGGCCTAGAAATACGGTGTGATTAAAATTTATGCGATTTGTAAAACAAAATGCAAGAAAAAAGGAGCTCAACGAATTAAGCAATCAATTTTGTTTATAAATATATTACATATATATATATATATAATAATAATTATAATTAATAATTAAAAGTGGGCGTTTGTCTTTAATCAATGACCTTTAAAATTATAAAATGTATATTTGATTTTTGAGCAATTTGTTTATTGAAATTAATTAGCCGTTTATAAGAGCAAATCATTCAGATAATTTTACAAATTTTGTAAAACACGAAAAAAAAGGAAAAACAATAAAAAAAAACTTTTTGTATAACATTTTCATTAAATAACATTTTGTGGGCATTGTAAAATTCTTTGAACTATAATTTTCACATTTTCAATTATTCGCCAAATTTTTTTCTTTGCATGACATGCAAATGCAATGACAATAAAATAAAGTGCATTATAATCATTTTATTAAAATTAATAATAAATCATAATAAATAATTCAATTTTTAATACCCTTGCAGAGAGTTTTATAAATTTTAAATGATATTTGTAAAATATGAAAAAATAAAAAATGTTTATGTACAGATTTCGGATTTTCTTCCAATTTTGTTTTCTGAAATCACTTTAAAAGACTTATTATTTATGTCTTATTCCAAAAACTTAAATTTACAAGAGCAAAAGTACATTTAACTCGTACAAATGAAAATTTTAAAGACAAAGGAAAAACTTAAGCTATCGATAAAGTTGACAAGGTAACGCCGCAGAGTCAATACTGTTTACTCAAATTTGAGTAATTTATGTTTCTATAGTTTTTACAATTTACATTGCAATCTTATTGTCTTAATAGTTCTCTAAATTATTCTAGTTTAATATTTACAGAATATGTTTTATAATTTTTTCTTATATAAACTTGAATGTATTGTTGGTTACAAAGTAAACAACTTTAATTTTACTTATTAGTAATTCAAATTATTACAAGTCTTCCAGATTACAAAATAATCTTGAATGTTTAACCACACTGAAAATCAGAAGAAACTTGTAACATTAAGAGTATCGATTCTTCGGTTTATGCACCATAATCTGTATGTTTTTGTTTTCGGTTCTTTATAGTAAAATCATCCGAAATGCATCAGAAATTGTTTTGTGCTTTATTGAAAAATGTTCAGAAATTTGCCATAATCTACTCTGGACTAAGAGTAATAAAAATGGAGGTCGGTCAGGTCGTCAGGTGCATTACAGAATGTGGCCAGAGTAATTATTGTTTCGCGTATGTGTGTTTTTCTGTGTGTGTGTTCGTGTGTGTAACGTGGGCAACGTTTTGCTATTATGCGCCAGGCATTTGCCACGTAAATATTAATAATGTTTATTAACTATTTGCTAGACCAGCAAAAGTAGGAGTAGGAGCAACAACGACAGATAATACCATCCGCCCATATCCTTGCATACATATTTTCTGGCGGTAAACTGTACAGGACATGCCTGATTGCCACCCTACCCACACGATAATTAGTGTGTTTTTAAAACAATAACATGCCGTTAGTGTTTAAATATGCTGATAAATTATTAACTAACTTTCGCACGTATGCGCTACGCTTCGAAATATGTGTAGAAGATACATAGATAAATAGGTAAATAGATATACATACATACATAAGTATATATACGGAATATAGACAAAAGATAAAAGGGTAAAAAATGAATATATTATGCATATAGAAATATTGATTTCATGGCTTTTGCATTTCTAAAGAAATCTATTTTAATAACATAAATAAATTTTTGTTTTATGTATGTCAGTTGATAATTAAAGTGAAAAATAAAAGCCATTTAATATGTACAAATGCTTTCCGAAATATATAAAATATAGGTATTCTATTCAAATTTACAAAAATATTTTGAAAAACCCATCTACCACACTGAATTTTCAATTATAATAAAATATATTGCAAATATATATTTAAACCATAAAAATGGAATACAAAAATTACAACATTTTGTATCTTAAGGTAAAATAAATGAATGTAAATTGCAGTTGTCATGCTTAAGTTTTGCTTTAAAAGTAAAGTCATTATATTTAAATTAGTCCTAAAGTAAATAATAACATTGAGGTAAAATTTATGTAAATTGTTTTTTATTTTCAAAATATTACAAGCAGAAGTTTCTGTATATAAAACCAGTTAACATGTTTAACAGTAAACAGTTCCTTTCTTTATATAAATTTTATTTTCTGTATTTCCACATTATATATTGGTTTTATCTACTTAATAAAGTTGTGCTACTTTTACTTAGTACTACAAATAACAATATTTGCTCTATATTTTATATAGTTTTGTGATTAAAATATATTTTGGTTTATTAAAATGTTATTTAAATTGAAAAATTAAAAAAAAAAGTAAAAGTGAAAGTTTTTGCATATAAAACCAATTAACAAATTAAATTTTTCTTGGGTTACCAAGAAGCAATTTCCTCCCTTATCTTAATTTCATTTTCTGCCAAGTCAAAGTGATCCACGCTTTCATGAGAAGAAGAAGAACACGTAATTGCTGGGCCAAAGTGATCATCTCTCACATGAAAAGCAAATGATACAATTACTTGTTATCTATATATATATTCATTCCACATGATGTATTGGTATAACATACTAGTTAGTATATATTTATGTATACTATATATATAATTATTTTTCCAACTTTTATTTAATAGGACAAAGAGTAACAAATATTTGCTTTACATTTAAAGTACTTTTCTGATATAAATAGAATTTGTAATATTATAATTAGGGTTAAAACGGCAGTTCAACTTCAGCGCTACAATATTTTATATAAAAACTAATTGCCGGAAAAACATTTAGAGCATCGTCTAATGTAAACATTCTATAAACAAAATAGTAAATAATGAAAAGCAGTAAAAAATTGCTAACTGAACTAATAAACTGTTTGATATATTGAAATAAATAATAATTACTAATTTTAGTATGCACAATAAGTATTTACTTATAAAACTTTTGCCATACTCTTAAATGTCCACGTGTATAGGATTTACGGGGCCAAGCACCTTTGTCAACCCACAGGGATATGCATGCATGCAAAAAAGAAAAATAAGAAGCATAAGAACGAGTCCTGTGCACACAACCCACGCAATCAATGTCTGGAACAAAACGTCTAGCCTTGTGTCAAAGTCGACACAAAAACGTTTATTAACCTGCCATTATCGGGCAAACTCATTGCATTCCATGTAGACGACAAGTCTAGTGCTAAGCTACTCCTCCAAAAAAGAAATATATAAAGGACCAAAGTACAAAAAAAAAAAAAGGAAAGGCAAAAGCAAAAGCCATCTTTGGGGACCTTTACCAACACACAATTTACACACGGTAACGATAAGAATCATCAGCACGCACTCACAACAACAATAATACAAAGCAATTGTCGCCAACCCACAAATTCAAATCCCTAATTACTTAGTCTAGGTCGGGGTCGAAAATCGGTGGAGCACTTGATACAAATTTAATAACCACATAGCTAGTGTTTTGTATTTCAAATTTGTATACTCTGAAATTATGAGGTGAATTAGAATCTAGATATATGAGGGGTTAAATAAAGTGTTTTTGAGACCCCATAAATGTGTGCTATACAGATAGACAAATGAGAGGAAGAAAGGATACATTGAGAGGTTGGGTAACTTTTTAAATGATTTCATCCATTTTATACTCGATGTTTTATAAAATTTGTTTCCCGCCCTTTAAAATTATTACTATTTGTTATATATAACTTATATATAACTTAATCGGAAATAACTTAATATAGCTTTTTATATCAAATAGTTTGCAGTAAAGGAAGTTTGACAAGAAGGTGATAAAGAGCTACATTGGCACTAAACGAATAGGGTAAATTTTTAAAAACTTTCGATTCCAACACTTTGTCTTCAAATTACAATCAACAAATGTTCCTTAGCTTTCAATGGCAGCCTCTAAATTTTATATTTTCAAAAACTCTTTCTTAGTTTTTTAAACGAAGAACAAGAGGAAAATTTATATTCTATATCTAATTCTAGAAATTTCTAAGTTAACAGTTTAAATTTCAAATTTATTTATTTTGTTACCTTATGTAGGGTATTTTCAATTCTGCTCATTACCTTACACTTTTTGATTTTTCTATATTAATTTTTTTATTAACCTTGACGCCCTTGCAAATTTGTCACCTGGGGGAAATAATAAAATAATGTAATTTTGTTATTACTATTGTTGGATTTTTTTTGTTTCTTTTTTGTTTTGTTTTCGGTAATGTCTTAATGTTTTATTGTGTTTTGTTTAGTTTTTTTTTTTTTTTTTGTTGTGGAAATTGACATTTAATTACAATTTAAGTGAAGTCAAAGAGGAAATTAGTGGCTATCATATGAATATGATTTATATTTAACGTAAATGAGTATTAAATTGCAAAGGCGGGAGAAATTTGTTTTATTGTGTGGTGTGTTTTTTTTTGGTATTGATTTTCCATATTGCAGTGATATATGATTTTAGATAGGGATTAAGCGAATTAACAGAAATAGGTAAAGCTATAAGTTTAGTCCTGTATGTCCTATTACCTTTCAAATCCATTAAAATCTTGACTTTTTGTGGAATTTTTGAATAATTGGAAATTAAATTTAATCTATTAAATATTGTTGTAATTAAATCTAATAAACATAAAGTAAACAAGCTTTAAATACCTTTCGGAAAATGGAAGATCAAAGATAAACAATTTGATAAAATATTTGAAAAATTTATAAAAATGAAAGAATATTTGAGTTATTTAATTGTTCTCATAAAGTTAATACAAGAAACTTTAATTGGAAAATTTCTTAAATCCTAAAAAAAGTTTATAATACATTAAAATCTCATTAGTAAAATCAAGTAAACAAATGAGCACTAAGGTCTGAGGCTCTTATAGATCTAAATCCGCTCCTGCATGCATGTAAATTTCTGTGGAAAATGTTTTCACTAATGACTTCTAAGAGGAGAGAAGGGTTATATGAATAAAGTTTTTGATATATATTGTAAAGACTAATGGTTACAAATTGAGTATTTGTAAAAACCAAGTAGCTAATTAAGTACATGAACATACAAACTTAATTAAACTGTTAATAACAAGTTTAAGTGAATCGTTTCAAGTTTTCTATTTGATCTCTTTACTAAATTGTAGGCAATTTTAGATTAAATTGCAATAAAAAGATTATTCTTGATCATTTCTTACAGTACTCAAAAAATCAGAGATAAGTATGGTTGCCTTAACTGAGGGAATTCGGAAGCCAATTATATTTCATTTAAATGAAAAGCTTTACTTTTACATCTATGAAAATTAAGTATCAAAGAGAAGTATTTAAATCTTATTGTTGATAAAAAAATTTTAAAATACAATTTTATTTGTAATTCGAATTCAAGCATTTCGTATAATCTATTTGAAGTCATTCCTGCAACTCGACGATGAAATTCATTCAGCTGATCAATAATTCTTCTTCAGCGTTAAGCCAACAAACAACCAACCAGGTCACAAATTGTCACATCGAGTGACGTTTACCATCCCATCCTTATCTCTCCTTCTTTGCTATCGTTCCCTTTCTCTTTTCTTACTCCCTCTTTCCCGACTGCCAGGGTACACCTTTCTTGCCTTTAATTAAAGCTCAATGGAAGCAATGTTGAAGAGTTAAAAAATAAAACAAGAAACGAGGAAAGGGGAGTAAAAAAATCAATCTCTGTATATATTATCGAACCAATTACAGAGGATTGCATAGCATGAACCGGATGTCACCTCCCTTCACTGCACTCGAGACAAGCTAGAATGCTGCCTTCATACCTTACCTGGTCCCATATCCAACCCTCAAGCTCCAAGCCCTTCAAAAACAACGATGCTTGACTTGGCTTTTGCCTTTCGCTTGGCATACTTAAAACTAACGGGCGAATCAATGGTAGCAAAATATGAATAAACTCAGATTCTGGAGTGTGAGTAGTTGGCGATTTGGAATATTTTTACTCGTTTTCTCGTTACGTTGTTCTCCTCTTATACACAGTGGGTAAAAGCAGTTAGAATAGAGAAATCATAACCAACAATCCAAACTATTATTGAATTTGAAATTCTATACAGAGTTGGGAATAGAAATCAAAAAGAGGTAAGAGGATGAGCGGTTTGGGGATATGGTGGTTAACATGATTCCTCCATAGTTACATAAAATGCATGAAAATCTCAATGCGAGTTAAAAGGCAACAAAAAAAAAAAACACAAAAATACCGGAAAAACTTTTTCAACCATTTTTTGAATGTCCAGCTTGGGGGTCAGAGTAAAGGCGAAAAGGAAGAGAGAGAGAGAGAGAGAGAGAGAGAGAGAGAGAGAGAGAGAGAGAGAGAGAGAGAGAGATTGGGGGAATTGGAGGAGGCCAAGTGGTTTGCGCTGGTGCCATGGGTTAAGCGGCTTAATTGTTGGTAAGGTCAATTCTGGATGCTCGCGCTTTAGCCTTGCACTCTTCCTCTCATTGGGAGAGCATTTTCTATTGCATACTTTCAGGCAGTGGACGCAGCTGCAAGCAAATTTACATAATAACAGGAAACAGTTTCTATACATGTGTATGTGTATGTGTGAGTGTGTGCGTGCCTGATGTGACCATTTTCCAAAAGCATCTAAAAGCATAGATTTTTTTTATTGTTGTTATTGTTGTTTTTGCTCCTTTTCCCGTAACCATGCACCGGAAAATGATGTGTTAGTTTGACAAAATGCGACATAAACATGAAATTGGAAGTCATGCAGGGTAGAAAATCATTTCAAATTATCAGGAATTCGGTTTGGGAAGTTGTAACATGGATATGAACCTTGTTAATATTATGTTCAGTTTTTGGATGCAAAATTACTTTTGAGATTAAGTTAGAACTTAAGAGAATTTGCCAAAACCATAAATTGGATTTGTTAAATATCATTTTTTGGAAAAAAGAGACCATGAAAGTTATTTAGCGGCTTTCGCCAAAAACCTTTAATGCAGGAAATACATAAAATATTGCCCTATTTTCAATATTTTAACACAGCTGTCTCTGCCTTTTTGTAGCATAAAAAATTAAGTAAAATAAAAGAAACCAAAAACCTTTGATTGACTTTAGATCCATATTTATCAATAACTTTTCTTTGTTGATTTTTTGTCTTGATAGAATTAGTTGAAATATTTAGTTTATGTCCCTTAAAATCAGTTTAATTTTAATTTACTGATAACTTTAAATAAACTTTATTTTGAATTAGTTGAAATCTTTGCTGTCAAAGTTCTTCAATCAGAATTTCTAAACAAAACTTTAACTAGAATCCATCACTAAAACGAAATTTATCTTCAAAATTTAATATTCTAAATGTTTCACACCAACGTGACAACTTTATAAATTTTCAAGGCAATAAATAATTTTTATACGGTTTTGTTCTCAAAAAATATTTATCTAATTTCTGGGTACGACTTTCTGATACTCTATAACTAGATGAGTATAACTTTCCTAAAATCTGTTTAAAAAAAAACTTATTGAATATATAATAATTGAAAATGTTAATCAACAAAAAGAAGTTGTTGAAAAACAATTACCTTTAGAATACCTTTTACAAATTTTTTTCCTAACTGGGCTCTTGTATTACCAAAGAACAAACTGAATGTATTTCAACTAACTCTGCTTTCGATTTTGATTTAAAATAATTATCTTTTGTCTCTTGGTCACCTTTAACCCTTTTTAAATACAGGGTATAAAAAAAAAGGGAAATTTAAAAGTAACATCGGCATCTTGAAGTTCATCGTGCGAATATTTTACACACATTTCAAATTTTTTATTGCCAACGTCTTTTGCGGCTTTCGCCGACATACCAAAGGGCTGATTTTGATTCTAACCGAGAACATAAATTTCAAAACCACACGCACACACACGGACATACACATAAATATTTAAGAAGGGTTTGAGTAAGGGCAATTCCCGCCAAACTGATTTATTCAATAAATCACACACACATATACACAAACAGGTATGTATATATATATAGAACATTTATTCAGATATATAAAGAAGTTAGTGGGGCTATCTCACCTGACTTTAATGTTCCAGTGTGTGTCGCAGATTTAAATTTTATCTGCAGCTTCCTTTTCATCCTGACAGGACAGATGTCAATAAAAGAAAGGCAACGGGAGAGATGCGACCATCAAGGAAAGATTTAGATATATGTAGATATATCTATATCTATCAGTCACTCTATCAACAGAAACTTAAATGACAGAGAATGTACATCAAATGGTAGTCAATCCTTTCGCGTGACTAAAATTTTTGGCTCTTTGTCACTTTTTTTGGGCAAGAATTTGGGTAGATAGATGGAAGGGACTAGTGGATATCACATGCTCATCTTCTTGTTAGCACATGGCATCTGTATATTTATATACACACACACACACACATACAGATGTGTGTATATATGGGGTGTGTGTGTATCTGTGATGCCTTGATAAATGTTGCTAACGTGCCTGCCATTTGTGTTGTTTTGTTTTTGTGTTCCATCCTTCCCTGATTTCCTTTTCCTTACCTTCTGCCCTCATTTAGTGTCCTCTTTTTGGCAAACTGTGTGACAAGTGACTAGGCTTATACCATAGATATAAAGTTTAAGAATGTGTTCAAAAGGGCTTAAACAGGTTCTCTAGGTAAGTTGGAAAAATGTTCAAAATTGTCATATTACCATACTATGATAAGATTTGTTATGTTATTTACTCAATCTTTAACTTGGTAAAATTCTTTAACTTAGACTTGATTTGCTCCAACTTGACCTCAAAACACAAATTGCAGTTGTCCAAATTTACTTTTACTTATTCTGTTGGCTCCTCTTAGGCACATTTACCTGAATGAGCATAAAAATAAACCCCCAATTCTTTCATTCTTCTACAAAACATGCATCAAACATCAGACAATTTGACATGGCCCACACTAAAACAGCCACATACACACACACATACATATCAAATGGTATATAGGACGGTAGGGACAATTACCGTTGAGGCCATGAGGTTGGAACCGCAGAACAATAGTTTCCTGTTTCCTGAGTGCTAAAGTTTTCATGTGTCTGGTCCTTTCCTTAGCCTACACCACATCTCCCACCGTCATCAAAAAACAACTTTCTCCCACATGCCTATTTAATGCGCCAAATCGAGTTGTATTATGGCCCTTTTTGTATATTTTTCATTATAACATCGCATGCTTACAATATTAGGATTAGTTGCGATTAGAGATGGAAACGTGAGAGGCACGCAGAAAAAATTTCTTCTTTGAAGATAAACTTTTGAACGCAATTTTTATATAAATTATGGGTTAAAAAAATTATTTATGTTAGAAATTTAAATTACAAATCGAATTTATATAAAACAAATAAATTTTAAATTAGTAAATTATTATTAAAATATCAAAAAATTTAAATTACAGAAATCGAAATTTAGAAAAGGAGCTCTCTTTTATTCCTTTAAATGATTAGGAGTATGCTTTTATTATTTTTTTTAATTTTCAAACTAT
The DNA here is from genome assembly GCA_018903615.1 of Drosophila neocordata. Taxonomy (NCBI): domain Eukaryota; kingdom Metazoa; phylum Arthropoda; class Insecta; order Diptera; family Drosophilidae; genus Drosophila; species Drosophila neocordata. Next base: position 3,845,699 of record JAEIGI010000013.1, read on the forward strand.
CATTAGAAGATAACCTTCCTTAATAGTTTATAACATAGGAACTTAAATAACAGTGTTTCAATAGTATGGCAATATAAGAAATAACAGAGTAAGAATGGTATGGCAACGCTGGATTGCCAGTCCATGAAATTAACGAGGTGGCAGCCAAAGGCAGATCAGTTAAGATTGAATGTAGACTCACAGACAAACACAAAATAAAACTCAATAAGAAATATTTAATCTATAATCAAGAAAGCTTTATTGTATATCTAAAAACCAACGGGGCTATGAGTTCTTAGTTCTAATAATAGGTTTTTATTGCATCCCTTTTTTCAAAACAAAGTTTACAAAAATTATGTGTAAATGCTAACATTGCAATAATGCCAAAATGAAGAAACAAAATCGATATAATATTATTAATATAAATTGAAAATTTTTGAAGTATTTATCAAACAAATCTTTTAATAAAAAAATTTGTATGTATAATACAGTTTCCCAACTAAGGCTTGGTTGAAATTTTCTTAAGCCTATTGTCATCTCTAAAAAAAAAAAATTACCCGAAACATTTTTAATGCAATTTTCACCTTTGCAGTGATGAAGTGGTAGGGGGAGCTTCTGTTGCTTTTACCTTGACGTAATTACTAAATACTTTTGGTACTTACGTTGTCCTGCCTCGATCCATGGCTAGATGAGAGGTGGTGGTAGGAGTAGTCTTTTGTCTCGCTCTCTTCTTGCTACTTATTTTCTTATCGTCTCGGATTTGTGGCCGCAAAATGTTTCGTGAGCTTTTTGCAGGAATTTTGGCTTGGACCTGGTCTGGAATTGGTACTGGTACTGGCTTTTATTTTCCTTATTTGTCTGGCTATGGTTTAATTTTTTTCGGTCTCTCTCTCTCTCTCTCTCTCTTTTGTGTTCTGTCCCTATTCTCGGGCTCTCTATTTTGCCTGTGGTCTATTTTGGTTGGCATTCCTATAGTACAAGCGTGTGCCATGTTTATTTTTAATTAATTTTCCTTAAGCAGTCTAAGCTCCCTTTGGCATGACCGAAAAAAAAAACCTACAATTTTTTTTTTGTTCTTTTTTCTAACAAGCCACAACAGGAAGATGGATCGGGAGGAGAGGAGGACAATGAAATGAGAGAATGAAATTTTTGTGCATTTGCTTTTGGTTATTGTTGTTGCTTTTTTTTTTGTCTCACGCTTCTGCTGCTGCTGTTAATTTCTGCAATTTTCTACTTAATTTTCTAACGGGTTCTCTTGTTCCATCGGCAGCTTTTGTTTTTTGAGGTCAACACCATAAATGTTAATGACGGTAATTGTGAACCAAAAAAGGAAAAAAAAGAACCAAAAGAGAAAAATTGTAATTGCTAGTAAGGATGAAAATATAAGATTTGGACACCCAGTACTGGGCTAGCATATCGTAGATAAAGGGTATACACAGGGAGAGTCTACTTTGTCTTTTTCAATCGAGTTCTTTTTTTATTTAAGGATAAAAAGAAAGAAAAATTGTTGTTTAAATTTTAACACAAATTAAACAGTTTCTATAAACAAATAAAAAGTGAGAAAAGAAAAGGTATATAATGTGCTTAAAATAACTACTCTGTAGTTCTGGTTAAGTTAGTAAAAGCCATCGACAATATGGTCGTAACCAAAGTTTAATTGAATTCCAAGTTTAGGCAGAGATTAAGTTGAAAGTTATACATTTTATTTTGAAAAGAATCTACAAGCTTATCCAAAATAATGATGAGAAATTTATAACACTTAGTCGCGGATAAAATAAAGCAAGCAAGTCGTCCTTGTCGACCTTAAGTATACCCAGTACCAAGTAAAGAAACTTCATAAAATTAAACTCCTTCAAAATTCCCATCAATTCAAAATCATATACTATAGGTTCTATAGGTATACTTTTTCGTACTTACCATTTCAGTACAAATTGTATATATGTAGATATATTTTTGATATGTATTTTCCGATTTCGACGAAACACTCACACCTAATTTGGTTGCTCTAGTTCCTACAGTCTTGAGAATGGACTCGGCTCTTAATGCTGATCAAATAAATATATATTCTACATTTTAGCGTGTTTAATATTTCCTTTTACCCTAAGAGTGCAGTGTATAGAAACTTTTCTTATAAACCAATTTTTTTTTACTAACTCTGAATACTATTGTTAATACTAAAAAGTTTAATTAAATATATTTGAAAGAAAATGAAAGCTAAGCTTAATTTAATCGACTAATTCTATCGCTAAATGCAGATGAATAAAAAATATCTTTAAAACACATCTTCAATCTACAAAAAAAAGATCAAAATTTTAAAATTAAGTGCTATCTTTGTGACAGTCTGTGGCATATACATACATATGTTGAAGGTATTTTAGAGACAATTTCAACTATTTGTAAGATTTAATTAAAATGAAATGTCTAACCCTCATCTACTTGGACCACGATTCTTTGGCCCTCTTCCTTATTTCATCTACTTCCCCATCATTATATATATTTTTTCTTCTCTTTTATAGAAAAGTATTTGAAAAGTATGCCGAGACAATGGCATAAGGAAACGCAAGATAACAAATCCCTCGAAACATTTTCAACAACATTAATAAATTAGTTAAAGTAATTGAAAGTTTTCTTTTTGTGGTCCTTTCGTGCCATGACAATTGGAAAATGGAAAACTTATACTCTCAGCATTGTTTGTATTGTTCGGCTGTTTACAAGCAAATGGACAAACAGAATTATTGTGAAAATAAGCTGATATCGCTTTTATAACAAATCGTTCCGACCACTAACTTCCTTATGCCTCCCTCTGGGAATTGGTCAACGATAATTTAATTTTGTAGTCTGTGTTGACAGGCAACCGAGTCCAAAGAGATTTGTGAATTGAAATAAGGAAGGAAGAAGGACGATAGATTGATAAACCTAAATGCCAAGAAAATGTTAAGAGATTCACTCCAGGTGTCACCTAGCTGGGCGTTAGTAAAGCAATTAGCTTAATTTTACCTGCCTGAATGGCTATCTTTCTATTGGTATATGGCCAATAAAAGCTAAGTTAATTAAGCTTTGAAGGACTTACTTTATCAATTTCGGAAAAACCAAATTAATCATTTATACGCTCATTATAATTTAAACGTTGCTAATTTCAACTTAATTTACCCCCAACTTGACATCGTTGGACAGTCTGTCGTCCTCTTCTCTGTTTCATTTTTTTTTTTTTGGGTTGGCTGGTTAGTTGGGGTTTTAGGGCGTTGGAAATGTCAACGTGAGGCAGGTCAAAGACAAGGAAACAAAAAAGGAGGAGAAAAAAGGAAGTCGTGAAGGCAATTGGCTTCAATTGTGCTTGAAATTTGCACCATTAGCCACTAAAGCAAAGTGACGGCTAAGTAAAGCTAATCGGATATGGGGTTGAATGGGTGGAAATGTAAAAGAAATAAGTATACACAAAAAAAAAACAACAAGAACTCGAACGGAAGATAATACAAAAATATATCCATTTGCCACTAAATTGCTTGTGCTCTGAACTAGATTGAGACAGTTTTGGTTACTTGGAAGTATATTTATTTGCTCTTCGTTTATTTTTATAATTGAAAGTGAATTAAAAATAGATTAAGTAATAAGATGACAAATGCTTCTTAGGCCTTTTCAGAATATGCTGATAATTTTTTAAAGCATACAAAAAGGATCTAAAATCAATTCTGACTTATTAATTATTGGTTAGCATTGAAAGCTAAGGCTTTATAAATCAATTTATTGTATATAGTTATAGTACGTTTATAAATTTTTATTTATATCTTTTTTAAATATACTGTATTTTATACAAATTTCAATATATTGAGAAGTTCAATATTGAGAATGTATTCGTTATATATAGCTGTGTTCCTTTCACAGTGTGTTCTCTCTAGTTCTTCATACTAAATAGACCTTAAGTTTTAAGCTATTTGGTTGAAATTTGCTAGACAAGCTCTTTACTTCTTTAGTCTGTTTAAGTATAAAACTCATTCGGATTGTACGACTTAATGATATAGTAAATTGACTTTAGCCGCAACAATCTAAATAGACGCACAGTAAATACCCGCTCTAACCCGAAATAGTATTAATCTTCATTCGTTTTGTGTATTTATACCAGAAACTTCGGCAATGCTGAAATTAAAATATTGAATATTTTTTATAAGGAACTGCTTAATATATACCAGTCAACATGTGTTCTTTAGAAGTAGAGAATAGAAAGGACAAAAATGTTCAGTCGTGTCTGCATATACAGAGTGTTAAGCTACACCTAACTTTCTTCATTTACGCATATATTCAAATTATCAGTCTATTTCAGCCAGATATATATACTTATATGCAACATCAGTTTATCTGATGTATTTTTTGGGTGCAAACAAAGGTAAATATGAATTTTCCAATTTTGTTACTCTTCTTTTGTAACCAGGTTGAGATATTTTCCACTTTTATTCCATTTACTACCCCACAATCACTACAATATGCATTGCATTTTCTTTTTCACCTGTTTTTTCTTTGCACCACCTACTCACACTTCGCTTGCTCTGGCTTCTTCTTCTTTCAACCATCCTTGGTGTGTATTTGGGTGCATATTAAATAACTATATCACCTTTTGCACATATGAAATTGGCTGACATTCACAGGTCCTGGGCAATCAACAAAAGGCATTTCTGTTCTCACTCTTCACTTACCCCTCATCACTATCCGCTGCCCCTCATCTAGTCCTTTTATACACGTGCCAGCGAAGCAATAAAAACTTAATGAAAGCATTTTACATGCATATTTTCCTATTAAAAAATTTACGAGATACTGCAACAGGGCGTATGAAAACTGCAACAGGAAAAACAACATGAGGAACAATGGCAAAGAAAAGGTGTGCAGCAAATAAAGATTGTTGGTTTTCTTGTTGTGTTTGTGAAATTAATAAACTTGTTGGCATTTGTAGGTACATTTCCCCTTTACCCTTTGCCCTCTCCCCACTGCACCCATAATAATAATCAAAGTTATTGATTAAATTTTCTGCAGTCGAAGTTTTGTCGACATTTCGTTTCATACAAAGTTTGCAAACATACAAAACACACACACACATACATACACTGACATACACTTACACAAAATGGTAGCAACAAAAATTATTGCACAATTTTGTTGTTGCTATGACCTCAAATAATGAACGTAAAAACCAAGAGTTGCCAATAAACACGTACGTATCGAATGGCACTACGTCTAATGGGTCACTAGCTGAGAAATTGTGAGCATTTTTTTCGTTGTTTCTCCAATTCGAATTTGGAATTGACTTTGAATTGTTTGGCAGCTAAAAGCGATGTGAAGGGATTTGGTTTAAGGACGAGCCAGTCTCAGGGATAGGGGGTAAGTAAGTATGTGTAATATGTGTTTTTATGTGAGGTAATACAGCATTAAATGGAATTTTCTACCCACTCATGGAAATCTCCCATGAAAATTATCCCAAAAATAGGAGAAAAATTACTTTTCGATAACAATCGATCGTTTCGATATTTGATAATGATAATTTGACTAGCTTTGCTGTATTTTTAAATAAATCAATCAAATCAACAAATTGTATTCTTCGGAAGAGTTTCTTTCTGTTGATCATTAAAATGTAAAGTTTTTTTTTCAGCCGATAATGATTATTTTTAAATAGACTATTATTGAAATTATTTTAAGCTAAAATAAACTATTATTGGCTTTAAAAATGGCTAATTGCTAACAACATTAAAAATGTTTTAAAAAGTTAGGAATTTACTTATAATTTTGGCTAACCATTGGACCAATCTGGTTTACCAAAATGTAAAAGGGATTTTCTATGACTTTGGATTCCAAAAACTAAATTAAAACATGATTTGATTTTCAAGTCGAAACAACAACTGTAAACTTTTTATTCAGTATTTTCTTTATCTCGATATTAAGACCAATTCATGTTCAATATTTATCATAATGAAGCAAGCAAGTCGTCCCTGCCGACTTTGAGTATACCCTGTACCAAGTAAAGTAACTGTATTAAATCAAACTCCTTAAAAATTGCCATTAATTCAAACTAAAATTTTCCTCACAAGCAGCAACAACGAACGCATGCTATCTCGCTCACACTTACTACGCAATGTCGCACTGGGCATTTCAGTACAAATTGTACATAGATATATCTCCGATATTTTTCCGATTGTCCGATTTTAACGAAATTTGGTCAGCAGATACCTTTTGGCCATATTATTATGTATACCAAATAAGAACGCCATAACTTTAATACGACCTTAGTTATTCGTTTTTCATAATTTGTGGGGGCGGAAGTGGGCGTGGCAAAAATTTGAAACAAACTTGATCTGCGTAGACACTACACGAATGCTGATACCAAATTTGGTTGCTCTAGCTCTAGTCTCTGAGATCCACGTGTTCATACGGACGGACAGACGGACGGACAGACGGACGGACAGACGGACATGTCTCAATCGACTCGGCTGTTGATGCTGATCAAGAATATATATACTTTATGGGGTCGGAAATGCTTCCTTCTGCCTGTTACATACATTTTAGCGACTTTAATATACCCTTTTACCCTATGGGTACAGGGTATAAAAAGAACAATAGAACAAAGCTTGCGAGTTTTGGCAACACTGAGTTGGCAACCATTTGAAAATGAAAACCGTTACGTCATGCCAGAGAGATATTTTCAATTAAATTTTATTTGCGATTTTCAGTTATTCATAAATATTTCATTAAAAAACTAAAATTTTAATGATTTATTCAACTTAAAATTAAATTTTTTGCCCACTTTCTGAAATTTTTGATAAAAACATTCAGTACTCTTGATCTTGCGGATTGCTTTTAAGTACATTTGAATATATTAAAGTATTTACCAAATAAATGTAAATATATTGAAATGTTTTTGGAAAATAATATATAGAATGTAGAGAATATATTTGTTTCAAGTGCAGTTTTGCGGAAAAAAGGAAAAATTGAACAAGCACTTAGAATATTTTGAATGAAAAACAAACGAAAAATAAGAAATCTAGTTTTGAGAACGAATGTTCCATTTTGTGAAAACTTTTTAGTAAAAATATTCAAAAATATTGTATTATATTTTGTGGTATATTTCAATTATATATTTTGTAGAGACTCTAACAAATTGTTTTCCTGCCAATTCACTTTTGGCACACCTTAACCCAAAAAAACCACACACACATTTATAACACACATACACACACACGCACACATGGACAAAGCAACAAATCAATGAATAAAACTTCATACACGCACACAAAACTCAATTTTCAACAACTTTTCCGCATTCTAAACACATTTTTCTTCTGGCCACGTGGCAAACAAACATGTTTCCTACGGGGCGTGTGGGTCTAAGACGACACATTGTGGCTAAAGAAAAACTGAAGCTGTATAGACATAGAGATGGAGTGAAAGAAAGAAAGAAAGAGAGAGATATAAAAGTGGAAATTAAGGGCAAGACGTCATGATAAAAACTTTTTCCTATTTTTTTTTTTTGGCTGCCATTGTAGACCAACTTGAACTTGACGCATGTTTGTTGGCAAACAAACCGAAAGTGTGACCACGCCTCCCAGACTCATTAAAATGCGCGGCGTTAAGTCCTTGCCATCAACAAAAGTTAAAACCAAAAAAGGACGACAGCAAACGGTAGACATTACGGGGGTGCCACAGCCAAATGGCTGAAGGATATGGCCCATCCTGACCTGCCTGACTTCGGTTACGGCATCTTTGAACGGCAGCCAAACAAATCTTATTTAATTTGGCTGTGGCGCTTTTTCACACCGGCTAACAACAATTTGGCCAACTCTCCCACCCTGATTCTGCCCCTTCTCCATTTCGCATCTATTACAGACTAGGGATGTAAGAGTGAGGGGCTGATATTTGGAATAGGAGAATATTTTATTGAAAATGAAATGACGGGAACAAAAAAAGAGCTTGTCACACTTTCAACTCTATTTTTGTTTTCTGCCACCAATTCTGGGAAATTCATACTACTTGCCATTAGAGGGTCGGTCACAGCTGTTGCTTTAAGAATTTCAAGTGCATTTGAATTGCTTTGAGGAGAACCTCACTTGCTCCACTCCTTTCCTTGACACAACTTGACTCGACTCGACTCGTTCGCTGCCTGTTTGCCAAAGTGTTAAATGTCATGAAGGGAAACGCAGCTGGGCCATTGAATTTATGGAATTTTTCATTGCGCATTTACATTTACTACTCCATGGCATATTTATTATTTATGTTTTTTGGCAACAAGCAACGTACTTACCACTCCTCTTGCTACACTCTCTTTTCATGCGTTTCCCCTTTAGACAGACAAGACGCATTTCATGTTGATGTGTAACCGGAAATGCGCTATCTATATGATTTCCGCTTTTTATTAGTCTCGGTACTCAACATTCTATCTGTCTTTCTCTTTTTCATTTATTATAAATTTTTAATGCATGTTGCACTTTTTGATGACCATTTCTGCTTTTATTTATTTATAAAATACGAAATAATATGACTACTCTATAAAGGGTAAAAGAGGGAGTAATGGGGGCACAAGAGGGTAAAATAAAAACAGGTAGAGAAATTAACATGCGCATATGCTTGCCCTCTGATTTTACCTCGTGCAACTGGCACACTTGTTGAAAAACCAAATTAAATTAACGCCGAAAATTATGCAGCACCTTTTTTCCAGAGATACTACCTTGTCCTTTAGGGGCGATTTCTGTCTCTTTTCCTCTCTCTCTCTCTTTGTGTGCGGGTCTGCGTGTGTATGTATGAAAAGCTCGGCACATTGCGGGCATATTAATTTCATTTAAACTGATTTCGTTGAGTGCCTTGATATTGCTTTATTTCCTTTTTTGCTCAGAGAAGTTAAAAAAGTTTATCTGAATCGAGTGGAACAGAAAAACCAATTGACATGAGATGAGTGAGTTACATATGTGGCAATTAATTGTAAAGTTGTATGCACATTTATTGATTGCAGAGATCAAAATTAAAGATATGCTCAAATAAGCCTTAAATTTACTATTAAAGTAATAAAGGAGATTTTCATTTAAATATTACTCAAAAGGGAAATCAATAGGTAGCTGATTACTATTGCGGTTTCTTTGTAATGTAAATTAATTGGACTTTGTGTGAGATAAATAAACAGATGAAAGGATATAAATTAAACAACGTTTAAAGAAAATTTTCATTAAAATTAAATTCTTTAGATCAATAATTTTGCTTAAAAAAACACTTGAAGTGGTTGACTAAAATGAATGTTGATTTCAAGTTAATTCTATTAATAATACTCAATATAAGGTCAATAGTTCACTTTTAATCAATTTATTATGGGTTTGTCTAAAATAGCAACTATATAAAAATATCTTTGTAATATTTTGTTAAGTTTAAGTTCTTTAGTAGTAACTTTTTAGAATTTATTTAAAAAAGTATATAAATTTAAAATATATTTGCCAGAAATACCAATTTCCTCTTTCATTTCCTAAAACAAAATACTTCAAATAAAGTATTTATTACAAAAGGCTTAACAAATACAATCATTTTTTAAGCAAAATCAAATATCCTTTGGTTTGCAGATATTTCAGATTATAATACTAATACGAAAATGCATTTTATATTGACCAAAAAGACAGAAGGTAGAGTAAAACAAAAATGCTTACAATAAAATATTCAACAAAGACAAAAGAAAAGAAAATACAAAAGTATACATACTATAATACCATAGGTATAACCAAGGAGTTGCTTTTCTCTCTCTATGCTTCTTCTTTTGCTAAAAGCAACAATTTGAGCCGCTTCTCATTTTAGTATGTATTCGCTTTATTGCTTTAATCAAATTACTTTTAGCATGTAAAAGGAACTAAAATAGAGTTTTCGGGTAAAGATGGAAAAAAAAAAAATTGGTTACTCTTTGGGGAAAATAAATTGATGCTCTTTTCTTTGACTCCATTTTTAAAATTCATGATGTTTATTTGCTAGACAGAGATTGAATTTGTTTTTGTTTTTGCCTCCATATAGGCTTTTTGTAGTATAAAATAGTAGTTTACATTTCATAGAGGAAAAGTATAACGTAAAAAAGAAAAAAACTGTTTGAGTGTTTGCCTTAAATCGTTTTTTCTTACTGTTTCATTTGGTTTACAGAGTTTTGTTGTATCAAGTGAAATAGATATCTAACTGTAAGCCAAAATAAAAATGAATTTTTGATAGTACGAAACAACAAATAGTCGAGTTGGGCAATATTTTAAAATCTCTTACTTTTTTTCGGAAGAAGTGCATTTTTCAGGAAATGTATTTACATTGGAAGGTTATTTTTATGGGGAAATTTTTTATAATTTTTTATTATAGCTAATATGATCTAATAACGACACATTACATGCACCCAAAATGCATTGTCCACCCATGGGAGAGTCAAAAGGAAAGGTTTATAGCTATGCAGACAGGAGAGGAGTGCAAATCAGTTTTTCAAGTTGTATAGAGATAGTTCAATGGATTCCAATTTTTGGATTCATTCGATTTTTAAATAAATCAACACCGAATCGACCAATTTTTATGATTATTATTTATTTTTATAAACAACTAAACTACTATTAATTATATTATATATAAACAGCTAAACTACTTTACTAATTAGGCTAACATATTCTTGGGAAGTAGTTTTAAAATTAAACCAACATATTCTTATTATTTATTTTTCAGTCAAACATAATTTAAAGTATATTTTTATTTTAAAATTAAGCAAATCATTCTTTTGTTTTGTAGTTTTTTATTCTAAGTTTTAAAATATTTTGTTAGATGTTGTTCATGTAATGATGTTGCTGCTCATAAAGTGGAAATACTCCTTTCAAATATTGCACAACCTGTAAGGAAAAATATAAAAAAATGTTATAAAATATAAAATAAATCATAATTTTTTTATCTCCATACAATTTTTATTCATCTTTAAATCTATATTTAAATTTACAAGACAGTTATATTTGTATACAGGCAGCTTTTCATACATTGTCACGAAGTTTTTGTAATATTATATGAAGTTTGTTTCTGCAGTCTAGAGGAAGCTAAAAATCTATATTAAGAACAAAGTTTTGTTTACTATTAACATGTAGATACATTTAAACATTTAATGAACTAATATTTGCATTTAACTATCTTGGAAGTAAATCCTTAATATATATTCATTTCCTTCCTGCATTTGCATTCATCTAATTAAACTAATACAAAACAGAGTATTTAATCAAACCCAAGCCACAAAATGTAGACTACAAAACATATCATACAGTGGTCAAACCAAAGAACAACAAACAGACCGACCAAGAAGTTCTACAAAAGACCAAGTTAAATTTATAGGCATTGGCTACAGGAATTGCAACTTCCGTTCGTGACAAGACAGACAGACACAACAAACACATTGCTCTTTCAGGATAGATTTGAAGGAATTCTCTGCACAACATGGTAACTTCATTTTACTCTTGGCATGGTAAATGGAGGAACTTTAGAGAGCTTGGGAACCTTCGATGACAACGGCAAGATAAAATATAAATGGCTTCAGTGTTCAGTTCGGTTCAGTTCAGTTGAGTTGAGTTTTTAGGGTGAGGAGACGGAAATGCCACTGATAGCCGTCACATGTTGAAGATTTACTTATTAATGTACGTCCTTTGGCTTTTGCTTTGGCATCCTGGCAATTCCTTTAGTGTTGCTTTATTTCAGTATTTTTTTTGTTTTGCTTTTGGTTGTCTCTGTTGACTTTCGACACCCTTCTGTGTTTTGAGACATAATTTGTGCTCCACCAGGAGATAGCAGAAAAACAGGAAGTACAGAGCACAAGGACTAGTCCATAGGGTTGGGGGTGTGGGGTTTTGGGCAGGACAGAACAGGACAGGCTGTTGCTTCTTTGCTTTTAGTGACTTTGACAGTTTTATACGATTTATGTCATGGTAAATTAAAAATTACGTATACGGGGGTTAATACTGGGAGCTGACTTACTCATCGTCGTTGTCCTGGTGGTGGTGGTGGTGGTGGTGGTGGTGGTGGTGGTGGTGGTGGTTGTACTGGTGGTGGTAATGGTAAGAGGATTTCTATGGAGTGAGAGATAAGAAAATTAAGCGTTTGCTACAAGAAAACAGAGGGTTGATATCGTTTTTGGAGTAATTCTTATGCTAAATAGATTTACGATAATTATGATGTATGGAGTCCTCTTATCATTAGGCTTTAAAGCATAAAGATCTGACAGAGACTACAAAATGACATATATAAAATATAACTTTCCAGAAAACTAATTTTAAAGAGCAAGATTAAAGTAACGGAGATGGTCATAAAAATACAAAAATATCCAAAATTTTGAGCAAAATCCTCTGAATATTCCATTTGTGGGAAAAAGACGAAACTGGGTCATATTTATAATTCTGAATAGCTCAAAAATGTGCTTAGTCTTAAGTAATCCATTTGATTATTAACAGAAGTTTAGTTAAAATTACGTTTATTTACCTTTTTTTTTCTGCGTGTTGGTTGTGAATGCTTAACGTAACATGTCATTTATAGAGTGATGTTTGTAATATCTTCTTTGTAAATGCTTAACATAACATAACATAAACCTTACAGAGTGATGCTTATAACTTAACATAAACTGTTACCCAAATGTAACTTATTCAAATGTTATGTCAGTAGGTCAATTGTGCGCGTTGCCTTTGTTAATACACATATTTCAATATTTCTGAATTTATTTAAAATTTTTTAAATTACGTAATTAAAAGTTTTAAGCTCTTCAAATATCTAATAATTAGTTTAGTAGACAAGTACTTATGTATGAATCATTTATAATCCTTTTTTAATGCAGTTTTTTATTTATCTTTTTTTTTTGTTAGAATAGCAATCAAATGCCATAAATTTGGTTTTTCATTTACACATTTTGATATTTTAAAAGCTTATCAAATAGTTTATGAAATACACCGATAAAATTAATTAATATTCTGTACGAAAAAGAGTTTCAAGTGCAAATATTTATTTTATACAATATTCATGTAAGGGAAATTAAACAAACCAAAGTGAATGGAAAATGTTTGTTGGCTTAAAATTAGAAAAACCTCGTATTAAATTATTTATTTAATGCGAAATATGTCAAAGACATAAGCAACAGAATAAATAAATATATATATATATATAGAAATAAAATCAAATAAAATAAATTTTGCATTCGTTACGCTTTTAGCCCAAAATGCAATTAACTTTTTTAGTTGTCCAGTAAATTGGGAACATAGAGACAAGTCTGTTGGTCTATGTTTTTTTTTTGGGTTTTTTTTTCTGGTTTTCCAAATTTTCTAGTTATTCTGTGAGTGACATTATGATAACCCAATGACAGCTATTTGCAAATCAAACATGATTGGTCTCTGTGTGGGGTGTTATAGAATGGTTGGAGAGGGGGGTGAGGATGAGGGATTTTGTGTAAATCAATTGATTGGCAATGCGTTTTGATTGCCAGCCAATAGAGCTCATACCACTCTCGCCTCCGTCGTGGTAATGCTCACCCCTTCCCCTCCATGTCTTTGCCTGTCATCACTTCCTTTGGCCAAAATTTGGCAGAGACACGCGATGGGGGAGAGTTCTTGTTAGGAATCGATTGTTCTTTGTTCTATGAGCAGGGATTTCATGAGAAGGGAGTGCAGAGTAAACTGTGGTGGGTTGGCACAGACCCGATCCGCTCTCCGTCATTTAATATATTAATGCTCGACATGCACTCAATGTGCTTTATTGTCTAGAAATCGGCAAGGATTTAATATCGAGAATCCAAATGAATGGAAATTGCAAATTAAAACGACATGCGTTCAAATAGAATGCCAATAGAACTTAAGTAAAGTTAGAAATTTTTGGGCGAAATTAGTTTCTATACCATTCGCTTGTCTCAGTGGGGGGGAGGGTAATCAAGGGGGAGGGTAGCTGCAGACAATTTATTGACTTCCCCAAGCTTAATGTCTTTGATTTGTTTGTCTAGTTGATATAATAAAAGAAATAAATAGAAGAACAAAAAACTCCTGACTCTGCAACTAATTTTAGTGGAAATGTGATGATTAATTGCCAAAAAGGAAAATTTAATTAATTAGAACAAAGTCAAGTAAAATCTATTTTGAAACTAGGTAAAGATTGGTAATAGAAAGAGCTTGGCTTTAGATAATAATAAAGCAATATAAATCAACCACTTTAGCCTGGCCAAATGTATTCCACAAGGAGAAGCATAGCATTAAAGTTTATATACCTTTGATCAACATCAATATTCAAATTTCAAATTATATAGGATGTGAATTTAGGTTAAATATGTCATGTACATTAGTTTCAATCAAAATGAATATTTGTCTAAATGTTAAGAAGATTCCTTATATCAATATCTGGCAATAATCTTTGCAAACTTTTAGCTCTATTTTCACCTTATCATTATCAAAGTTTCATTTTCTTATTTTGAATCGTTAAAGTTTTTGCCTAAATTCTTCTTTTTCTACTATCTATAAGTTTCTTACGAATTTTAATCTCTTCGTTTAGGATAAGTTATTTACAGGTCAACAAGTCAAAAGTTCTTTAAAGCCAAAAGCCCTCGGTTAACCCTTTTTTAACGACCATTTAACAGACACGACAAATTGTGGAATTTCTATAGATGCATCTAAAGAGGGGAAAAATATAAGAAAATTAAAAAAGAATAGGCAAAGAAAAGGGAAAGGGAGAAATATGTCGAAAATTTAACAAATCCGCAAATAATTTGAACGCCTGGCCTAGCCTGGCCAAGGCGGCTTTTCACCCAAGTATGGAACGCACATGGGCAAGTATTTTGAGCCGGGTCACAATGCAGAGTATAAATTTTCACCTAGATGGCAAAAACATGCTGGCATTGCAATTTTCAAAAAGCAGGTAAAAGGAATGCAAAAGCGTGCTAAAACCTCCACCTCGGGGTAACAAAAAAAAAAAAAAAAATGGAAAAAACAGAAAAGAAAAACGAAAATATCATGGTATACACAAAGGCGAAACGGCATGGGTGTGTGTGTATGTGTCTGTGTTTGAGTGTGTGGATGAGAGTGGAAAAGGCGAAAATGGATAATAAAAAGCTCATTGCAACAAATTCTTGCACAATTTTCAGTGTTAGATTAGAAACGGTTTACAAAAGAGCAAGGGGAAAGCCATCGAGCGACACAAAAAACGTTGTTCACTATGGTTTTTCTTTCTATTTGGTCAGAAATGGTGTGCGGGTGTATATGTGTGAGTGTGTCTCGCTTTCAGTTGTTTGATCCTTTGCACTTTTTCATAGTAGTTAGCCTCTCTGCCTCAAATGCTTTTGCCTCTTCTTCATTCGCTCATTCAGTCTTTCGACTTCTTTTATTTTTTATTTTCTTTATATTTTTTTTTTCTTTTATTTTGAACATTTCCCATGTTGCTTTACACTTGGCCACTTGTTCGTTGGGTTGGTTTTATGAGCTTAGTTGGCGATTTAGCGATGCTTGTCTTATTTAGTTTTAAATAAATGGCCAAGGTTGTTAAGTTGGCTTGTGCTCACAGACATTGAGACTGAGAGTAGGAGAGAGAGGGAGAGAAAGAAAGAGAGATAGAAAGATAGTGGGGAGAGGGTGATAGTAGATAAAGGAGGTCAAGAGGTATATAGATAGGTGCTGCAAATTCCTTTAAAAGTAAATGAAAGAGATGGTGTAGAGGAGATATCCCAAGATAAATTGAGGCATTTTGGATAATGGAATAGATAACGTTCTTGTGGTTTATATTAAGTAAATGAAAATTATACATCAACTACAAATTTGCAGCAATTATACTATATAGATATAGATTATTATTTATTTATAAAAGTATTAGTAATTGAAAATTACTATATTTTTTTTAAAATAAAACTCTTTATACAAATTTTTAGCTTTTAAGTTTTTACTACTTTTGGATATAATAAAATATTCATATATCTCTTACGAAATCACTTTCAAAATAAATTCAACTTCTTCTAAAATAAACAATACAGATATAAAAAAAAATAAAGTTCCATTAATTCCATTATTTTTTGGCTAAAAAAATAAAATTTTCCACTAAAAATAAGAGATTATCCTGAGACAAATAAAATTTATTTTCTACTTTTACCTTTTTTTAAAGGATACAATAAAAAAATTATATAATTTTTATTTAATTTTGAATTTTGTCAAATTTTTGAAACTTGGTTTTAAAACTGACTTTGGTAAAAAATGATTTTTCATTACTTATCCATAAAATTTACTATATTTGGGCTACTATTTACTATTTTTTTGGGCTACTAAAATTGCAAATTGTTTCTGATGACTACAGAAAAACTTTTTCTATTAATCCTGATTACAAATTTTATTTCAACAGTTAAGAAACTGAAATTATATAGAAACTTCTTTAAGAAATTGTTTCTATAGCCCCAATTTAGCCCATTATTTTTTTGTTAGATTTACAGCAATTTAAACATTGGTATTACCAATTAACAAGATGTTGACAATTACAGAAAAAAAGAAAGCATTAAATTTAATGAGAAAGCAAAAGAAAAACCTCAAACCCCGTTCAGTATCTGTCAAAGGAAAAACCGGAAAATATACCATTAAATGCCAAATAGCAAAC
Source organism: Drosophila neocordata (assembly GCA_018903615.1). Lineage (NCBI taxonomy): Eukaryota > Metazoa > Arthropoda > Insecta > Diptera > Drosophilidae > Drosophila > Drosophila neocordata. Next base: position 3,862,280 of record JAEIGI010000013.1, read on the forward strand.
CGAGCGACAGATGTACAACCAGCTTAAAGAACGATGGGGATACAAAAGGCACAAGGTTTTTGTGTTTAAATTTCATAATCAACACAAAGCAACTAAGCATGTGGGCTACAACGGGGATGGTCGTGGATATCATAGTCAATGACAGAGGTAGGAGGCGGAGGCAGTGGCAATGCCAGGAGTCAGAATTTGTTGAATGGCTCCAACGAGGCGGCGGTAAAGACAACACAAGGGAGAGACGATATGATGCTAGAGTTTTTTGGGGTTTGGTACTAAAAATGCATGAAATGAATGAAGTAATGGTGACTTTCCCACATGTCTGTCTCTCTCTGCTGTATGTGTGTGTGTGTGTGACTCAGTGTGTGTGTGTTTGTTTGTGGATAGCAAACGGTTTCAGAGATCCGCAGTAGAAAGTAAGAGAGGGGAAAAGCTGACATAAAAATGCATTAAGCAAAAATTGTCAACAATTTTTCAAGCCACCCCCAGGACAAGAACAGAAATCAGGACACTGACAGAGGAACCATTGAGCATCCCCGACGCGATGGCGTCAAGTCCGCTTGAATAAACAGTCGTTGGCCGGATGGTTGGATGTCGTCTCCCAGTTGGAGTCAGTGAGTCAGTTTTGTGGTAGTGCTGGAGCAGGAGTAAATTTTCTTTCTGTCTTTTTTTTTTTTTTTTGGTTTTGTTTTTGGTGGGTGGATGAAGTCGGTAAAGCCAGACAACAGTCAAATCTGATTGAATAATGACTGCACAAAATGTCGTCGTTCAACCCAGTTCAGACACTAATGGTGTTTGATATGGTTGGGAGTTAAGCTAAGGGGAGGGGACTCTCCATTCCTTTTCATAATCTCGAGTTACAATTTGATGCGATTTTAAATTTTTAATGTTTCACGAAATGTCAATGGATATTATGATGTATTTGGTACCATCAGAAAAGTGTGAAATGGCAGCTGCCGAATAATAAAAATGACCTCCTATTAACCCCATACCCCAATACCAAAAAGTTCTGACTGAACTTTCACCCAACTGCTAATAGAAAATTTAAATGGTTAAAACTTCTTTATCGTCATCATCGTCATCTTCTTCGTTAGCCACTTCCTCCGCCTTCATTTTTTTGCACCATGTTTCATCTGTTGCATAAGTGCAACTTGACATTATGCAACATTCCAAGCCAAAAGCTCATAAACTTGAACGTAGCAAAGTTTTCCCAGTCTCAGGCTCAAGCTCAGGTCCAACTTATACTACTTTTTCGTTAGTTTCATCTTCTTGTTCGTGTAAACTGTGTGGTCAGTCAGGCAAATGTTGTTGCTTTGCAAGAGTTCATGTGGAAAGAAATTATATAGCCTGGGGAGAGGGGCACTACTCATTTCCAGAGTTAAGTGGATATACCTACTATACATACTTTATTTTTATATATATATAAATGTGTATGGTTGTATGTGTTTGTATGGTTTCAAAACTAAAAAAAGAAAATAACTAAGACTTGAAAGAAAAACTTTTTGTCTGGTATTTAAAGTTTCAATTAGCAGTAGTTGGCTCTAATATTTTGTTTTTCTTTTTTTAAATATTTTTGACACAATGTGTCATAATTTTGCAGTTTAAACTTAGGCTAACAATTGGCAGAGCAAGTAGAGGTAAAAGTTCATTTTCAAATGACTAAACTTTTAAAAGACTGCTGAGGCTGATTTTAGGTTAGGTCTTAGGTTAAGTAAAGTGCAAATTTTTGCATTTTGGGAAACATAAAGTCTAAATGGTCGTTTTTTGGCACTTTTAATTAATTTAAGGTTAGCAGTTTAATAAATTTACTATATCATTTTAGCAATTTAGATCTAGCTCTTTTTGAAGGGAAGAGTACTGAATATTTTTCAAAGGTATACAAAAGGACATCACCTTTAACTTCTTTAACTGTCTTATAAACATTCGATTCAAGTAAGATAGCTAGCTTTAACAAAATGGAAAACTTTCTTATTTTAACAGATTTAAATTGTTTAATTATTTTTCACAATGTTTAAGCCAAGTTATTGCCTGACAAGGCTCAACGAGTGCCTTAAAAATACCCACATTTTTTCTAACGAAAGAAAAAAAAAGTTATAAAAGAGAGACTTGTACACTTTTGACATTTATATTTAGTAAAATTTTACTCCCAATTCCCTTTTGGTTTTCCTATTTAGTTGTCTCCCACTTCTTAGTCTTTTGAAGGGTCTACCACCCATTTAGTTTACCCTTGTGCCTTTTTCTATTTCATCTAGCTAATCCTTAGACAGATTTAGTCACAGGCATACTAAGCAATCTGTTAACTGCATCCAACACTTGCTCACATCGTACCCTTGTATCCACCCTCCCATACACCCCCCCTGTTCTTTATCGTGTGGGAGTGTAAATCACAGACTTTTGTCAACATTTTACTGGACATTCGTTTGACAGACTCGGGTGAGGCTGTGTGGACTACCTAAATTATGCCATGCATGTTGCATAAACAAGATTTAGACAAAAAGTGGTGGGCTGAGCCAGCCACGCCCACTTTACTTTTAGACAAAAACAAATATTTACCGCCGCGTGTCGCCAACGAGGTGGTTAGACTTGGACTTCTCTCTTCTCTAACCGTCTTTTCACTGCCAACCACCAACTAAGGATGCAGAACTTGAGGGACCAGACTAGGGGGAGATTGGTCCCTTTGGTTTTTACTTTGTGTGCCGCTCACGTTGTGCTCGTTATTCATATTTATTGCACACGTTGTTAGAGGGAAGCTTACCAGGAGTAGGAGCAGGAACAGCAGCAGCAGCAGCAGCATGAACAGAACCAGGACCAGCGCCAGGAACAAGAGTTTGTTTGGGGTTGAAGAAGTTTTCTAGACAAATAGCCGGGTTGCATGTGCATTGTTCTTGGTGCCATACGATTCCGTCTGGTTGTTGGTGGTAGGCGTGCTCTCTCGTATCTAGCTGTAAAAACTTTGCAATTACAATTATTTGATGGGATTTGCAATGGCAATGGCAACACAAAACTGCAAGTCCTTTAACCAACATTTTGCCCCCATTTTGGTCCCCTTGGCTCATTGTACCTCATGATGATGATGATGTGGGTTGCCTGTTTGTTTGGACATTCATTGCCGGAATGGTTACAACCTTGTCTATTTAGTCTGGCATGAAATGGAGACAAGGGCAACAGCCAGAAAAGGGACACCTAATGAAAATGAATCCAATGAAAGCGAATGTCCAGAGGATTATGAAACAAAGCAGGAGTATATCTAACGCTTTCCCAATATGTGCTTATGTTATCCAATTCTTGTTTGGTTTTTATTGCACTTTATGATATAACAAATACTTTTTAATCTCATCACACTTAATCAGACTTCAACAAATCAAAATGTAATAAAATTTATTCATATTTCATAGCATAAACGAAATTGCTGGTGTATTGACTTGTATTTGTTTTTGCTTGCTGTTGTTTTTTTTCTACTTGTTGTTAGCTGATTTATAATGCAACAACAGGCAGTTAAATTCACGGCCTTCAAAACTCGTTCGCGTTGTGGCAATAAAACAAGCAAATGGACATGTGTACAAATGTCAGCGGCAGACAACTGGCAATATATAATATCCATAGATATATATACCATGAGAATAGGTCCAAATCGTATGTTTGTCTATATGTTTGTTTGTATGCTAAAGATTTGTGGCGTGAAACCATGCTGAAAGTCATGTTAATACGTGAGTGGACTAGATTATGCATTAAAAGTGTTGCCACAAGAAATAAAATAAAATTTACAAATCACCTCTAATAGTAAATACTCTAAAATTTAAGTTAAATGGAACTGAAGAGATAAAGAAAACTTTAAGTTTAAGTAATCTAAAAGAGAAGAGATAGGAAAAACTTTCAATTTAAAACATATATCTAATCCTAAAATGGAATCTTTTACAATTTTTTATTTACCATTTAAAATTTTGTAAAATCATTTATTCTTAAAAATTTCAATCATGCTCCGAAAAATATTTTTAATTTCAAAAATTAAAATAAACAGTCAATAACTTTTATTCAAATTAAAATATAATATAAATAAAAATTACTTTTCACAGATAGTTTTGATTTTTAAAATATTTTTTTTGAGTATATTGCGGGTTTTAAAGCCTTTTTCTTAATAATACATATATGTAAATATATTTATATATATATATATTTATTATGAATATTTAAATATTAAACACGATTAGGTAATATAAATAATTCATTTTGAATTCTATTCAATATTGAAAAATAACTTCGGGTCATCAACTAATTAAATAAATTTATTTTGAAGGTAGACTGATTGGAAATTAGTTTCCATAAATACGTCTAAAATTTGATCTTTAACTATTTAAGTTAAGATATTCGTAAATTCACCAAATCTATGTATAAAATACAATGTCAAAAATTTAAAATATTTTAGTTTTTACCATAAAATATATTTTTTAGGGTAGGCTTGCCATTCAATTTGTTAAGAAATCTAACAAAATTCATTACTGTCCAGCTTCATGTCACTACAATCTCTCAGCCCTTTCAATTAGATTTGATAAAAAAGAAACAGAAAATCTAGAATTTAAATATATCTTAGTTCCTAACGAAAACAATAATATTGTAATGTGTGTTATTACTTTTAACAAAGTCAACAAAAGTTAACCAAATTTAAAAAAGAAATGGAAATAAAATTGAAACCTTTCTTTTCAACGTGAGGTCATACAAATCGGAGAATAAATAGAAGAACTCAAATTGGTTTAAAATTTTTATACATTAACTATATAGATACACCTCATGATTCAAAAGTTCTTACGTATATTAACTATAAAGATACAATTCATATATATAATAACTATAGATACAGCTTATGATTGGCTTACTTAAAATAAATATAGAAAAAGTTTTCACTCTATTCGTATCTTACTTTAATTCCATTGTACCCTTTTTCTCTACATAGAATATCTTCCATCAGCACACACAAACACACACACACGTACACAGAAAATAAAAAAAAAAAAAATTAACTCAAATATCCTGGGAATTGTCGAGTCAATAAAAACCGTTTGGGATTTATTTAATAAAAAGACAAAATAATAAAAATGCTTCTCATAAATTATGCCCAAATGCCAACAAAAAATATATAAAAAACAGATGAAAATGAAAAAAACAAAAAAATAATAAATAAAAAAACAAACTGGAAACTCGAATTGAAATTGATAATAAAATAAATGCAAATTGTAAATTAAAAATGAGAAATATTTGCCCGTTGAGTTTTGTTGATACAGACCCTCAGGGAGTGACTCTGTTTGCTTAGGGCCATCGTGTTGACAGCATTATAGATTTAAATAATTAAACATAATTGAAACAGGTTTATATTAATATTAATATCACAATTGTTTCTATAATAATTGTTTTTTATATCTTTTTTATGTAGATTTCACCAGTGCATTGAGGGACGTCCGTGTAAGAGTTCCGCATGCTGTGCGACGTGGTGAGAAGGCGATACTCAAATGTTTCTATGATATCGAAGATGATGTATTGTATTCGGTTAAATGGTATAAGGGCAGAAGGGAATTCTACAGATATACACCAAAGGAGACGCCACCAATGAAAGTATTTCATTTTCCAGGTGTTAAAATACGGGTAAGTGAAAGTCCAAATTATTAAATATATTCTTTTAGTTTTCTTTTCAGATTATTTTCCTCGATTATAAATTATATATAAATATTACTGTTATCAACTGTTCATTGTTTATCTTACTCTTTTGAAATCAGATTATGTACAGTTACTTTATTAGCCCAATTTTACCATAAAAACCATCTTTAAAAGACTTTTCGATCCATAACTTTGATTTGGCATGTTTAAGTTTCGTATTATACCTAAAATCTCTACCAAATAGAACACACGATCCAATTTTTGGTCTAAATAATTTTTAGTTTCTCATTCACAATTCTAGAATGTACAAACAGAAATTTAGATTTCGAAATTGTAAAATATTATTACACAAAACCATTAAGAAGCATAAAGAAATCGATAGTAAATGTTTCAAATATAAGCTGCTTATATTTAAAAAAATTTAGTTTTAGTTTAGTTTTCAATAATCTTGAATTATGTGGATAATGACTTTAGCAATAAATTTTAATCAAAATTTTTAACTCTTATACCCTAAAATTTTAAAATGAATGAAGATGTCAGTCATTCGTTATTTCACATCATAAATTAGCCTCAATCTGTCACTTAAGAGTTCCTTTATATACCAAAAAACAGTGACAACTACATTTAAGGATAACCAAAAGCACAGCTCAAAAGACCAACTAACAAATATTTACACTCGTATTTCCCTTTAGATCTGAGTATTGTGTGGGTGTGTGTGTATGTGTGTTCAGTCTATGTTGTGCACAATGCAAAAATCTGGTAGTGAAAGTAACAAAAATCACATGTGGCAAGTGTTCAGGCCACATTTCAAAGCAAAAAAATAAATAGAGAAGAGGCATACAAATGCCACCAAGCGCGAGAATGTTTGTAAAAGTGAAGTGTAGAGGGGATTGAGGGAAACGAACAAGTGAGTGGATAGAAGAAAAACTAACAACAATAACAACTGCAAGGACAACACACACACACACACAACACAATACGAATTTTCATAGAGCAAACGAATGTTATTTGAGGACTGTTTTATTTTCCTTTTTTGGTGGGTGAAAATGTTTTCTTCCTTTCAAAAAACGAGTCTGAAATTGTAATTAGGATGGTGTGAGTGAAATCCCCCTCTCTCTCTCTCTCTCTTTCTCTCTTGTTATTGAAGTGCAACAATGCATGTCAAAGAGCAAAAACTTGGGAAAAACAGCATACGTATAGCTTAAACTCGGAACTATTTTTTTTTACTATAGTATATACAATGTGGATATATAGATACAAAAGATACAGAGTATGTGGATAGAAAATATTCTTTAAGGAACCTTTAAAAACTCTTTGGTGTCCTTCTAAATACTTATTCCTTTTATTAGCTTTTTTAGTTCAATCAATAGATTGCTTTTGTATTTTGGGAATTGTTTAATATACATAATAAGGTATAAATTTAAAAAAAAAAAAAAAATTTTTAATTAAAGTTTAAAGGTGGCAACTTCTGATAATAATATTTTTATCTTTAAAAGATTTATCCAAATTTCGTTGCTAATCAAAATTGAATTTTAAATTTATGACAACTCGTCATAGATTACTATTTCTTGCAGAAAATGTTCCTTCTATAACTTCTTAACCCTTTTAAGGGAACAAAGAGAGTTTTGGTAAAATTCCATCATATTTGCTAAATCATTAGCTCAAGGCAAGGAAACGAATAAATGAAAATTACTGATGGAGACAATAGATGGATTGTGTTCATAGCCTTGCAGAGGGTATAAAAAAAAAATTGAACAGATGTTTTGTAACGCATAGAAATATGCGTTTCCAATAACATAAAGTATATATATGTATTCTAGATCAGCATTGATTAAGTTTAATAAGAATATTGTTGTCAATATAGTTTCTTTTTTAATATTTGAATGGTTCAATATTTCGTAGTTAGATAATAGATAGATATGATATTAAAAGAGAATGGAGTCGATGAGTTTCTGCAATATATCCATTCAAATTAAGAAATACCAAGAACTAAAAAGGTCATAACAAATATAATTTGAAAAGAAACATTAGTTGAAACTCTTCATAAGAATCCAACTAGAACTAATGTTTAAGATTCTTAACAATTTTGTTTAAATAATGTAAAAAGATACAACGCTTATCCTTTCATAGCTATGGTTTTCATGCTTATTAGATGATTTTCTACAACAATAAAAAATAATAAAACAATGCACAATAGTCTCAATATTTTTTAAAACCTTTTCAAATGTAGTAATCACCTTTTGTTATTGGTTCAAAAATTCCAATTCAATTGCCTGGAGAATATATATTTTTAGTTTTATGATTTTGTTGACTTTTGACCAGACCATAAAATCTAGGAGAAAACAAAACAGGAAATAAATGGGTAACAAAGGGAAAAAGAGAAATTGAAATAAATTAAACTAAACGCATTGCGGCTAAAACAATGTAAAACATTTACATTTTCCAAGCTTCAGTTAACCAAACTGGTTGGATTTGGTTGGAGAATTCCGATGGCCCGCCAGACACATGAGAAATTTCAATGCGCAATCAAATCAAAACACGGTATTTTAACTTCCGCTTGATGGCAGTTACGAACCGGAAAACCCTCTACACATACACACGCACACACACACCTACACTTGCGCATACACACACTCACAAATATATATAGAAAAATTGTACTGTACTTTTATTTATTTTTTTAGTCATTTCTCGTACTGGGCAATATTTTTCAATAAATATTGGCATTTTTAACTTGTTTCACAATTTTCTAAAAATTTATTCAGGCATATAAAGAAAAATACATTGACAATTTTTATTTATTTTGTAAATCCGCGTTTCTTACCCTCCTCTCCCCCCAACCATCGTTTTCTTTCATTTCATGTGACAATAGTGGAAAAATTGCAAACATTAAATGGAAAATAGAAATGTTTGTTTTCAAATTTCATAAAAATAAAATAGAAATGAAATAAAACATGTGCGCAACTATTTTATATACACATTGAAAAATGTTCAAAATAAAAACACACACACATCCTTTTGATGTGCATTTGAGTTGTATACAACGACTTTTTGATACACTTCCCTCGGGAGTTAATTAGTTTTAAAAAAAGATTCTTAGAAATTATAAAATTGTTGAAATTTCCAAAGAATAACTGAATAATTGAGTCGTCTTCTAGAATTTGTCTATCATCTGATCTTTTTTAAGGGAAATATATATAAGCTATAATATATATATATAAAATTCACAATACTTTAATTCATTAACTTTGTTCAAATTTCAGAAACTTTAATTTTGTTTCATTTGCCCTTTAATAACTTCATAAAGTTCTTTTAAAAATCATACAACTCATCCTTAACTGACTTTCTATAACCTAATTAGTATTACATATGTTTTGCCTTTTTGTTGTAATATTTTGACCATTCATTAGAATTTGATATCTGTATATATATATACATTTTTAGATATGCAAAAGTATGTATGTATGTATATAGAAAATTATGTTTTATACTATTACACTGCGTTGTTATACCTTTGAAAAAAAAGGTTTGTTAATTTTGGTCAGAAGTTTGCAACGCATAAGAGAAAACATCTCCGATTATATATGGTAAATATATATTTTTGATCAGCACGATGAGCTGAGTTCATTTGGCCCTGTCCGCCTGTCCGTATGACCGTCTGTACGTCTGTGTGTCTGTCCGTCCGTCCATTCGTCTATCTGGATCAACGAGGGTCTTCTCCGAGACCCTTTAAGCTACAGAGCTGAAGTTTTGCTCCCAGGCGTCTTTTTGCTGCAGGCATTGTATATCTCGAAATCATCCCGATCGGATGACTGTATTATAATATAGCTCCCATAGGAATGATCGGTCATGAATATAGATTTCGAGCAATTATTCAAAAGCGATTAACACAAAATTTGGTAATCGTGAGTTCTATGCAGTTTCTTACATATCTACCAAGTTTTATCAGAATCTTAATACTATATTATATAGCTCCTATGGAGAGGATCGGTCAGAAATATAGTTTTAGAATTATAACTTAGCTCTTTTGAAAGCAATTGTCATAATTTGTGTTTTATATACGTTCTTACATATCTACAAAGTTTTATCAGAATCGGTTCACTAAATCATAAGGTTACCATAGGATTGACCGATTGATTATTTTAACAGCGATTCTCACGAAATTTTGTATGCATAAGCTTAGTATATTTAGAAATGTCTCTATTGAGTTTCACCAAAATCAGCCGACTATTCGCTATAGTTCCCATAGGAAAAACCGTCAATAAATTTATTTATTAAAAAAAGTTCATGGAGCAATGGAAATAGGATTAGTTGGATCAGTTATGAATCTGATTATTTATATGTAACTGAAAAATACAGTTTGCAAAGTTATTCGAAGTTCGACACGACCCAAGTTAGCCCATCCTTCTAGTTTGTTTTTCGTGTAACTACATCAAATAAAATTTTTTTGTTTTCTCTTCAATTTTATATGGTGATGAGAAAATCTGTTGTGTAAATAAATGTATATATATATAAGGAATTTTCTATAGGAATTTCAAGTAAATATGTTCAATAATTTATGAAATAATGCACGACACTTTTCGGCATATTACGCATACGCCATGATGTTTATATAAAACAATAAATAAATATTAAAAAACCATTGAACAAGCATTAAAAACGCTTTCAACCTGTGGGTTTTTGTTTTTTAGTTTTATTATTTAAGACTTTGCCATGATTTTATATATATATATATACATAGGTCTATGTATTATATTGCATGTAATTGCCATATGGGTCAAGCCTCATATAAAGTTGGACAATTTGTATAGTGCCTCAATTATTAAATACCTCCCCATCCCTTCCATTCCACTATTTCAAAAATGAAAAAAAAAGAGTTGTACTTTCGCAAACAGGAACAAATTCAACACGATACGTTTGTTGGACAATTTTTCATATGGTATATAAATATAGTTATATGTCGCATGCATGTACGTATTTATGTTTGCTCTGTGTATTTTTTAACAAATTTATTATATTTTTTCTGTGTACTGCCACTTCCTCAACCCCCCATTTTACTCATCTGGTTTCGTTTTTTACTCTATTTCTTTCTGTTGTATTGCAGCGCATGTCCTCGAATGAGAGCCAAGTGGTCCTCGATGTGGTAACAATGGCAACATCCGGTAAATACAGTTGCGAAGTATCTGCGGATGCGCCCTCATTTCATACATTAATAGCGGCAGCCGAATTGGAAGTTATTGGTAAGTAAAAATAAAAAAAAAACAAAACAAAAAGTAAAAAAAAGGAAACAAACAGGATTTTTAAAGCCATGAAAAGCACAAAGAACATACTCGTACATATCTTTGTTGGATAAGTGGAACAGCTTATGCTGGTAGGAAATCTGAAAAGGTCACAAAAGTCAGCTGATGTCACTTCGGAGCCAATCTTTTTAACAAATTTTTTATTTATATTAACTTCAGTTTTTCTCTTAAATTTTAATTTATCTCTGTGGCAATTAAAAGTGGGTAATTGTGAAAGAGTTTTTCTTTTTGGTATTATACAATATGATACAGTTGAAACTCAAGATAATACGAGATGTTCGGAACCAGAGCGCTTACTGAAAATTAAAAATCGCGGTAAATCGCAAGTAAAATTTTTACATATTTGTTACTTAAAATCTTTAAGTATGTCATTAAGACATACTTACAATCAAATGTTTCTTAATTTTACAAACCTTTTTTAATGGACATACACAAGCAATCAACATTACGCGAATTTTTGGGTAGGGATTAGAATATGCTCTTAATATATCTACCAAAATGGAAAATGAGCACGGGTTTAATACCGAATTTATTTTGTTTTTTTAGAAAAAATTTTGATTTGCCATCCCGGATGATAATCACATATAACAGAGACAAGGGAACAAACTTATTTTTATCCTGGATAATAGGGGTTAATGGGAGCTGAGATAATCGGGGTATAACTGTATTTTTTCAATGTTGAATTATTATTATCGACAATAATGGATTGTCTTACTGGCAAATGAACATTAACTGAAATATTTGTGCTAGGTAAAGGGTTTAATTGGGTATGAAATATCCATAGACTTAACTGATTAAAAGCTGAGTTTAGATAGGTGCTTGAATGTTTATTAAAATAATGATCCAATATAATATATTATTGTGGGATGGGATCTGGCAGCCTTTGTCTAGAACTGTTTCTCAAGAAGTGGTGTATTTTAAATTCACAGAAAGTTTTTTGTCTAGCCTGGCTGGATTATGTGTTAGGAGTGCTATATCAGTTTAGAGACATTTATGCAAAATTTTAGCCGAACACATTTCATTATTTAATCTTCCCATAAATTTTAAATAAGGTAATTTGATTCATAAAATAATAATAAGCAGATAAACAGGAACTGCAAAAGACAGATAAATTTTAATTAAATATATAATAAATTAAATAAATTTTTATAATAATAAATAAATACCATCAAAACCAAAATCAATTTCAAAATCTATTTTATATATGAAAGTAAAGGTAAACTATACGTATAAAATGTTTAATAATACTTAAGCTCAACACAATTTGGGATGTGTTTGGTATGTAAGAAATATATTTCAAATATATAATTTTAATACCATATATAAATACACATATTTAAGAACTCTTTTTAAGTATCAATGAGGCACAGGAATTTCAGATAATAATATCAGTAATCTTAAGATATTTTCGCAAACAAACTTAATTATTCAAGAACTTCTATTAAGTTGTCTTACAATATATGAAATGAATGCCAGTAATGTAATCTTCTTGTAATGTGATAACTTTTTCGTATAATTAATACAAATCTACCTACTTAATTACTCAAGATTAGTTTGTGAGAAAATAATACCGCAAATGTGTGTTGGCCAAACATTGTTACCCGCAAAAAGGAAACCCCAAAAAACACATTCACATAACAACATAAGATAGAGACATGGGAAAGTTTGTGAAAATGGTAGTAGCCAATTTGAAGAAGTCCAAAGAAGATATATTTAGGGCTATTGAGTTTATTGACCGTCTCCGTATTTGGCATTTATTCTGTTTGTCTGCTTAAACAAGTATCTTCATCCTTCATCATCTCATTTACCAGTAAATTTGTTTGTGTTTCTGTCTGTCATAGGACTTCCATCCGTTTGTCTGTTTAAAAACATTTTCAAGCATTTAGAAGTTTATTTTTAAGTTTTATGTCTTCACCTCCAACGCACACACACACACATTTAAGAAGCTCAACTTGACTTGGTCGTGGTCAATTGAACTTTGGTCAACTGACTTGTCTGGAAGGAAGCTTTTTCGTCTATAAGTACAAAATACACTCACACAAGCGAATATATGACAGTTGGTCAATGCAATGTGTTTGTATTTGACTTCTTGAGACTTTATTTTAAGTTTTACCATCTTAAATGTGAGGAAAATAGTTTGCCAAAAGTTTCCAATGGAAATTAATTCAGTTTGTTCAACAAAATAAAAAATTATTTTTAAATCAGTTTGAAGAATTTAATATCAGAAACGTTTTCAGTTGGCTAAAAAATTAATTACGTGTTTTTCTTTAAGAAATAATAATATTATATGTTTGGGTATGACATAAGGGGAAAATTTTAATTAGATTTTAAATGCGAAATAGTAATAATATATATGTAAAAGGAGGTTCATGTGATGTGATTAGGATTATTGTTTACCTCAGTTAGCCACTTGAAAATTGGTTCATTAAGTGAAGCTCAAAATTTATTGTTACTTTTTTAGAATGCCTTTTTATTCATTTATGTATATTTTCAGAAAATTTCAAACAAATTCCATAATTATTTCCCTATATATATCTGAATTTGTAAGGAAACTTCAAATATGTGTAGAGAACTTTAGAAATTCTAAACGCGTTTTGCAGTCTCGAATTTTATTAAAATTACAAGAATTTTTTCTAACAATAAGAAGCAAGTGATAAATTATAATGTATACTAAGATTATTAAGTACACTTTTTAATTTCTTTGCTAAATGACTGCGCTAATCTATTATTTTAAATAACCCACTTTAAGATTATTGATAAGTCCCTTTTAGAGGTCCTTCAAGATGAAAGAAAGCGTTGATCACTTACTGTTGAATTATTTATTATCACTTACAAACAATAAGTAAAAACGGGTTTAGTAAAAAATTCATTAAAAATTAGAGTCATCTTAAAAGCTTTAAAAAAGTATACATTACCTGTGATCAAAAGTTTGAAAGAAAGTATTTCCAATTATACAAAGTATACAAAGCTGATATAGCCAAGATCATTTATCCAACTGTATGGATCAACGTAATCTCTTATGAGAGAGTTTTTTTTCTCTATTTTTAATTCATTCTGATCTGTTTGTTGTATAAGTCTTATAGGAAGGACTGATCAAGAAAACAGATTTAAGTCCAATAGCATTTTTAAAAACCATTGTCAGGACATTTGGTAGGTGTAGGACTACACGATGTCTTGAGGGCTTTACTAGAATCAAATGACTATATCATTTAACTAATGAAAGAACGACCTGAGAAACCTTTTTTCTGTGACCTTTTTGGCTTATACATTTATATAAAATGGAAAATCACTAAAAAAAATATTTTTACTAAAGACTAATAATTAGAAAATGAAAAATATTTTTCAGTAATATTTAAAATTTGTTAAAAGTCCTTTTATACTTTAATTTTCATAATCTAATTAAAAAATTGAATACTTTTTAATTTTTTTTTGGTGGAAAAGTCTTTAAAGTTTGCAAAAATGCAATTCAATTATGAAAAGGCAATCATATATAAACATGCACATATATATGCGTATGTGGGACCGACTTCGATTGTCATTACTGAAAGAGGCAAAAGGGGGAGAATGGACATGAAATGCAATTCCTGCACACAGATCCAAAATGACAGACATATATCGGTAGCAGAGGGAGGATGTGAAGTTGATTCTCGTTTTCCCGCGGTCCGCAGTGTATCAAAAATACAGTGACAATCGATGGCCATGCACTTAACCCTCCCACACCATCCCTTTACCTTTTTCTCTCCTTCTCTCTATCGCTGTATTTCAAACTATCTCTTTTGCTCTTACAGAGACGCCACATAATGCACCATTCATAACGGGAATACGTCCACGATACCGTGTTGGCGACATATTGCGAGGTAATTGCACATCACGACATTCCCGGCCAGCAGCAAATCTCACATGGACAGTGAATAATGAAGAGGTGAGTGGAAGCCACGAAAAATGGTGAACGCGTCTGGAAATTATGCAAACACAATTTTCTTGTTTTTCAAGCGTTTTAGGCATCTGCATGGAATTTATGCGTGTATATATGGGTCCGTGTAAGGGTAGGAGTACGGGTTTGGATATAGGGTATGGGCATGGGCTTTCGGTTTTTGGTTTTTTTTGGATATGGGTATGGAACGTTCATGAAGAGTGGTTGAGCAGCTACCTCCTTTGTAATTACCAGAAAAACATACGCAGTTGTGGAGATCAACGCACTGTGTTGACACGCCTACTCTTGTACGCCTTTCCTCTTTGTCATTAAACACACAGAGTCACACACACACACACACATACACTTACATAGTAAAATGCCCATTTTCTACCATCTACCATGTTGAATAATTTTCCGGCAAAGTTTTATGCATGCAATGTGGCAATTGGGAATGGTAAAACCTTTCAGTTACCAGGACAATTTTCACAGTTTTGCATTTTGTAGTTGACTATTTCATCTTTTTTTTCTTTTCCTTTTTTGAATGTTGATTTAAACCCACTAAATGTATGTTGAAGGCGGTAAGTGTCAATGGCAAAAATATTTGCATGGCAATAACCACAAAAACACAAAAAAAAAAAAACCGCCTGATAGTGCTATGGGTTTAGTGAAAAATTTGTTGGTTCATTGGAATCAGATAAAAGTAACAAAATTCGATACACAAAGTATAAAGTTTAGGGATAAAGTTTAGTTATGAGAGTAGCCTTAGTATGAAATGTTTAATTTTAAATATAGAATTTAATGATTTTTTTACTCTAACTTTTAATTGCATTTTGTTAAGAAAATATTGCTTATAGATTTTCTATATTACTTTATATAATTATTATTATATATATAATTCTAAACCTCGATTTGCTTACTGGCGTTATTGAGACGAATGAATAATGCAGTTTTCTAATATTGAAAGAACAAAGTATATATTTTTTTAATGTTCATTAACAGTTGTGGAAGGTAGAGAGTATTGAAGCAGTACCAAGAAATTGATACATTTTAAGTCAATATTTGAAAAATATCTTAATTTTAATTTTTATTTACTTTTATATGTTCAAATACCTCTAAAAAGAGGTTCTTAACTTAAACTCTTTACATTTACTATACACTTGAAGAGGGTATAATAACTTTCCGACGACATAAGTATGTATATATTCTTTTAGTCAATATAGCCATGTCTGTTTGATCGTCTGCCTGTTTCTTCATACTAAATAGATCGTAAGCTTTAAGATATATGTTTGAAACTTGGTAAATAAGCTCTTTAATTAAAAACTAAGAAATATCTTGATCATGTGAAAGTCGAATTTAAAAACCCAGGGTTTATATTACAACAACTCATAAAAAAGATATATTTCAGAATCTAATTATGTTCTCTTTTGAATGATTTGGTTTAAATAAAAAGATACAAATGTTTGAACGTAGGGGTATTTGTTATTTTTAAGCGAAAGATTTTGAGAATTTTCGGACTTAAACTTGAAATCATTTTAAGTATAACTTATAACTGTTGCGGATCTCGATTTTAATAAATAAAATATTACGACCAAACCGGGAAAAGGAATTGTTTCTTTGGCCTATGTACGCAAAGTAAAATAATATAATAATAATAATTTCAGTTTACAAGTGTTTTAAAAGAAAGAGTAAAGAGATAAAGAAAAGAGAAAAGGAAAACAAAATTCTACAAATGCTAAGCAATAAAGAATATATAAATTTAAAAAAAGTCTGATAAAAAAATTGACTGTTAGGTTAGAAAAATCTTTTATTAAATTTGAGAGACATTAAAAAAACGTTTGAAAAATTTTTAATAGATAATAGAAAGGTAAAATTTTGTTTTAATAACACAAAAATAAATTTTTATTCAAATGATATTATAAATAAGAAAAATAAATGTTATATATTATGCAAGATTAAATTTAATCAAAGTATAATTAGTTTTGATAAATATATTTTATTATAATTTTAATTTAGTTTAATAAAAAATTTTGATTTTAATTTTTTTGTTTTTCAAATATCAAGTTTTATCTTTCCTATTATTTTCTCATTTATAGAGTGTCTGTAATTTAAATATATAATATGAAATATGAGCATTCAATTCCAAATTCTTAAAACTTTTTTGCAAATATAAACAAATTGAAAAAATTTCTTTTAAGACAAAAAATATTCATTTTGTTTAATCTTCAACTTTGTTTTTTCTTCTGTAGTGGAAAATATTGGGAAAGGACTCTCTACTTTTAGCCTTTCACTTTTTCAGATTCACGTCATTTCACTCATACACACTAACACACATATATACATAGCTAAACATAAAGATACACAAGGACGTTGGAAACTATTGCATACCAAAAGGTGTTCAGCTTGGAGAAGAACAAAATCTCAATTGGAATGCCAATACCGTTTCACTTGGAAAACTGGGTCACGTTTCTCACATCTTTTTCGGTCAGGTGTTTTCGCTGCCAATTGTGTTGTTGTTGCTGTACGCTTGGCATTTAAAATAAATTCTTTAACTAAACCTCACCCCTTGCTAACGTCCTCCTAAACGCTTCTAGCCAGCTCCCTCTTGACTTTGATTGACTTTATGGCTGCAAATTAATTTGCCTGCAAAAAAAAATAGAAAAGCTAAAACAAAAAAAAAGAGAAAAATCAAATAGTATAGAAAAAAGGAAAAATAGCTGGCGAGTCTCTTTTAAGGTATTTCTTTTGAGAGAGAGCTTTAGTTAGTTGATTGTTTGTTGGTTGGCCAATGCCTGTGGTTTTTGCTTCTGTTGTTGTTATTGGCTTATTGTTTAAGCGCATTTTGTGGTGAGTAAAGTGAATAGTGAATTGTAGGTAGAGGAAATAGCGACAGCGTCGTCTATCCAATCAAACCAACATGGGGCAACTCTTCCAACTCAATTCAACAACCAATTCAACGCCAAACGCGCCTTTTCATTCAACCCGGGAGCGAAATTGAGGTACATACATATACATACGTATATATAAGTAGCTCTCTGTGTGTGTGTGTATGTGAGGGTGTGGCATGTATGGTAGTTTTGTTTTCCTGTTTCCTCCATTCCATACATCTACCCCTGATCCAACGTTCTGACTATTATGCAGCATCAATAAGCATTGTTTGCCGTTGAGTGATGTTGAACCTAAGCGAGAACTGCTTGTGTGTGTGTGTGAATTTGTATCACTGTATGTTTGTGTCTGTATATGTGTGGGTAAGCTAATTATTTAGCTGGCTGCGCTTATTATTTCATTTTCCATTGTCGATTCTGGCCTAGCGGAAATTTCTGCCAAATTAAACATTGTTTTGAAAGGAACAACAAATTTTTACCTTTAATATGTATGAAGTTTTAACCATTTTCGGACAAGGATTTTCCATTACTTTCTCTACAATCTTTAGTTCTAAGTTATATAGTTATAATCTCTACAATCTTATCAAGGAACTAAGTCAACTAATGACAAACAATTTATATTCCTGCAAATTGCTTTAGCAGAAAAATATTTTTTAGTTACTTAAAGTACAAAAATTTGTCATTTAAAAAAAATATTTTAAATTGATATAATAGGTTTCATTAATTTAGCATTCAATTAGTTTCAATTTAATTGTTGCACTTCCTTAAATATAAATAGTTCTAATTAGTAGTTTTATGCAGTTATGGTTAACTGTTAATTATAGTTTCTTTCGAGTTCGTTCGCTTTCGTTCTCTTCGTATTAGTTCTGAATGGGTTAACATAACATAAGATTAACAGAGTGCTATATTACTTAACATAAACTGTTACTTGTAGGTAACAGTAGGTTTATTCAAATATTTATTTACAAATGAATGAAATATGTGCACACAGCGATTTAAAATTACTTTTAAAAAATATCAATGTTATTGAGATTGGAATACAAAAAAAGGTATTTTTAGATATATAAGGCTATTTCAATAGATTTTAATAATAAATAAACATTTTTTTGTTTAAGTAAAAATTTGCAAAATTTTTCAATTGTTTGGCAATAGTTAGCTTAGATCCCTGAATCAAAGTAGCATCAGTAAGATAACTAACATATTTAAATAAAGAATTTCCCTGATGTTCCAAGAATTTAAGGGAACAAGTGAAACTAAATGAAAAAGCTTCCTTAGCTTAGGCGCATCGAAAGATTTTTTGTATAATACAAATTTATAGATAGATATACAGATACGTAGTGAAGCTTCTTCTGGATAAAATAAATTCCTAATTTAGTGAAAAAAGGGTTTTAGTCCTTGGCAAAAAGGGAACTAATAGGGAGGAGGCTAAGGAACTTATAAACAGAAGATATTAAAAGGTTTTTAGCATTGCAAATTTCAATTTAAATGGATCATTTTTTGAACCTTCTCACATTGAAGTAAATATTTTAAATTTTAATCTCAGTTTATATTTAAAAAATAAAGAAAATATGGTTAAAGAGCTCTTTTTTTTTTAAATTTACAGGTGAATCCATCTCACGTACGCCATCATAAAATTATTCGAGATGTTCGTAATGATATGGAGACTGCCATTGTGGGCATACATTTTGTGGTAACTGATCAGCACTTTGATAATGGCAAATTAAAGGTAATATATATATATAGATTAAAGCCCAATTGAATATCAGTTTTAATTTAAAACTTTTTTGTTTTGCTTTCTTTACGAATCAGCTTCGTTGCAGTGCTCAATTGCATGATATCTATTGGAAGACCACTGAGAAGACTATACTTGAGGCAGATCCCTTTACCAAATATGGCAATGGTGCAAATGGTAATCGTGTGAGTCCTGATGAGCTTTACGATCAATACACATTGCATGAGGATGAGCAATTCCAGAGCAAGAAGAACAGTTATCTAACCCAGTTGCAGGGTAAGTTGAGCTGCCAATTAGCACACACCAACACACAATGGAAAAAAAAAGAAAACACAAAGAAAAACTCACCCAGAATACAACAACTACATGGCCTGCATCATTTTTCTATTTCTCGCTAGACTTTCTCTTTCATTTTGTACCCTCAGGCGAAGGAGATGATGATGGCGGCATGGATGGTTTAGAGGATGGCGGTGCCGCCTGGCGAGGTGTCAGCTCGGCCAGCGGTTGCCCTAGTCAATCTTTGGCAGTTAGTGCATCACTGCTGGCATTGCTTAGTTGGACACTGGGCAGGCAATTAGTAGTGGCGGCAACAAAGGATTCTGCCAGCCGTGTGAACCGGGTAAGGGGCACAGATACTCCCAGCCATGTCAGCCCCCGGATGCAAGGCATGCGGGCCAGGACAACAAAGCGACGACAATGCCAACGGGTGTCGATCCCATGCAGCTGGCAAGGATGCACATGCAGTAGATGCATCAGGCAATTAACATGATTCAATTCGCATGCAACTCTTGTGCCACACTTCAGGGATGGAAAGGGAAGTGCTCAGTGAGCGGGATGTGCAGAGAAAGCAGATGGTGAATGTGAAAGTTCAGCCCTAGGCCCAGACCCAGCAGCTAAAAAGCAAAACTGCAAAATGTATCTAAAATATTTATACACATACACAAAACATATATACACAAACATACACACGTAAATACCTACACTTATACAGAGACACACTCGTTTCAAGCTAGCTCAAAGTAACTTCAAATGCATTTACAAGATACAACAAAGAGAAACAAACAAAACTCAAACTTGAGATACAATGATACAAAACACGAAATTTTCGACACAAAATGAAAGAAAAAGAAAGCTATTTATTAAAATAAAGCTGAGCTAAAATTTATACATTCTTCAAAAAAGAATTGAAGATAATGAGTGGTTCCGATGTTCTATTCAAGGTTTAAACATAAGTTTCAATTCTTTCGCTTTTAGCCAATTTGTAAACAATTTCAAAATTGTTTAAATTTCATTCTATTTTTTGAATTTTTAAAAATTTTTAGATTTTCTTCTTGTTTTCTAAACCTACATTTAAATCTATCTTTTTTCGAAAACCACTTTTCATCTTCGCCTCAGTTGAATGAAAAGCAGAAAGAAATGTTGTGCTAAGCTATTTATTTTGGTTCCCTAAAATTAGTATCTATATATTTATATATATTGAAATCAAGATTATTTACATAAATTATATTGAATTGATATTTATACGTATATGTACTATATAAAGTTATATATATATATAAACTATGCGTAAATGTAATTCCAAACGAAAAAAAAAACAAAACCAAAAAAGAAAATTATTAAATGGCAAAATCCAAAGCAAAGCAATTAGATTGTAAGTTTGAAATATTTGCCTATATATGTAAAAGTATATATGTATTGTACTTGTATATAATAAAAATGAAATGAGAAAAAGTGGAAGAAGAAATAGAAAAACCAAAACCAAAAGCAAAAAAAAAAAAAAAAGAACACAAACAAAAAACAGCAAAACGAGAAATGTATAAATATAAGTATTTACGGTAGATAATCAAAATAAACCAAAAACAAAAAAAAAACAAATAGTGTTGAAAAGTTTTATTGGGAAATGGGAATAAAAAGGAATGATTGGAATTTAAACAAGTTTTTGAAATGTATAATAATAAATTAAAAAGTTTATTAAATTTGCAGTTTTTCTGAAATTATAGGTAAGAATTTTGGTTTTTTGAACTATATCAACATTTAACTACATTTTCCATGCTTCATTCTTTAAATTCTTGATTTTTTGTTGTACTGCAGAAGATCTAGAATTGTTGGTAAAAATTTACAAAACTTTATCACTTCATTTTAATAGGACTGAAGAACTAACTAAAAAACCATATATTAAAAGAGTCTTAGACATTCGGACTTAGTTTAAAATATTATTTATAAAAACTGAATAATTCCCAAAGTCTTAGTTAAGAGTATTTAAATTTAAAAAATTAGTTAAGAGTATTTAAATTTAAAAAAAAAATATGAATTATCATTTTTAAAGTGTTGAAGTTCTTCAAAGGTTTTGATATATAAATAGAAACTAGAAAGTTAAATGCTGATTAATTTTAAAGACTCTTGTTTGATTTATTTGAATTTAAAAGATTTATATATATTTATTTATATCTATATAGAAGCTATGAACCTTCATATTTTAATCTTAAAATATAGTGTGGAAATCTTCAAATATCTTTCGATTGATTTTAAATTTAAATTAAATTATGTAAAACTTAACTAACTTAAATTATTTTTTCAATAACCAATTTTAAATCAATTAAATTAAATTTTTGAACTTTAAATATATAATTCAAGATTTAGATAAATTTTAAATTAAATTTAAAAATGTCAAAAAGAGCAAACTTTTTATACCCTTGCAGAGGGTATTATAAAATTGGTCGGATGTCTTTCCATCTGTCTGTTTCCTCGCAAGAAATATATCTTAAATTTTAAGCAATGTCATTAAAACTTAGTAGATATGCTCTTTAACTAATCAGGCAGATAAAGTATGAAAATCAGTCGGATCGCACAACTATATGATATAGTAAATCGACTTTAACCGCCAAAAATACATAAGATATTAACACGTAGTGTGTGCGACAAACAGCATTTCAATTTTCTTTGTTGGAAAAATACAATATAAATGCGATTGATGGCATATAAGCGGACGTGCGACGAATTGGTTCGGTGGTTTTGTAGGTAATGGAAAGTTTAAAAATGTAAAAAAATTTTCCTTAAAGACAAGACCTTAAATGGATAAGACTTCTGTTTAGATAAAATGCTAATTTTGCCAAACATTTTCTTACAGTTTGAGTTTTATTTTTTAAAAGAAATAAAAAGTAGGAATTTTAAAATTTTAAACCATACTTTCTGATGCACGTTTTAAAGGTCTAAAATTACTTTAAACTATTAGTATTTAAAGTATTAAATTAAATTCCATAGATTCAAATAAATTCATGCATATAACTGAACTTTTCTTTTTAATTGGAATCATAACTATTACAATTTACTATGCTTTTTTTGTTGTTTAATTCTTCCAACACAATGATATAATTAATTAACACAAATTCATCAACGTCTCATGCCCACCTGATGTCCGCCTGCCACCTTATCCCCCTCTGCCTGCTAATGATTTCAGTTTTCTTGAAATAAATGACAAACAATAAAACGTGAAATGGACCCAAGTTTTTTCCTCTCGTCCCATCACAGTTGTTTCTTGTGCTGTGTTACCTTGCCTGTTCTATACACACACACACACACCCAACAACCAAACAATTAGCATAACTAAAACGCTCAATTAAGCGCCTAAAATGCTGCTGCAGAAAAAAATTCTCGGTTTCTTCTGTTCGCTGGAGTTGCTGCTAAGTAGCAAGGACACTCTGCTGAACTCACTGGACTGAATGTCCATTCATTCCCTTACCTTGCCGTCTAATGCAATTTTCACCTTGCTGCTTCGTTTTTATTTTATTACACATTTCTTTGTCAGGCTCTCTTTATTTTGTTTTTGTTGTTTTTTCTTTTTTTTTCCTTTTTTTTTTGGTTTTCTTTTCATTGTCTCTACTTGCGTAATGTTTATTTTTAATTATATTTTTTCGCTTTCTTTCTTTCTCTCTCTTTCTTTATAGATGTGTATGTGTGTGTGTGTGCTTTTTGGTTTTTGTTGGCAGTTTGTGGTTTCATTGTTGGCGATTTGTGGGTGTAATAAACGTTAATGGAGGTTGACCACAAAGAGATATTGCCGCCACTTGCTATTTCTTTTTCTTTTGCCTTTTTTTCTTTTTCGTATTTATTTTTTTCCGTTGTTGTTGTTTTGTATTTTGTTTCTCTTTTGGGCAATTTTCTTGATTAGCAACCAAAAGACATTAAATTTAATTGTCTTTATTTAATTGCAGATTTGTTATCACTTTGTTTAAAGGGCTTAATTCATATTTATATTATAAAGTTCGTCATTCTTAAAGGAGAAATTCTTAGAGGTGCTTTGCGATTGTCTAGTTACTCTAATTAAATGTAATATAGTTCATATATAATAGTTCCAGACATGTGATTGATTGCTTATTCCGACAGGATGAGAATAAAATTTTGTTATCAACTTTATATAATATCAATAATTTCTTGATTATTTATTAACTGAGTGGTAAAAAGACATATTTTTTATCACTTAATTTAAATATTAACAGATTATAGAAGTAATGTCAATTTTTGTTAATTTAAAAAAAACTTTTTTACGTACAATAACTTTTAAATTAAAGAAAATTATTTATGGAATAGTACTAAGACGGTTTTGAATAAGTCCAACTTGACTCTATGCACAAATCTTTACATTTGCTTAAACTTAAAAATGTTGCCAAAAAAGTTTGAATTTTCAATATACTTTTATAACTGTAATCGCTTTTGACTGCTCTACAACATTTGGAACTTTGCGGCGAGTTCTTCTTTGATTCAAATGTGATATACTTATTCCTACTAATAATCGAAGTTTATCAATGTAGGCTAATAAATATTGATTGACCTGAATGTTGACTTCAAAATTAAATCAAACTTAAAGCACAAGGAAAACTTTAATATATTTAAACAGTTTTTTACAAATTTTAAATAAAGTCTGTATACAAAAGAAGAGAAGAATTGTATGGAAAATAGTATAAAGTAGGACCAAATTAATTAGTCCGACAGGTGATGATGAAATAATTGTATGCTATAATAAGTTAGATAAAAAATTACAACTGCCAGCTACCCGTAATAAGGATAAGGATAACGATATTTAAAAATATGACCCTCGATATTTAATACCAAGCATTAAGCAATAGATGGCGTCTAGAAGTCATATAATAATAATGACACAATGGGTCGATATAATTTATTACATATTAATTGATAATACTTAAAGTGAAACAAATAGCCACAAGCATGTAGTCGACATAAGCAAAACACAGGCATAAATTTCAAAAAGACTAATTTAATAGAAAAGTTGAGGAAGTTTACATACCCTTGCCAACTGTCCATTTGATTTACATATAATCTAGCAGAATTATAAGAAAGAATATAATACTGGTTCAATCTCCTAGGGTTAACAAAAAAAGTTGAACATACTAAACAATTGTTTTGCTCCGATTAGTCATGTGAAACCTATAGCCTGGACAGATTCTGCTTAAACAGTTGTTTTGCTCCGATTAGTCCTGTGATACTTATAGCATCGACAGATTCAGCTTAAAGCAGAAAGCAGTTTTAGTTGATGGATTATGCTAAAACCTAATAGCGATATATCTATATACATAAAAAATATCAATTCGTGTTGCTTGTTTTTCAAATAACCAAGTAATGATCTGTAACTATATGATTGACCTATTGTTCCTATGGGATCTTTATAGTATATTCAGCCAATTCTGATAAACCTTGTTTAGAAGTATATAAATCTCATAAATATTTCTTTAAGCGGTATTCAAATACTTTAACTGATCCTCCCTAAGGGAGCTATAAAATATATTCATCAGAACGGGATGATTTTAAGATATACAATGTCCGCAGCAAGGAAAAGCCTATTTTACCTGTAGCTTCAAAAGGCTCGGTGGATGTGTTGTGTATCCAACAGATATGGCTATATTAACGCAGCTCAAGGTTCTGATCAAAAATATATATATACTTTATATAGTCGGAGATGCTTCCTTTTACAAAATATACATATATATAATAAAAATATATATTTGAGGTTTTATAATTGAATCGATCACTGTTGTTAGCTGGCTTACTTACATTGGGGACTACTTTTAAAAACTGGATAAAAGCATTTAGATACAAGAATTTTTATTTATACTTTTTTGTTATTCTCTGTTGTTGCAGTTTGCCAAAAACTTTTTATCAACAACAGCAAAGGAAAACAGGAAAAAAAAGAAACTGAAAAGAAAAAAAAAAAAAAGGTCTAGAATAGAAAACAGTTAAGCGGCTTTTAAAAATGTTCTTGAAGAAAACTTGGCTTTGAATTTTTTTCACTTAGCGACGCCACGCCACGCCTCAGCTTTAGCTTCACCCTCAGACTCAACCTCATCCGGAGGCACATTCAACATGATGTTCTCCTTACATATTCATAATCGTTGCTGTCCTGGAGATTGAAAATTTATTCAAAAGTCTGACGAGTTTTGTCAAGTCTGCAAGTGGCTGCTTTTCTGCTCCCAACGCAGTTTCCCTTTGCAGCGCCTCAGGATAATAACTTTAACTTGAAAAGTAGCTTGGCAAGCGGCTTTTGTATTTTGTTAGTTTTCTCTCATATTACATAAAACTGAATTTACATTTAAGTAGGACTCGTGCGATCTTTGAAATAAAAGTAAAAGTTGTAATTGAGTGTAGAGACTTAAGTAGCAAAAAGAAGCAAATGCCTTGAATATTTTATGTGATTAGGGACACCCAAAAGATTCAGATTTAATTGTAAAGGGAATTCTAAACAGTTATTCATTTACACATTATGAAAATAAGTAAAAAAAAGACCTTTCAGGGTGCCTAAAGTCAAAAAGAACACGTGTATCAAAGGATCAAAAGAAAACAAATTGTATTCAAGTTTGTATTTAACAATTATCTTAGAACTTTGTCTGAAAATAAAAGGACTACCTTGACAGAAGATATAAACATTTGTGTATTAGAATTTTATGGTTTTTGATATGTCCAAAATTGTAGATATTTTATATAGTTAAAATTGTATTAAAAGACTCATGAGTGATTACTAATAATAAAAAATTAAAAAAAGAAAAAAAAAATTAAATAATAACTAACTTTACTTTTGAATATTTATGTAATTGACTTGAGCTTAAAAAAATCATTGAATTACAAACACTGTAGAAATCTCTTAGTTCCGCCGTTTTTGAGAAAATAACATTCATACTAAATTATTAGAATTTTAAAGGGTTTTAAAAATTTATATTTAATTCAAAAAAAAGTTAATGTGTTTTCCCAAATTCAATTCCTTATGAATTGTAATAGTTGACAAATTTGATCTCTTCCGTAAACTTAAATATTATTTCATACATTTCACTGTCCATACCGTGACATTTCTTGAAGAGATCTTTTTCTCGTGCATACGCAAACCAATATTTAAAAATATATTTGAAATTATAATTTGGCAATCAGACACAGATATCGAAAATTTAAATTGAAGTATATACTTTACAGTCCTTTTATTGGAGTCCCTAAGTAAATTTATTAGTATGTTTAAGTTAACAAGCATTTTTAACAAACATTAAAAATGTTACATTTAACATTTTTAATAAACATCTTCAACATTTCTTTTCTCAGTGATGGAAAAAAAAAACATCGAATACATATAAGTCTATCGATAATACATCGACAATTTCTACAGCTTTCTAAAGCTTGAAAATTTATCGATGTTTCGATAGCTTATCGAGAATTTCAACAACTTAACTGCAAACTGGGAAGTTAATTAACACTGCAAGAACTATTAATAATAGTTATCAATTCTAATTTTCTTTTTGATAAGAAGAAATTTTCATATTTATGTAAACATTCTCCGATTTTCCACACATAAAAGATTTGGCAAACTAAATGTAATATTCATTGACGTCACCAACTTTAAAGTTATCACCTAAAAAACAAGTTAAATTAAGAAAAAGAAATTGAAAAATGTATAAAAAAGAAGGAAACTAACTTTCAACAGATACAGGTGCAAATAAAGTAATATCCTTGGTTTTTTTCCTTTACAAATTCACACGCATATCCACCTCTTAGCCCTTCTTCTTATATTCACCGCATGACTTCTGGGTCTACCGCATACATTCACACACAAAAAACACATACACACACTTGTACACACAAATGCACACGCACTCATAAATTTTTATTTATATGATGATGACTTAAGTTCTACGTGCGTTACAACACCTGCTACCCCTTCAATACTCGTTCCACTCACTCACATATCTTACACACAAAAACACACACACACTACACACTCACCCCTTACACTTACGGACTGGGCTTTAGTTAAGTGCATGATTATGCTTTTAGTGGGATGTTGAGGTTTTGTCAGTCAACTTCAAACTTGGAAAAATGAAAGTTTTCCCTTTGCCTCTTTTCCCGCTGTTATATAAGGGAAACTAATGGCAAATTCTGCCTTTGCGTTTGAAAAATTGAAAACTGGATATAAATGTAACCAAAAGTTGTCTAAGAATTTGGATATCCATGTTTTAAGGACTACTTTTCTATGTATGTGTGTGTGTGTGTGGAATTTTGTTTTAGTTAGTCACTAAAGAGGGCAACTCTTTGCTAGATTATATTTTCAACTTTAGTTTTCAATATATTTATATTTTAAGCTGTTCCTTGACATTTTTTAAAGTCAACTACAACATAAATGTTGCCCTTATACATATTTTTATGTATTTTTATCATTGTAACCATTTTTAGTGACTAAATTTATGAGCAAATTGATAAAATCATAAAAAGGAAGATAATAACCATAGAAAGTTTTTGCTTTTTTTGTGGCTAACAATCAAGTTTGATAGGCATATGTTGGAACTACTACCAAGCAGACATAGCCATTGCCAGAGTCATAAAAAGGACCTCAGCATAAATAATGACTGACAAAGAAAATACAAAAAAGAGAAGAAAGAAAAAATAAACAATGTTAAAAAAGTATAAGCATATAAAAATGTATAAATTTATGTATGTATGTATGTGTGAATGTATGTATATCAACATAATTATCCAACAGGAATGCCAAAATCAACAACGATAATTCTTAAGAATGAAGTTTGCTGTGTAAATTATTATTATTTCAGGCAGAATTAAAACATTTTTAAAAAACTACTAGACTAACTGGCAGACTGTCTGCCAAAATCTCAAACCATAAGTCTGTAATGCCAACAAAAATTGAAACGATATAAATGTTAAGTAAGCGTGATGGTTTTTGTACACTCTACACTTGTAACTAAAACTTTGAAGGAGAAACCTGTATACTCTATATAAGTGAATGCTAGGCAAGAGGCAACCTTTTAGGTTTTATTTATATATTTTCATAAATATATATAAATTTGAGGGAGAAAGCTGATACAGAAGTTAAAAGGGGAAAAACATGATTAATTAATTTGAGAATTACAAAGAGAAGGATCCATATTAAGCTGAACCATCAATTTTGGCATTGTTAATTACAGAAAAGACGCGATTTAGCTTATTTAAATCGCACAACAAAATATAATATATATTTTTAATGTTTTAAACTATTTAAAAATTAGCATGGTTTTAAAGGACCTAACCAGTTTAAAAGATCTTTGAGATTTTGTGGTCATTTAGGTATGATGATAACATTTTGACATCCAATTGTTTTAATTGTCAGTTGATTTTTGAAATATTTCAACAATTTAAACAGATAGATTGGTGGTTCACCGTAATAAGGATCGTTCTCTTTGTTATACTCAAATTAATGCTAGGTACAAATCTTACCTAGCCTAGATTCTATGTCACCATAGCCATATTTTCTCCAATTTATTTTCTTTATTAGCTTTCTCCCTCAAATTTCTTTTTATTGGATCTTATTTGTAACAATCAACTTCAATCCCATTTTTAAAATACAAATTGTTGTATAATGAAGTGATTGTTCTTTACTAACAGGGCTAACGCTATGAGGTTTATATTAGCTAATTTGTTATATGGTATTATATGCTATGTTAATATATATAAATAAAAATTATTTTAAACCAGCTTACCAGCTATAATTTTCAGCGCTGTTCTTAATCGTTCCTATTTAGTTAATATAAATAATTTTTTAATCAAATTTTTCTTCACATTCAACGCAAAATATATAAAAATATCTTATTTCTTAGATAGTAAATTTTTATCTTTTGTAAGTAGTAACGAATTCAAACA
The DNA here is from genome assembly GCA_018903615.1 of Drosophila neocordata. Taxonomy (NCBI): domain Eukaryota; kingdom Metazoa; phylum Arthropoda; class Insecta; order Diptera; family Drosophilidae; genus Drosophila; species Drosophila neocordata. The sequence goes on from JAEIGI010000013.1 coordinate 3,891,929, forward strand.
AATTTAAAATCATAAAATAAAAATCATAAAAACAAAAATATAAAATAAACTTTTTTTAAATAATAAAACTTCAACTTCAATTAATGGTATATACAAATATTTCAAATAAATAGATGAGATCATTTTGTTCTTTATAGATAGTAAGATACATTTTCAGTATTTCACATATACCCTTTAATTTCAGGATGGAGTGTAGAACAAATGCAAGAAAAATAGTAAAAGAAACATCAACATAAATTTAAGTCAAACAAAGCGTAACATTCATGTACTTTTTTGTTGTTTTTTTTTTTTTTTTTTTGGTTGGTTTTTTTTTATTTGTATCTGAGTTGGGGTAAAAGCAAGTTTGTCGCGTTGCCAAAATGCCAGCGAAATTCTAATGTCGTCCTCAACAGAAAATGTTGCGTTTTATAAGGCGTAAACACTCACAATGTGAGTAAGCTGAGACTCGCACCACATTTGTAACTGTGTCTATTTGTGTGTGTCCCATGCATATGACTGTTCGTATGTGTGTGTGTGTGTGTTTGTGGAGAGGCAAAAACACATTTTCGGAGTAGGGAAAAAAAAAATCACAACCTCAACTCCAACTAGGCGTTGGCATGCCTCGGGTTTTGGTTTACAGTCTCCGCGTTCCGGCATCGTCTGCCTCTTTCTCAGTCCACCATATTCCGTCCTCCGTTCTCTGTCTATGTCTGTGTGGTGAAATGATGCGACAAAGTAGCAAATGAGGTTGCCTAGGTCTGAGTTTGGAGGCTTCTGATTCAGCTTCATTTGCAATGTGTGTGTGAGAGTGTTGCTGCAACATAAATCAAAATCAAAGGCATAACAAAAAGAATAAAGAGGAGAAGGAGGAAGAGATGGAGTAAGGGTAAAAAAAATACAACCCTAGGGTCGACTGGGGTTTGACTGAGGTTTGGCTGGTGTCAAGTGTGGAGCATGTGTATGTGTAAATGCAGCTTCATGTAAGTAACATAGTTAGATATGTTCACAAATAAACAAATTATTTTCTATGCTTCTTTTCCCTGTGGTTTGGGTTAAAAAATTGGGTGGACAGCTTCATCTCTATTTCTCTCTCTCAATCTGTTTCTGCCCTCCCCCCTCTCTCGGTCTCTTTGTATTTATCTTTATCTAGCTCTCTCCATTGCTTTCCCAGCTAGACAGGAAAAATGTCAAGTGTAAAACGCAAGATAAGTGAAATGTGCATTTTTAAGAAAGTTTTTCTTGTGGCTGGTCGAGTATATAAAATTACGAATTGAAATACAAGAAAGTTGTAAGAAAATTTTGTTCTACGATGTGTAAGAAAGAACTTAAAAATGAATTGTAGTGTTAAATATGTTTAACAATTTTTGACAAATTTTCTTGAAGTCTTTACGATATTTAAGATTTAATAATGTTGTTTTATTGAAGCTTAATGTGATTAATAATTTAAATTAGGTATGTTTAGTTAATATAATTGAAATTAACTAAATTTAATTTATTTTAATTGAAAAATATTCTTTAATTACAAAAGCTTTTTCTTTCTTTTCAATCTCAACTCAACTTAGGTTTAACTCTGAAAAGAATACACATTTTTAATCATATATATGAAGCATAAATCTTTAATCAATCATGTTTCTTTTATATATTTTATTTTTAGAAAACATTTGATTTGTTGAATCTTTTATACTTTTATTAAGACTAACATCAATTTTCTAATTTTATCTTAATCTAACACGTAAACTAACATCTGAAGATGTTTCGTTGGTCTATGGCCCTGATGACTTGCTAGTTGGTCGGGACGTCATTTCGTTGAAGTCGAGTTCTATTACACACTCGAGTTGTTGAAGAGTTCATAGATGAAGAATTGAAGAGTTCATTCGAATGTCCTTGTAGCTTGTATATTTCGGTTAAGACTCTAGGAATATGTAGACCTTTTTGGACGTTTTCGTATTCTATGGTTGGAATATTGCTCTTGCTTGTACAGTGGCGTATATCCAGATAGGTTTTATTAGCGAATTCCATAGAAGAACTTTAAATTTTAGGCATAGAGGGAGAAAGCACACTAAGCAACATAAAGGAAGCTCTAGATAATCTTTAATCTTAAAATCGTAGGAAATACTAATTATCAGTTTTGTGACACTCATTTCAAAAATATTTATAAAAGTTATTTTAAATTAAGACATCTTATTTAATACCATGAAACAAACAGTCAAACATTGAACTAGTTTAAAATAAATTTCTATTTATTGGCTTGTATAGGTAGTATTCTTAAGTCCACTATAGAAAATTCTACTTGGTACTGGAATTTAGTATTTATTTTCAAGTTTACATGACTAAATATATGACTTTAATCTCCCATAGAAGCGTAGACAATACCAATTTAAAGAGCGCAACAATAACAAATCAAATAACCATTTGAAATTGAATCGCTGATCCAACTGGGTACACACGAAATCTGAATCTTTTTTCATGCAACGTCCTAATAATAGACCAATGCAGAGTAAAAGAGCCCAATTCAAGAAAGAACTCAAAGACATGAAAGAGTGTTTGCCTAAAAATAGGCAATGAAATAGTAGTGCCAAATGGAATTGAAAACAAGTGTACTCACACAAACGCACAGAGCTAGAGGTGTGTGTGAGAGTGGATTGTGCGTCCATTCATTAGACAGCATTCACTCAGGAATCGTATTTCGAAGTTTTTGCAGATGTATTTGCACCTCATCCCGCTACCTCAATGTAACGCTGCATATCTCGTGACTGAATAGAAACAAATAAACACATTCACCTACACAAAGACACACACACAAACGCACAGAGTGTTGCTAACTCACTCACGCATTGACAGTTAGTTGGCAAAAATCATCAACATTTTCGGTTACGTGTGAATGGGAAACTTTTGGTACTGTATTGTACTTGTTGTTATCGTTGCTTTTATTTTATTTGAGATTCTGGTTAATCAAATATTTATTTAACGCAAAACAGGTGTGCAATTTTAAATGCACGCCAACACATTCGCTTGTTGGGCAGTGTAATTTATTTATTTATTTTTATTTGTTGGCAAAAAAAAATTTTGTTCGCATTTGTTAAAACATAGTTTTTTTTTTTGTTTTGGGAATTTTTTGTTTTCTTATTTAATATTTGAACAGAATGGAAATTGTTTCTGGCATTTTATACCAAATTGCGCGCATAAGTATGCAATGATTTTTAGCGCGCACTTCATTAGGTGCGTATGCTTGTGGTCGTGTTATACATATGTGTGTGTGTGTGTGAATGAGGGTGTTGCCGCAACAAAAGGTGTGTGAGTGTGACATGTGCGTGCTTATCAGCTGATACGTGTTGCGGATTTTATATTTTCAATTTTTATTATTTTATAATATTTTTTTGGAAATTTTAGATTGTTATTCGGCCGCAGGGCGTGAATAGAAATTGAAATGAAAATATATCCTGTAAATCAGACTCAAATTGGGTATACTATGTGGAATAAAAAACGGGTTTGAAATTAAATTATATTTACAAAAATTTTTTTTATTAAGTTGAAATTTTAGGAATCAAGTTGGTCTAAACAAATTCGCCAGGTTTATAAAATATTTTTGTTACATTTCTGAGACAAGTACAGAGAATCAAACGGCAGAGCCAACATCATTTTTGTCAAATTTTCCATTTTTTTTTCGTTTTTGTTTATGCAGCAATTTTATTCCAAATTAATTGAAAAATTTACTCGTTTCTCCGACTGACATTTTAAATTGGTAAACAACTTTTTATTAACTTTAATGAAAATTGTTCAAAGTATTTAACATTGTTCAAAGCAATTGTTTTCTCTTATTCTTTTTTTTTTTCTAATTGTTTTTGCCATCGTTGAATTGAAAATTCAATAACTTTTTATTAGAAAGCAACTTTCCCTCTGGACAAATTCTGACAAAATGTTTATTATGCAAATCGAATGACAAAAACCAAAAGGGGGCAATAGAAAGAACAGAAAGACTAAAAGAATGCGAGCAAAACGAAAAAAAAAAACAAAAGAAAACATTGAAACCCAAAAGCATTAATTAATATTCAAGTGAGCTCGACTGGCTGCTTGCTTCTACTACTTTTTGTTGTTATTTAATTTCATACACAAGTTCTGTGAGAAACAGCGGTAGGAAGCGTGAAAGAGGGAGGCATATAAGGATGTATAGGAGAAGTGAGAAGCATCTTCTTGGCTGAGCCCTCCAGGGAAACTTATCAGTGTCAACGTTGTGCCAATAAAAACTATACTTGCATGCAAATATTTCCACAATCAAACAAATAGCTGCTAACAGCAGCAGTAGCAGCAAAAAGAGGAGTAGCAGCAGCAACAACACTGAACAAACAAGGACAATACGGGGAGACTGGCCAAACAAAAGCACCGATGAATCCCACAGGACAATGCGCCATGCAAAGCATGCAGAATATAATGGAGAACACACATTCGCATACACACACACACACACACATAGACACAAAGAGTATGAGAGGATAAAAACACAAAAAGAAAATAGCTAGAAAGGAAGAAAATCTTCTAGATTCTGACTCACGTTCCTTGCAGCAGGACATACCAACTGGAGTGGCTGCTTTCGCTCTTCTTTGGCTTTGATTTGTCTAAAAACAACAACAAATTTGCATAGCTTACTGCAATTTTTTTTCTTTTTGCTTTTCATTCTTTTTCGTTTTCCTTTAACAATTCCCTTGGTTACTGTCTGCATTTCATTTTGTTCTATTTTTTCTTATTCTTTTTCTCTCTCTCTTCCTTTTTCCGAGTTGTCTCTTCCTCTTTAGTGCGAAACACGCGAACAAGTTGCCAACTTTCATACGCCATGTGGGACGCACTTTACAAAGTAAAACCAAAAAAAAAAGTAAGAAATAAATAAATAAACAAGAAGATAGCAAAAAAAAAAAGTTGTGCCTTTTTAAACTGATTTTCGGATTCCCTTAGCAGTTCGTGTGACTTTCTTTTTTTTTCTGAGTCTTCTATAGCTAGTTAAGTTTCTCCTACAGCAAAACTTTCGATTTTTATTGCTTTGCACAAAAGTCAAATTTTTGTTTAATTTTTTCAAGATAAAACATCCAACTGGGAAAAATTGAAAATACAAAAACTTCAGTGATGAGGCATTTAATGCAAATTAGTAAGTAAATGATCCTTTTTTGTAAATTTTTAAGTCTAATCAATAAACAGTAAAAGACTTACTTTTAGTAGACATAGAAACTTTTGTTATAGTGTTTAGATTAATAAATTTAAAAACCAAATATTTATTAATTTCAATATTTTGTTCCAATAAGGTTAAAATGGTTAACTTGTTAATCAATCTACTACCAATTTATTATATCCTTCGATAAGACAACATAATCAAGTAAATTTAAGAAAATTTTTCAATTTATTTGCAAATTAAATAGCTTTTACAAAATATAAACTAAATGTTTGGTAAAATAAAGAAACTAAAGACGACTGCTAATAAAAAATTATTCATTTAGGGTTATGAAATAAATATTGAATTGTTATATATAAAAAATAAGAACTGTTAAAAATGAAATAACAATAAAGTAAAGCTAATTTAAATTCAATAAGTAAAAGAAAGTATTCTCAAAATAAAAGCATTTAATGGAAATTTAATATTTAACAACTTCAGGTTTATATAAATTGAAATTTATTTCTTTAATAGTTGTGGTTTTTCATAATTTAAAAGCATTTCTTAACTGGCTCACTTTTATTTTGCCAACCTTGCAACTTTCAAATTTGACTAATTTGTTTCACCTTACTGGCAAATTTTCACTCATAAAATTCAATTATATGCACTTGCTGGAAAAATTCCTTAGAGAACACATTCATTCCCATTAAGTTGTATGCAGTGCAAGCAAACTCGCTTCAACTGAAAAGTAAACTTATCCAAAAAGAGTAGAAAACTCTTTTCTTTGCAATGGCAATTGTTGCATAAATCAAGGCGAATTTTCACGCATATAAACAGTGCAAAAGTGTGCGTAACGAGCGTTTCAATTTAAAAGCCAGACATTTAACTGAACGGAGGGGGAGGGTATGGGTTGGCCAAAAACAAGCAACAAATTCAATTTTTCATTTTGAGAGCCAACTTTTCTCCTCACCCGCAAAAACACTCACATACATACAATTGGACTGAAACCGAAATCACATACTCTTCGCCGCCTGCAGACAGTTTGGAAAAAAAAAATGGAAACACTAAAGTTGAATTACAATTTCATTTTTTGTTTTTTTTTGGCTTTTACTATGCATTCGCCCATCTCCGCCTGTTGGTGTTAAGAGATTTTTATGTGCCTACGTATTTGAAATGCTAAAATGATGTATGGTCCTAGGAACCAGGACTAACTCATACTGCTTTCTCTTTTCGTCCTTTTTCGCTTTCCTGTAACCTCTTCCCTTACGCCATTTTCTATATGGAGAGTGCTTTAAAATGTCCATTAAGCTTTTTGAGAAAAAAAAAATTTCCTGCTGAAATGCACTTTTTGCATTCTAAACTGCCAACAGGTTCAAGTTGAATGAGATTGAGGGAGAGCGGCAACAGGAAAGAAAGGGAATGGGATTGAGAGTGAGAGTTCGCGGCCACTTGAATATTTAGGTTTTTTTATTTTTTTGAAATATGTATTATATATTTGGTATTGCTCTTTTAAACAATTGCAATTTATGCTGTGTTATGTCTAAAATTGAGTATATGAGCATTGAAAAAAGCATGAAAAGTATATGAAGAAGAAACAGTGTCGCTTTTAAGAGACCATCAAATGGGGAATATGGGAACTACAGTATTATAATATCTAATACAATATATAACTAAAATATAAAGAATGATTTTGATAATGATAACAATAATGTTTCATTCGCAACTTAACTCCTTTTCTACTTTTTGATTTACTACAAAACTTTCTTAATTTACTTTCTATTCCTATTCCTACCTATTCACCGACCACACAGCATTGCCGTCTTTTAATACAGATACCTAAATATTATAATCCTAATAGAAATTTCTAACTCGCTGCTTTAATCCGTTACTACTTTTTCATTTACTACTCAACTTTTTCGATTTGCTTTCTTGACTGAACTTCGTCTTCCAACCTAGTCAATGACGAAACAGAGTTGCCACCTTTTATCCACTTGATCCAGCCACTTCAATTTGCAAAAATAATAAGCCAGATAATTACATCCAATAGTTATATTAGTTTTTCCGTTTTTACTTGAATTTCTTTATAAGTTTAAAACACTCTTAGGTTATATTTTTACGCTACTGATTTTCAATATTAATTTGAATTAAAAAATGGTGTAATAAAAGAATTATTCAGTGCAAACATCATAGTTTTTTTAAATGTGTGCTAGTTTAAAAAAAAACAATTGGAATTATTTGAAATTTGTGTTATTTTTAACCAGTTTCCAAAGATCATTTCAAATAGTACTTATCAGAAAAATGTATTGTCTGGCAACGATATATTTTCTCTGAGTCTGGCAATAGCGTCCGTATTGGATATGAACTTTTTGTTTTTATGTTTTAATTTTTCTCTCATATTTTGTTCATATAATTTTATATTGTTACTAGTAAATATAAAGCCAATTTTTGGTGTTGTTTCTTAAAGACCTGCTAGAGATTTCTTACATAGCTCTCCTCATATATGTTTGCTTCTAGTTTGTTAGTTATAATACTAAATAATGTTAAACATTTGATGAGCACATAACCTAAAAGGCTGAAAGCTTAAGATTTCAATGATTTATTCATAACAAGTGCAATAAACAAGTTTTTTCTAATATATTATGTTTAAGTTGTTTAAGTTGGATTGGATATAACAATATCTACTATCCTACATTATACTTCTGAACTACTAAGACTTCCTTGTTCTATACGCTTTTAAGAACTTTAAAGTAAAGCCCATTGTCTATATCATTAATCCTAAAGTATGTCTCTGCTACCAACATATATTCTAGAAGTATTCCTTAAGCAACTTTTCTGCTTAATATTTTATGCAATCATGGTCAAAGTATAAACGAATGAATTAGAAAATTTGGTTTAAAACAATAAAATTTTATAGTTTCAAACTGAAATGAAATTATTCTCGTATTATTGTCTACCACTAATTAAAAACTATTAATAAAAATCGATTTTATATTTTTATTAATACATAATATGTGTTATTTTAAGGGTTTAATCTATGGAAATAGAAAATATTACTCAATATTTACGATTTCTCTTTATTATTCTGAATGCTAATCAAAATTTATAGAATAATCTTATGCTGTAAATCAAATTTAGTCTGCCATAGTTATATTAGTTAGTTAATTTAGCTTTCAGTACTCGTAGAAATTCATTAAAGCCTTATAAGTATTTTCTCTTGCGGAAGATTAATGATAACAAAAATATCCCCCATAATGAAGTGATTTTTGGTTTTGGCTTTTTCTCTTTTGTTATGCTTTTGCTTTGTGCGTACAACTGTGGGTGGGTGTGAGAGGGCGTGGTTCTTTTGTAGTCAGTTAATAGAACGACCCCAAAAAGGCAGCAAGGATACAAACATCTTGATTTGTCAATATTTTATTTATTGCCCATTGTGTGTAATTAGGAGCAAGGCGTTTTTATCATTGATTCGTTACGATTCCATGTTGTTTTGATCTTGTAAGGCGATTATCTGGGCCATGGTCCATTTGTTATACATATATGTATGTATACTGTACATAAATGTATATATATATGTGAGTATGTGTGTGTGTGCGTGTGTACATAAATGGGAGTTAATGTTGCAGCCTCCATTAGTCAGATGACATACAGAGAATATGGGTAAGTGCGCCTTTAGCTCATTGGTGGCATACATTTTAGATGGATTATAGCTTTATACATGCAATTGGATAATTGGTTATGATTTCATTGAGTTGATAATCCTTTTGGCCATTTAGAAATAGAGCAATCATTTGAATTTGCAAACATCAAAGACCTGGATAATATATTTTTTTAATGCATTTTGTTTGTATTTAGTTACATAATGTTTTTATGTGTTATATAATTTTCTGTTTTATGATATAAATTTGTTTTTGCCACAAGTTTTAATACAATACTTTTATACACTGTATATATATTCTTAAACAGTATATTGATAGCTGATATAGATCTCTCTAAAGGTCTAAAAATCTTCTGGGCTAAGAGTTTGCTTCTAGATACTTAAAAGTTTAGAGAACAATTTAGATTTGTTCAGAGAATTAAAACAAAAGAAGTATTCAAAAGGGTATATAATATTCGGCAAAGCCGAAATCCTTTTGTCTTTTTATTTTAGAAAATATTTTCTTTTCATTATACTTGTGTTTAGTTCTTGTATTTTAGTTTTAATTGTTTTAATTTTATCTTTCCTTCCATTGACTGTTGTTTTTTTCGCTGTCGTCCATTTTATAGAAATACTTTCACCGTCTAGAAAGTTTGTGTCCTCCAATCTTCTTTTATCTTTCCCCTTCATCAATTATAATTTTCTTGTTTTGTTTTGAAAAACAATCTGAACAAAAGGGCATTACAATTACGTATCCTAGAGAACTCTCTGAAAACGAATAGTTGTTCCTTTGGGGTATGAGGCAGACAACTGAACAATAACCAGACGCGTTCAACGCGATGACCCCAATAGAAATAAAACGCATCCTTTTGCATCCACCCCTCCTCTTTCTACCAATCGGTTTGGCTTTTCTAAACTAACCGAACAAAATGGAAACGTTTCGCTTGAAAAGGACATTCGCTGCAAGTGTCGCGCATTGCAATCCTGCTGCGTTATCCTGCCTCAATGAGACCATGGACATTGGTCGGTTTTGCCACAGTTTTCCATTCCCCCGTCCCATTTTTTTTTTTTTTTTGCTTGCATAGTTGTTGTTTGCTGTTTTTGTTGTTTTCATTGTGGCATTTTATTGTTATTTTGGTTATCCTTTGACATTGTTGTTTTCATTGCTTTCGTCCTTGCTTCCCCACTGCCAGTTTATCTTTCATTGTTTTTGGTTGATTCTGTGGTTGGGCTTGGCATTGTATCCAAATTGTAAAATTATATGCATAAATGTCTATAAATTTAACACCAACATTATATTTGACTTGGTGAACCTCCAATCTAGCTATCTCTACCTGCTCCAACTCCTTTCCCCACAATCTGTACTATTTGAAGGAAGTACAATTCAATTTGACCATACTAAAGCCCGAAACTAAAGACCTCAAGCCAAGGCAAGACAGAGATATAGACAAGGACACGAGACAATTGTTGTTTTGTATCTGGCTGGCATACCTTATAGCAAAGACCCCTTAGTCCAACTTGTAATTTGGGATAACAATTTGGCCAGGCTATAAATTATGTGACACCATACTAAAGACATAGGCGTAGCCGAATAATATATGTAAAGGGGATCAAAGAATAGCTATTGAACATTTGATTTGATTATAAAGATAATGATTTTCGAGATATGACCAAAAGAATCTAATTCTAACTTAGAATGAACCTAAAGGGTGTTAATGAATTTGAGAATTTCTTTGTTTTTAAAGATTTGGATATAATCGGAATACTTTTGTATATGGTTCTAATAATTATATTCTGTACCCAGAGGATAAAAGTTTATAATAAAGTCACTAAAATGTATATAATAGTTCATTCTACCTGCATTTCCGAGTTTAGTTGGCACAGACGACTTGCTTACTTCACATTGGAATAGAATGACTATTTTCATCATATACTAAGCCTCACTATTGCAATCTGTTTGAACTGATCCTATTGCTTTTTAACCCGTTGCTGGGTTAAAATTAAGAAAATTATTGAATATTATGATCGATCATATGTCTCATTAGTTGCCTATGATGAGGTATATTTTAATATGAGTAAGCTAACTTTTATAATTATAACTCTTAAAGTTTCCTTTTTCCCCCTTGGCAAAAATTTCCTTGCTACTTCTTTGATTTTAAATATACATCAAACAATACTAGATACAGTTACTGCATTGTCAAATATTTGTCCTGAAGTGTGTGTGTGAAATAGTTGCATTCCCCTACTGCCATATATATGTAGATATACATGGACATATGCAAATGGTAACGCATACATACATGTGCACACACTCTCACACTCATGTTGACCGAATTGTCATATCAACGAATGCAGATCCATGCCACAATAGTGGATGCTGAGAAATGGCATCGGGATGGTTGTCCAAGCTCATGCCGCCTTACGTTAATTGCATCGCATGGGCCGGTTTGAACACCTTCACCTCGTTTCCTAGCGACCCTTTTTTGAGCCCCCTTGACTGAGCTGTCTAATATGCTAATTACACTGCAGGCAACAATGTTGTCCCATTTACCTCTTGTCTCCCTTCCCCAATCTCTTGCTCTTAGTCTCAATCATTGCCACTCTGTTTGGGTATATGCGACTGCAATGCGTTGGTTCTTGTCTCTTTTTATTTGGGATTTGTACAGGTTAAGGGACATTACTCTGTCGGGGTGAAGACAATCTACAGTTAAACTCACATCCCTTGCCTCTATCCTGAAATGCACCTAAGCCGCTTTACCAAAGTGCCCTACTATTTCTCTTTCCATGTGTAGACCAACATTGCGACTGTCTAATTAATTATACTTTTCAATTGTATCGCAAACAATGACAATGACATTTGCAACTTTTTTACTTTCTCTCTCGCATCGTTCACAATCTAACCATTTCATGTCACTTTTATCTATGTAGCATACTTTTTGGCGCTTTCGTCTTTCGCCAATGCAGTCAAAAGTTTTTCTCACACAGTCACAGAGCGAGAAAGAGAAATAGAGAGCGAGAGAGAGAGAGAGTGCGAAATGTACATAGATGAAGGAAGAGTTAGCGATGATGAAAGACAACACACACATAAAGTTTTAAGTTCTCCCTCCATTTTAAATTTAATCCAGCCCAAAAAAAGATTGAAGTGTAAAATTAGTTTAAGTATTCCTTTGGAATTATATTTATATGTGGTTTCTTTTATGCAGTTAAGATGAGTTTTATAGGGGAAACGTACTTAGAAGAGATAAGAAACTATTGGGGTTTTACTAATGTAAGTTTTCAGTTTTCTTATGAATATAGAAAAACCTAATACAGAAATTTATGTAAAAACTTAAACTTTTTAGAATTATATTGGACTAGGTATACCATATTATATTTAAATAATATAAAAATGTTTGGATTGGTTTCATAATTAAAATTACAATTAAGATTAAAGGCATATCAAGGGTATTCCTTTTAAATGATTCAATAGTGGAGCTGTAGGGATATCCCTTAACCACAGGTAGAATCGACTTATTTATTTAACACGATATAAAGTAATGACTTAGCTAATGCACTATGTGCAACTACGATAATAGTGGATAATGGTGGTCAAATTCTACAATAAATGTACGTTAAATTTGGCATCATGATTATTTTCATTCTAATGGTACAAAATGATTTCACAAAATGTGATTAGCATATTTCATTTATTATTTAAGGGTAAAATATATCAAAAATAGTTTTGCATTGCCTCATCATATTTTAGAAAACCAATCATTATAAATCGAATAACAAAATAATCGTAACATTATCATATTTATTATCCATTTAGCTATAATAAACAAAAGTTCCATTTACCACATATTTAAATTAGAGAGTCCGGACTTCAATCAACCATTGACAATACAACAATACCGCCTAAACCCCCCCTCCACCGTTCGACAGATGCATATTGGGTGAAATAATAATCCAGTAAGCAAATGCGGTCAATTGTTTGTTATTTGGTAAACACTTTTTAGTTTATAGCAAACCTCTAAATGATATATGCAAATTTATATGAAATACCACAGCTGTCAATGATGGAATAATATTTTCAATCATTTCAAAATGTTGCCAATGCCCGAAGCCAATAAATTAATTGGCTCAGAGTAAAATTTGCACCATAATGAATGCAAATGCAAATGAAATTATGGTCTAATGAATTTTTACTACTAATCAAAATGTACAAATGATGGCTGTATGCATATTTTTTGTGTTGTTGCGCCATTTGGGTGTGTCCTTTTTATTATAGCCAGCCAAAATGATAACTAACAGAAGTTCCATTAGTCAAACACTCTGCAGATTTTGTCACTTAAAGCAACAATTTAGTGTGTGTATGTGTGTGTTCCCATAGCCCCATGACTCTGTCACATTCAATGTCACGCCAGCCTGAAGGCATTTTAATAAAAAGGAACTCTCTCCACCATGCCACAGCTAAGGGCAGCAGCAGTAGCAGCACACGTGCAAAATGGAACCAGCCGAAAAATATCATCCAACAATCCAACAACCACCACCAACCGCCCACCCATCAACCCGACACACTTCACACTCGCTCTGGGTCCTCCCTGGGTGCACAGCATGTGGCAAAGATATTCGTGTAATAAATAATATAACAACAAGTGGATGGATAAAGATGTTGCAGAAGCAGGAGGGCAATGTTAAGTGCCAACAGAAAGAAATTGTCCACGAAGTGAAGATGCTCTGTTGTAGCTAATAAACCAAGAAACTTCAAAAATAAAATAAAATGATTGACTAATAAATTTATATTAATAAAAACTAATTGCAATCAACTTCAAACTAAGTACATAAAGAAACAGGAAAAGTTTACACTATTCTTTATACTTTTGACAATTTTGATAAAGATGTTTTTTTAACAACTAACAACTAACTAAAAAAAATAATGAAGAAAGAATTTATATTTGCGAATATGTGTATAAGAATTTTATTGATGAACAAAATCAATGAATATTGTGTTTAGATTATGGAGCAATTTATTTCTATATTTTATAAAATGTGACTATATTTTGCATTGATAAAAATAGATTATAGAATTTTATTCAGAAACAGTCTCGAATAACTTATCTTTAACAAATGTTTTTAAATACTTTTTAATTTATATTTACATCTGCATTTTCTTGAAAATTTTGCCAAAATGTATGCTATTAAAATAAAAAACTAAACTGTAAACTAAAACATCTAAAAAAGTTGTATGATAAAAGATGAGTCTTTACTTATAAACTTATTCAGCTGAAGCGTAACACTTCTGGGACTAAATATCGCATTTATAGAGAAAGAGAAGGACACACACCTTTTTGTAATCATTTTTATAAATCTGAGAAGTTTCAATATTCACTTATCTATTTTTTTCGAAATTTATAGAAAATAACAAATCAGAAAAGTTATGATCTAAGAGGTTTTTTCTTTAGAGCTTGAGAATTCAAAGAATCAGACCAAATAAATTTGTTTCAAACTAAAACCCAATAAGTTATTCTAAAAATATAGACAGTATATTAAGAAGAATGAAAAACTGGACCTTAATTATATTTCAAGTAATAAAAACTGTTTGATTATTTTCAGTTCGTTTTTTATATTTAATGCCAACTTTTATAGAATTCAGATAAACCGACAGCAGTCCGTATTTCTAACCAAATAAACAATCGATTAAATTATGATACATTGTTTCATAAAATTTAGATTGGTTTACTTATCTAACGGCCATCTAACTGCTAACATAGCCAATTGACCCTTTTTTCGAAAATTTATTTTATGAAAAATATAACAAATATATATATAAAAAAAAAAAAACAAAATACAAAGAGAAAATCTTTATCCAACAGCTGAGATTTAATTCATTTTTATGAAAACTGATAAAACGTAACTCAAGTAACCAAAGACAAAAAAAAAAAAAAATGGAAATATGAAAAAAAAGGGAAAACATAAGCCCCGAAAAACACAAATGTAAATGAAATCGTGCGTAAAATGCTCACAAAAGGAACAACAAAATTGTTGGTCGCCTCTGCTGATGCTGCTCCTTCCGCTGCTATGGCTTCTTCTGTTGCTGCTGCTGCTGCCGCTGCCGCTGCCTCTGTTACTGCTGCTGCTACTTCCCCTCCATTGGGCAAAGAATATTGCACAATATGAAAATTGATGTATGAGAGAAATTGCAAAGGACACGCAAAGCATTTGATATTGCCAGATTGAATGGTTGAGGAGTCAAATTGGGATTCTGATTGAGCGAATGGTAGCGAGCGCAAAGGTTTCGCTTTTATTCTTCTCTTCTCCCTATTTATATTTTTGATTTCTGCCAAGGCAGCAGTAATAAAAATGAACAGTAATAAAATTGTGATTCTCCTTGTTATGTGCTTATATGATGGCATAAGATTTGTATGAGATTTACAGCTACTTTGCATAACTAATTGCTATTAGATGATGTTGCTTTTGATATACCTACATACATATAAATATATTCAATACCCTGTAAAGTAGACTACAAAAATCGTACTATAAGGTAAGTAGTAAAAAGAAGATATAAAATATTAATACAATGTAATAGAAATCATTTAAAACAAACAACTGAATTTAACTTTGTTTGTAACTTTTAATTAAAAGCTAATTCAATTTAATAAAATTTGGAAGGAACTCTTCCAGTCCTTTAACTATCTAACCTACTATTAGCTTAATCTCAAGAAGGCATACAAAAAGATAGAGCTAAGAATTTAGAAAGTAAAATAAATAATGAATAGTTTATTTTATGACTGAACTAACTACAGGGTACTTTAACTTCGTTGCCTTTATTTCATTTTTTTTAAATATTTTTCTTTTTTATTTTAGAAAATTGATTTGCATATTGACTTGAAGGGGAATATACAAATATTTCTTGCATATAAAATTTTCAACGAAATGCAAATGTAACATATGATTATTCAGTAAAGTAAATTTTCTTGTAAAACTAATTTCTGCTCAAATAATTCTGTAATATATATTTCTTATTCATATTTAATACGCTTCAATTAAATTATGCCAAGAAGCCGAACGATATTCAGTTTGCTACCATATATATATATATATATATATGTATATGTATATAGGAAAATTTTAATTAAAAAAGTGTATGACACTTGCAGTTGCTAACTATTATTGTGAAAAAGCGATGGAAATGGTGGATTGAAATTGTTTTTATGGCAAATTGTCACATAATTTTTCAAGTGTTATTTAAAATGCATTTTCAAGTAAATGATGTGCGGCATTTTAATTAGCTTTTTCAAACAAAAAAAAAAAAAAAAAAAAAAAACAACGACAAAAAATGGAAAACTAATTGAATTTGTGCACTTCTGCCAAGCAGAAGAAAACAGTAGAGAAATTTTTGTGAAATAAAAAAAAAAAAAGAAAAAACAACTTCAAAGACAAGTCGAGAGTCAAGTCAAGTCGACTTTTGACTTAACGACTTCTGCTGCCTGGCATACAAATTAGTTAAGAGATGCTGCAGCAAAGATTTTTCGGCTTCAAAGTTTGGTTAACCGAAAGAATTAAAACATCATCATTTCGTGCACTGAGTCGAATCGAGTTGACTCAACTCTACTACTCAGCTCGAACTCATCGCAACAAAACTCAGCTGAGGCGAGGCCCAACTCTCTGGTTGTGTGTTGACTGAATTTCAATTTCCCTGGCTGTCACTTTAAGGCCCACAGTTCATATGAAAAACATTACGCATACGCACGGTTGCACAATTTTAAATGGCACGCGCAACAAGCCGCCAAACTGAGTCAAAGACAAAATTCCGTTTTCATTTTACCATTTTTTTTTTTTTGTATTTTTTGTTGGTATTTTGACTAACCAGCCGTGTGTTCTGTCAGGTTTAGTCCAACTACTTGACATCTTGGTCTCCTGTCTACTGATGGCATAAAATCTCCTGTCTCTCCTTTGACCCAAAGTTTTCCCATGTGAATTTGTCTTTGCCAAATACGGAAACCATTTGCGGCTACTTGTTGTTGTTGTTGTTGCTGCTGTTGTTTCTGTTTCAGGTAATTCGCAAATAATCAAGAAACTTTTCGTATTAATTTGAGTAGAGTTTATGTTGCGCTTATTTTTTTGTATTTTTCTTTCCTTTTTTTCTCCTCTGTTTATGCAGACCACGTTGGATACAATTGAGCCAAAGCAAATTGTGAAGGTTGCCTTGGACTTATTTTCTTGTCTATTTAAGTCTGAATTATTATGGGAGGAAAAACAAAGAAAGGAGATGAAAATGAAAACTCATACAAATGTTTATTTATCTTTGCTATGCATATGCAAAATCAATAAAATTAATATAAAAAATCTATTAAAATAAAATATTTTCAAATGAATTTAAGCTTGGGAAAAACAAAAGAAAAAATTAAAATATATTTTATTTAATTCCCTCAATTTTTGACATTTGAATTATTGATTTAAAATATTAAATATAAAATAAAAACAAACAACTTAAGCTCTTTGCAATTGTGTTAGAAGTTAAGAGCAGTAGAAGAATTTACGAGTTTGCAAACATTTAATATTATATTTAACTATTTTTTTGTATACAAATAAATTCCATAAAATCACCTAATAAGTGGTATTCGATGAAAAAATTTGATTTGTTTCATTATAGTTCTTCAGAAAGATTTCGCTAAGAACTTCACTTTTAGGTAATGGATATTCAAATAATAGACAATATTGGATATTTGTATACCTTGTACCCATTAAAGTCTCTAAAATGTATGTAACACGGAGAAGGAAGCATTTTCGACCATATAAAGTATATATATTCTTGATAATCATCATTAGCCGAGTCATATAGAGACATGACCGTTTGTTCACCTGTCCATCTGTCTGTGCGCCTTCCGTATAAGCTCTTAGAACTCGGAGGTAATTTAGAGTTAGAGCAATAGTGTAGTGTCTACGCAGATTAAGTTTGTTTCCATCCTCGCATATTAGGAAAAACGAAGACCTTGAGTTATATTAAAGATAGCGTATTCCTTTTTGGCACACCTAACAATACCATCTAACAAAATTTCGTCAAAATCGTACAATAAATATAGGAAATGTACAATTTGTGTTGATTTGACATTGCGAATTAAGTGGGAGGATTGTGAGGTGTATTTTTGTTTAAACTAATGGCAAATGAGTTTGGTTTTATAAAGTTTCTTTACATGGTACAGGGTATATCCAAAGACGACAAGGACGACTTGCTTGCTTCATTTTAATAGACATTTCTTGTTGGGTCTTAAATAAAAATAAACAAAAATGAATTGCTATTCATAAGTCGCGCTAAAATTTAAAATCGGCGAAAGATGTTATATTCATTATAATAACAGCAAATTTCTTTTCACTTTAAACTTTATTATATAAAGCTCATAATATTTGTCAAATGACGATAATAACAAAATACAAATATTTAACTGGAGGCATTCTATTTCTAATAAAACTGACACTTTTTTATTTACTGTACGTTCCTCTCCATTTGTTTGAATGAATAGTGAGGGTCCGAATTCAATCATAAATCGGATGGGAAATCAAATCAGATCAAATTTTTCCCCTCAACACAATCAATTATACGTATGGAAACTTTGAATTATGTAGCAAAAATTGAAAAATTCGTTAGAATCAAATAATAAAAAATCTCAGATACGGTGAAACGGCCTACACGAAAATTCCTAAAGGATAAAGTAAGTCATTTCAAGTAAAAAGAGCATAAATTAAGTAAATAACAATTTTGAGAGAGTTTGCTTTTATATTATATAAATATACATATAAAATGCATTTAACTTTTAGTTATTAATTAAAACCATATTTCCCAATACATTTGTTCTATTGCTCTAATATCTAAACGAATTTTCCATTTCTACGAAATATATATTTGATTTTTAGTTTTCTCTTCAATTAATTAAAATCTTGTCTATGCAATTTGTTGAAAATTCTACAACTTTCGTTTACTATAAACTTGCTTAATTTGCTGTTGCTGGCAACCAAACCGATTTGCACTATTGCTTTCTATTTTTGTGTGATTGCATGATATCCTTGTTTAAGCAAACGTTTTCGTTTATACGCGCTCCTGTCCTTCTCTATTTTTTTATTTTTTTCTTTTTCTTGCTGTTTTTTTGGTTCGTTTATGGCACAAACAAAGATTCAGCCAACCGTGTTTCGTATCTCAATCAAAATCAATTAACGCGCCAACGTTAAGCTGCAGCTTGTTGCCATTTCATTTCCCATCTATATACAGATACTGCTTTATATATATACATATTCATATATATGTACATACCCATATACATAGACCATGTAGTCCGTGTCATATGTTCGCTATAGAATTCAACAACAACAAGCAACAAGAACAACAGCTAACACCAAAAACAATAGCAATTGGTTGGCAACAAAAGCGCAAAGCATCAACTCTTCAAAATGTGAAACCAAAAAGCGAGCAGGAGCCAAAAACCAAAAATGGCTAGGCAGTGAGATAAAGAAAAAAGCTGTTGAGAAAAAAATGAGAAAGGGAGAAACTCCAAATTGGGTACCATAAAGTAAAAACAAAACCAGATGGCTTATAGTGTCCCGGCATCAACCAAAAAAATACCCTATAATCTCGGAAGTATAAAAGAAAGGCTCACAGTTTGTTAGCTATTCTTATTTTAAGCCATCCAATCACTGTAGCCATCTATTTTAATACAAATCTACACATTTTAGGTCGCTCATTGCTTTCTTCTTAGAAAGTTTAGTATCTTTGACAACAAGTTGAAAGCTGAACAACTTTGTAGAATTGAACTTTTGACAATGATTATCCCTGCTATTCAGAATGTTATAGCCTTCTGCTAGTATGTCATAGAAAAGAACTCCGTAACATGGAATTACTAAGAAGAACTGATACATATTGAATGTATCAGTTATAATCAGTTTATCTCAACAAGTTAGCCATCATACTAACCAGTTGATCAGGATGTAGTTCAGCAGGATGTTCAAGATATCAGTGACTGTGTGTTCTGAGAAAAATTTCGTAGTTAAATACAGCCACAGATCTTAAAAGATATTTTTTGAAACATACTTTGCTGATCCAAAAAGAATACTCAAGCATACACATCTTTCCTTCAGTTATCCTGCTTCCTGTTACTTTCATAATACCCTTTTGCACACGTATAGAGGGTATAAAAAGTAGAATAAAAGAAAAACAAAAACCCTTTTTGTCAACATAAATGAAATGCGCCCACAATTTCAAGTTAGGGAATGACGAACAGTTGGGGAGTATACCAACGTACATCTCTAAAAAGTATAAAATGAATGAAAAGCGAAAAGTACAACAACCAACATCCAAATGTTGGACAAGGGAAGAATGGTGGATTAAGGATGAGGTGGTAAACAAGGAGTGGGAGTTGTTTCTGGCAGCCAAACACACAAAAGAAATGACATTCGAGTGCAGTGTAGTGCAAAAAATGACATAAGAATGCATTAAAAGCGCGCGTCAACGTTGACTGACTGCAGGACAATCCGAAGGACGTAACGTAAATGTGAAGGATGCCAGTACAGACACAAACTCGCGTCTAGACACAGATGCGTAGGAGGATAAAATAAAGAAATGTATACATAAAGATTACCTTAAAAACAAATAAAATTATGGAATAATTCTTCACTGAATTTTTATTTTAATTTAATTCCAAACTCTTTTGCATTATAAATCCCTTTCTTACTCTACGCTTATGTCTCAGGCAGTCGCCTAGCAAATGTTTTTCCCCAATGCAACAGACGAGACGGCGTCAAGTTGACTTCATCCCGCCACAGTACCATCACCTTGTCCATCACCCTCTCCCCAACTAAGCCAGGAGACTGAAGAAGGGAAGAAAAATAAAAAAAAAAAAACCTAGAGAAAGGTTCTCGCACAAAATGACAAACAGTCATACTGATTGAATAATGGTCGTAAATCGCATTGGTTGACATGGTGCAGGAACGCGGCAGGCGGTACCACAGAGGCGTGTCATGTGTGTGTGTGTGCGTGTGTGTGCGTGTGTGTGCGTGTGTGTGTCTGTGATAGCCCTTAGTCCAGGTTCAAGTTTTTCGGCCCCAGTCATCAACTAAGTGACAGCAATCGCATTTAAAGTGTTTACTTTTTCAGACATTCTCCAACTCTCGTTCTTTCTCTCTGCCTTTCTCTGTCTGTCTCACACCCTTTCTGTCTCTCACTTTGAATTTTAAAGTGTCTCTAGCGAAAACTCTTTTTTTCAACCGTTGATTGATATCTTCGATGTTTCAGCTAGAACACAAAATGGATTAGAATCGTAAATTGGTTGACAGAGGTTTTTTTCCTCCTCTTTTTTCGAAAACTGTGAAAAATATTGATGTTTGTTTAATAGGTGTGAAGATAAACTACTTGGGAGGGCCAAATGAAAAGTTTGTCATAATAGTCATAATAGAAATTTGAATAAAAGGTTCTTCATTTAATATAATGCTCCGTTTATGAAAATGGATTTAGAATTTTATTATGTTAAGCAAATAGATTTTACTTTAATTATCTTTTATTTGTATTTTTATATATTTAATATTTAAATTCACAATTATCAACCCCCATCAATGAAATTGTTTTAGGAATAATTTGAGTTAATCCTTAAATAGAATTTGCATTTAGCTTTAATTTAACGTAATAGAACTAGTTGCTTTCTGACTGAAAAAAGAAAGCAAAGGATAACTTTAAAAAAAGGATCAATTTCTCTATGTTGCAAATAATTTATAATGTTTAAATAAGAAACTAACCAAAATTCTATTATCAAAGTTACTTAATTACTATTGGAAACTGTTTTCCTGATGTGTGAATTCTTGTTCCTTAAGGCCATTTGATTGGTTACCCCAATCAAGCTAATGCCTGATATATGTTTCAGTTTACATGTCTTTACCTTATGATAGAAGGTATTTAATAAAAATTTATTAATATTTTGCTATCTTTAAAACAACATTTTTGTATAATATATTAATCAGAAAAATAGTATATATAAGTTTTATTTTCCATAGTTTGACAAATAGAACAGACAAATATTAAATGATTTTAGTCAGATTTGGATTTTGAAAAGATCAACCTATTAGCTAAAGATTAAACAAATTTATTAAATAATTGTTTAATTTAACTAACTTTTTTTTTTTATCTATAGACGATATTATAAATTTAATTAAATGCAGTAAAAGTCTTCTGCTTACAGAAGTAAAACACCAAATTGAAATGTCATTTAGAATGGATTTTCAATTTTCAAGATAAAAGTAATTCGTCATCGTTTCAAGAACTCAATTCTTTTTTTTTATAGTTTTAACATTACCAAACAATTAATTAAACAATCAAAATGGCAACACAAATTTAATTTAAAACGTTTTTCCTAACTTTTTGCCAGGCTATAAAAAAACAATTTATGCTGCTTAAATCAATAAAGTTAATTGAAATTTCGGCTACTCTTAATGATCGAAGTGAATTCCTTTGGAGTTCCGGTCTTAATTTACTTTAAAAATAAATTTCAACCCTCTTTTAGGACATTTTTGACAACTGTTGGCTATCATTTTTTAAGTTCACTTTTCTTATTTATCATATCTAGAGTCCTTAACATCCGCCACACTTCCAAGCAATTTGGTTTTAAATCCTTAATGGTTATCTAGCTTTTAGCACCCCTCCCCCTAATGGCATCCCCTTGTTATAGTTGCACCCCATTTCGATTTTATAGGAATACAAATTTAAAATGCATTTTATGCACACACACACACACGACAAATAGAAATTTGTCAACTCAACAGATATGTCTCTATACATATAACCATAGTTTTATCCACCCCTGTCATCAAATCAATAGATTCCATCCCCACATGTTCCCTCTCCCGCTGTCTCCTTTCCACTAACTTTCTATCTTCCATTCGACCGAAAAAGGAAGTCAAATCAATAGCCACAAATTTTGACATTTGGCCAACGACTTTGCCAGACGCATAGACAAAATTTGCAATTTTATTACAAACCACCCGCTTGCCTTCTGACTTTGAGTGCCCTTCCCCTCCTAATCCAAAGTCCATGTGATCCCACAACTAGACGGAATTAATACATTATACTGATTCCCCCCTCTTCCCTTTGCAGCGAAAGTAAATCGTAAGCATGACGAGGTCGAAAGTTCTACACATAATTCTAGGCAAAAGTATTTTTAACGCGTGCCACACTACGACGAGGGTGGATTCTTGTTTTCTTGGAAAATTGGGGGGAGGGGCATCGAAATGACTTAAGAAGGCAAAGTCCTCGCTACGACAAATCAATTGATTTGTTCAAAAAAACGGACAAGGGAATGGGATACGTTGATATTTATTTGGCAAATATTTGGTGGCTGTCAAACAAAGTAAAGTTAGAAAGGCATTTGGCCATTGTTTTATGTTCCGGATATTGGCTTAGTTTGCAGTCCACTTCCTTAAATTTTAATTGCCCTCTGGCAGCGTTTAAAACATTTACTTTACTAAAACATTTTCTTTTATATACATTTTTTTTCTCTCTTGCCACGCAACAAATCATTTATTTCAATTTTCTGTGTTGTTGTTTATGACCATTTTCCTTGTTTCTCATAATCGAATTTTTGTTTGCTCTAAGCCGCTTTTTCCGACCATTCACAAACAAAAAAATTGAACAAAGTTTACGGCTGGAAAAAAAAAACACAAAAATGGCAAAGGATTAGCGCTTGTTTGCCAAAAATATTATCCAGGCTCTGCGTTTAGTATTACAAAAATTGATAAGG
The DNA here is from genome assembly GCA_018903615.1 of Drosophila neocordata. Taxonomy (NCBI): domain Eukaryota; kingdom Metazoa; phylum Arthropoda; class Insecta; order Diptera; family Drosophilidae; genus Drosophila; species Drosophila neocordata. The sequence continues at coordinate 3,915,432 of JAEIGI010000013.1, forward strand.
AATGACGAAGATACAGTGGTAGAAAGGAGTGTGAAAAATTTGTTTAAAAATGTTTGGTATAAAGATTTGGGTAAATTAATTCAATTGTTTTAACTCTTTACTAATGTCTTTTTATACTATCTAAAAATATTGTTTAATAAAGTTATCATAGATTGCATTTAAAATTGTATAAAATTTTACATATAATGGGATATATAACTTCCCCTTTATATATAATATAACTTGTGATTATCAACTCGTTGTTTTATTATATTTCTTTCTTTTTATTTATTAGGTGAACTAATTTTATTAGTACTAACTGTATACAAACTATGGACAAGATATTCTATGGGAATAGCTGAAGATATTCGTTTAAATTCGCCATACAGTCCAAATCAAGTTAAAGTTATTTAAGATTTTCATAAAGTAACTTTTCTGGTAACAAAATTAAACAGTTTAATTGTGAATAGGAATATTTCTTTAAACATTTTGAAGCTTAAGTTTCAGTTGCATAATCTTACCCTGTTTTATATAATTATAAAAAGTAAACGTCAGAAATGTAATTTGATTCTTGTCAGTTAACTTACTTTCCCATTGCTTAGTAAAGAGTTCTTTACAAGGATATTGTAGAAGTATTTTTTAAAGTTTTAATTTTTATAAAATTGTTCGCCATAAACTAATGACACAAGGATGTCGCACTTGACTTGAAATTAGATGGACTTCCAAGAGATCATGCAAATGGGGGCCCAAAGACACAGCGATACTCCCCTTTTGATTGCAGATTAGTTGAATAGATAATACTTTTTTATAATACTGAATTTATAAGGAAAATGGAAGAGTTTATATAGACGATTCTAGGATATAGAAGGTCACATATATGTATGTACATTTAAGGGGACTTATTTGTAGAATAAATATGATAGTTTGAGTGAACATAGTATGAGATATAAATATGTTGCCTTTACTTTGTTAAGTACATGGTAGAAATTATAATCTCAAGCAATTTTTGAAGACATTTAAGCAATCTTTTTTTTTTTTTGTATTTATAAATCAATCTTCCTTTTTTTTTATTTTATATGGTACCACAGTTCAGTGCAAATATTTATATTTCTGCTTGCTTCTCGACCTGGGCCACCTTCATCGCTTGTTATTTAAGAAAAGGAAAAAGTCTTATCACTTGCTTATCATTTATCTTTATTATGACCTAAGCCCTTCAACAAATACGGCTTCATTTACTTTTCAACACAAAGTACCTTAAAAAATAAAGATGAACAAAAAAACAACAACAACAACAACAACAGCAGCAGAAATAAAAGAAAATGTAAAAAAAAAAAAAAATTGGGAAAAAATGAAGAAATAAAAATGAGAATGCTGGTGAAAAGTAGATGGCAAACCCGATGAAAAGGCAACTTCCGTGTGCGTAGCATTTTCCTTCCTGCCTTCCCTTTTCTTTTTGTACTTGGGGGCGTCTATTGTCATTGAAACTTTGTGGCAAGAGGAAAGAAAAGAATCAACCGAAACAAGTTTGTTATTTAGCTTTAGCACCTTTCACCTCGTCTCTCCCCTCTTACTGTTTTGCAAGGATATTTACAATGTGGAAAAAAAAACCAAGGAAAACCTAAACGCCTTTTGCTTGGTTTTCTTTCTTTTTTTTTGCTTTTTTCGTTGAATGTAAACACTTGTAAAAAGGGATAAAAGATGAACTGGACTATTTATGAGCTCTTTGGCCAGTTCAATCTTTGCTAATTGATTGCCATTAAGTGGTTCATTTTGTTATTCTTTTTTTTTTAAATCTTAAAGGCATATCCTACACAAAGGAGCAAAAAAAGGCAAAGAGCAAACAAACGCATTGAATGATATGGCATAAAAAACCCGATTTCCTTTGACAAAGGCAGCGGAAAAATGTCCTTCTCTGGCTACCTTTGTCTAGCTTCTGGTCCTTTAGACCCTATACAAACATATTGAACTTTCGTTTGGATGTGCGTGTGTGTAAATGTGGGCTTAGGTCTATGTTAGTGTGCGTGTGTATCTATGTGAGGAGCTTTGTCCAAGTTTGCGATTTCTTTGTTTGCACTATTTACTAAGGGCCAAGCGAAATATTTATTATGCCATCAAGTAAAAGGCATGCGATTCCCTCAATAAGCTTTACGCTGCTTTGTCTTCTTTTTGCTTTGGTTAAGGACACTACTAAAGGACCTTTACTCATAATTACGTTAAAAAGTAATAAGGTATTTAAACATTTTTAAGAACTTTGTTAGGCAAATCTTTAAAATAATTGAACTATTTAAATATATAAATATAATTTTATATCAAATGTTAAAAGGTTTAATATAAGATTGAACTCTACTTATTGGTAATTAAAATCAGTTATCATATATCGAATAATATATAAAATTTTATCTTTTCAGATAAAGTCTTTTAAAACAATTTAAATATTGAAGTTCCTAACTCAGATCTGTTTATATTAATTAAATTAGTCGGACAAAAGTTATAAATTATTAGTACTTTGTATAGTTACTATAATTAAATATTATACCCTTGTTAGTAATCATTAAAGCTAATTATGATAGAAACTTTTAATAATCTTTAGGAACTTGTAACAATTTTTGAAAATTTTTCATTCGTATTCCATTACAAACATAACAACATTTATTAAGTTAAATTTTTCTTGGAGTATTCTGAAAACAATTTGAAAATTCTCTGTTAATATTTTTAAGTCTAATTTCAAAATTATATGCAAAAACATTTCTTTAAAAACAAAATAAAATGACACACCTTTTGGCTGCATTTGCAAATATTAAAATAAATTATAATAATATAATATAATCAAATAAAATAGTAATCTGAAAATGCAGTTCCATTTTTATTATTTTCTATAAAACAGCCTTTAATTAAAAAACTACCACAAGAATACAAATTTCATATTAGTTTTCAAGAAACTTTTATTTTTATTTTAATTTAAGCTATAACTTTAACTAAAACAAGAAACATAATGCATTTCAAATATTATAGAGTATTTAAACTGAAGTCATCATTTTGCCACATTTTATAGTCTTCTGTGTGGCCACAAGACAAGTAAATATATTTCAAGTGTTTGCTTCTTTTAGTTTAAGTTCGTATTTCAAATTGTCTTCTGTAGTTCTCAGCTTCATCTAGAAAACTTGGCTGTGAGTATGTGTGTGTGCGTCTGTGTGTGTGTGTGTGTAAGGGTAGTAAAATATTTAAGGTTGACAAATATTTAAAATATTTCTCTATTTTTTAATAATTCTTTCGTTTTGCCTCTTTCCCTCTCTCTTTCCCTTTCTATGCTGTTATTACAGAGTTCTTTGTCATTCCGAGAGCATTGTATGGGACTTGGCCATTAGGCGTAATTCAATATTCCATTTAAAATGGGGCACATGCCAGGAAAGCGAAAAAATATGACACATTCACACATACACACACACACACATTGTAGGAATGGTCAATTTTTTTTTTTTCATTTTTTTGATTCTGGACAATGGAGATGGAAGACCGTCAAACAATTAGGTCTTCCTTTGGCTCGAGCTCGTTTGCCAAAGGGATGTGAATACTCTCCCATTTGCTTCTTCTTCTATTTTTCACTTTTATGTACGTAACTTAAACTCGTTTTTTGTGATACTTTTGCTTTTTTTTTTTTTTTTTTGCTATGACGTTATGGCTACGTTATGGTATATTAACTTTTGACAAGGATACGATGCGAGAGCTTTTCTTTTTTGTATATTTTTTTCCGTTTAGCCCAAGGAATATGTAATTTAGTCTTTGGGTTAATCAATCAATAAAAAATGAAATTCTTAAGGTTTGAGTAACTTAATCTATGATATTGAGAGGCTTTTTAATAGGTTGTTTATAAAGTAAGTGAAAACTTTTTGAGACCTTATTATATGAGAGTTTTAAGTAAATATTAAATTAATAAGTAAGCAATAAAAATATGAATTTTGTTATAAGGGAGAGAAACAATTTATAAAAAATAACAATAAAATGTTTTTTTGTAAGCAAATATTAAAATATATGTAATTAAATATTTAATAATTCTATATTCATTTCTTTTCGTAATCAACTATTAAAGTATATATAAAAATCATTTATTTTTCTTTTTTTTTTTTTATTTTTTTTTATATATCTGAAGATCGTATATATATGGGTTCTACAAGTTAAAGTAGAAACTTTTTTTGCAAATATTTTTCTATATTTTTCAAATTTCTACAAAATAAAATTTATTACTATAAATGTTATACTACTTATTATACAAGTTAAAAAATTATGTATAAAGAAATAAAATAACAATTGCAGTGTCCATATATAATAAATAGTATTTGAATGAATAACATTACTCCAAAAGCAAAGATACTAGGACAGGGATAATAGCAGGACAAGGACAACAACAGGACAATTTGCATTAAATACTGCAGACAATTAGAAGGCTAACCAAATTAAAAATGAGTAAAATTAATCAATCAACAAAAACAATAAAAAAATCAGGTGTAAAAAAGTAATCCCGACTAAAGCCCAAGTAAAGTTCTAAAACGATTAATTAAAAATCAGAAATTTTGCAAGACTTGAAATATTTATCAATAAATGGAAAACTCTTTATAATATTAAAATATTAAATCAAAATAATTTTGTATTAAATATCAAAATAATGAAAACTGTTATCCTTATAACTCATAAATTCCCCCTCAAATTTTACTATCTCTCATTCCATTTTAATAAACACAATCGATCTCATCCTTAAATCACCGCAAAGTTTATTAGTAATTTTTTGTTGGGTTCTCGGACAAATTTTAATTCAAAAATTGTATAAATTAAGCTTTTTCTCTGTCTCTCTCTTTCTCATTCGCTCTACGATACAGTGGAAAACAACTATCGAAGCGCGAATAATACAAATGAATTCGATTTGTGAAACAATAAAGCTCAATGACATTGCATTTGACACTTCCGCTGACTGCCAATGATGATGATGAACATCATCATGGATACACAAATAAAATAGCATCACGTATACGACTCGTTATATAGGTATATATGTACATATGTGTGTGTGTATGTGTTTGGCCAATGCAAACTATTTATTTGCCTACTGCAATACGTGACAAATAATGCACAAATTTTCATTTTCATTTCCATTTTGAATTGAAAGAGACCGGAAACAGTTGATTTCCGTTGATAATGCCACCACGTATCCTTTTGTAATCCCTCTATATAAAGACAATGACAAAACATAACAAAAAAAAAGTTAACTTCAAATGACATATAAGTGACAAAATGGGACAACAATAACAACGACTGGCATGAGTATATTTATTTTATTGTCTGTGAGAGTTTTTGCCAAATTATAGTCATTAGGTTTGGTCCTCTGTCCCCACATTTCTGTATTTTTGTGATTCTGATGAGCTTGTTAGGTAGGTCGCAAAACGGCCTAAGGATATGAAGACAATTTTCTGTTTGTTGCTTGGTTTTTGTTCTAGTTAATTAGCCAATTTGGCATAGCCAGATACAGATAGTTGCTTATATCTAATACTTGATAAAGGTTTTATTTTTTTTTTGTTTCTTTTTACTCTTTGGGTTATCTGAAGAGCTGTGGGCCATCTAATAATGTCCTACATGAACAACTAAAGGTGGAGTTTGATGTTTGTCACGACTTTTATGTGTCTTTAATGAGGCATATAAAATGAAAGTTGAAGATAATGTGCCATAACTTTTGGCTGAAATTTCATCAAGTTATATAGAAACTGTACAAGTTTTTTTTGTATAATTTCCACTACCTAAACAAATATTATTTGCCCACTTTTAGCAATATTCATGCTAGACTGACAAAATGAAAGGATGCATTCATTTACACCGCTGTGCCATTTCATGGCTCTTTGAACTTGAAAGCCGTTTAACCCTTTGGCTCAGTTAAATTTTCAATTTGCCAGTTATGAAAAGCGCATGAAGGCGTTATAAATTGATTTCCATTCTATGCCTGGGGAATTTTACTCGTTAATCACTTTTGTAATTAATTAGTTAATTATGCCAGACTGAGAGAAAATAAATAAATGTGTTAATACGTAATGAAATAAAGGATTAAATGGTGTTTGATGAACATGAATTTTACAAGTGGTTTGACAGTGTGCCAATGCGAATTATCAACAACAAATTTTAAATGGAAAATTTAAGCATTGGCCCTTGAAATAAATAGTTAATGAATTATTCGTTTAATATATTTCCCCAATTGCTAATTCTGTAAGCATTTATGCCAAGTTCCAGGACATGAAATGTTAGCATCAATTTAGCCCACAAAACTGTTAATTAACTTTCTGTTCTGGTCTCCAAATGTTTGTTATCATTTTTGTGTATTATTCTGTTGTTGTTGTTGCGAATTGAACAACAATTCAATTATCGTTTGCTAGGCAATTTGTTTGCCAATCAATTCATTACAAATATTTTTCTTACATTTTCGTATATGAAACAGAAGCCAGATTGAAAACCATGTGTAGCCATACATACATGGGAGACTTGAAGAGAGAGAGAGAAGGAGGAGGGAAAGTCATAGTAACACAGACACAGGCAGAAATGTATCTTTGCAACATGGCAAATAACAATTTTGGTTCAATTAACTGCAATTATTAGAGAAAGGAAACGACAAACACATCGAGTAGTTGAAGATGTGGGTAGAGCTGCCTGTTTCACATGGTTGCACTTAATTAGTTATATGGCAAATGATGGTAAAATATTCAATAAATAGTTTCAGATATTTTTCAAGTCAGTTGATTGATTGATTGTGTATGTGGCAGTGTGTGTGTGTGTGTGTGTCTTTGTCAGTTTTACGCATTCTCGCACAATTAGCTTTCAATTAAAGCCAGTTTTTGTAGCAAGAATACAGAATAAAGCAAAATAAAAGAAAAATTGTTGCCTACTTTTAGGCACTCCAGGAAATGTCACAATTACATAAGTAAACAAAACACTTTTGCTTAAGCTTTTTCAAGATCCTGTTCTTCCTCCTCTACCTCGCTCTTTCTCTCTGTCTAAGTTGGAACAATGTGTTACAATTTTGCCAAACGCCTTTAAGCCACGCCTCTGGGCGTAATAAACACTTGACCCATAAACTGTTACTACTCCTTCTCAACATCCTGCTATTCTCTTCTTTCCACAAGTGCAATGAAGTCCAAGTGAAGTACTTACGTGTGTGTGTGTGAGGAGAGCATCAGGTTTGAAATAAGAATAGAAGTAAGGGGATGGGGATGGGAATGGGAATGGGTTTGTGTATGGGTATGAAAGTGGAGAAGCGGATGCATGAACTATGCTAATTTGTCCATTTGTTTTTAGACTCCTAATGGGAGAAAGGAAGTGGAAGCACTCGCTTTGTGCTACGTCTCGCTCTCAACTCATCTTATGCAAGAAACGCTTAACTTTGCCATTTTGCAATTAAAAGCGAAAGAATCAGAACGAGTTTTGCACCCGTGTAAAATGTTTTCTCATTTATTTTCAATTTCATTAAACTTTGTGCCTGGCCATTTGCCCCGATGTCACTGGGCAATGTTAAATGTGCAATTGCAAGTACCAACAAAACAAAAAAAAAAAAAAAAAAAAACAGAAATAAAAAAACTTATAATTGGTTTTAGTGCTTATTTATGCCGCATTTCTTCTTTAACTGCAATACCCTAACAATAATCCTAAATCATGTCTTAAGTTTTAAATTTAGCTTTAGAAAGAAAAATCTAAAAATGGAATACAATTCTAGAATGTTCTGAAAATAATCCAATAAAGACATTTCTTTTATATTTTATGGTTAATTTAAATATTAAGTAAAAATGTAATATAATGTTTGTTTCTATCTATCTTTCGTAAAAGTGGAAGAATGGTTTTATATCGATATATCTGCTCCATATAGAATTTAAAAGATTTAAAGAGTCCAATTATCTGATTTCAACTTAACTTAAACATAAGCAACATTCATTTAGTTTCGATTAACTTTGTTATCATTTATTTTTAGTTTCAAGAGTATTTCAAATTCTCTTTTCCTTTAACTTTAATTTAATTTCTTTCATTTCTACTGGCGACTAAATGCAATTACAGCATAAATCTCTGTCATTAGACTTTGTTTGTGGGCCAGCTCAGTATTCTGAGCTCAATCCCAAACCAAACAGGTCGAGTGCCGAGGTCAACTTGTACGTAGCCCACCCTTTCAAAGCTGCTAACCTACCTTGCGGTTACTGCGGAATACACGGCGTATGAGTTATGTTTGCTCTGCTTCTATATAAAACTTGCTTACATTGCAGAATGTTTTATAATAAAAAAAAATGTATATATATACTTTTTTTTTATACGTTACCAGTACTGACAATAATTTAATACGCAAAGCTTAACACAATAGAAATTCTTTTTATGGTAAAGGACTTGCGAAAGGATTTCGCTTTATACATATGTACATAACCTTCGTTTTACCCTCTATTTTGATTTTTTTAGAATTTTACGCACGTTCTATGGCTAAAACATGTCACTCTGCGTTTTATTAACTCTGTCTCGCTCCCCCTCACGCCAAATAAAATACAAAATCTCAGCTGTCAATACAACCAGATATTAATCAGAAATGGGAACAACGACAATGCCATTGTGGCAAGTTGTCAAACCCCATCTATGAGGACTGCACAAACCTACCCCAAAAAAAAGAGAAAAAAAAAAACAGAAAAAAAGAAAGTGTACAAAGCATTAAGCACATGGGAGGCATATTAATAAAAAAAAAAAAAGAATACATATGAAAAAATCCAGAGCAAATACTGCCAACACACGCACATCAATCCCAGTAAAGAAAAAGTGCTTTATTGACAGGTGTCGATTAAGAATTTAGCATTATTTTTGCTTGTACGCAATGCATATAAAAAATTTATTACACGCACGAAAACACACAAACGTGTCACATTTGCTGGCACTTTTCGTGGTTGAAGCTATGGGGGAGACGGCGGGGTGGATACAAGCTTAGATGCCAAAGGATCCTGTGAGAAGCTAGGGAGCTGCGATTGGCAGCACTTGGAAGTGCGCTTATGTCGTGACATGTAAAATAAATCAACCATAGAGCTCGTTTCACCATAGCCACAGCTGCACAAAGTGTAAAAAGAAATTGTGAGTTAGTTTTTGAGGTTTTCTTTTGGATACCCTTTTTAAGAAAAGATGTTATGGATGGATCAGATGTTTGCTACGGATTGATGATAACAAATATCAAGTTTGATTGTAAAGAAAAAGATGATTAGAGGTTATATAAATAATATAAAACGATTATTTGCAGGTCCTAAAACGATGAATCTTGTTGTTTGCATAATGCAACTGTTAACTTCTTTGTTTCCATCTAAAATAAAACATTGAAATAACAGCGGCAAAAATCAAGTTGCAATGGCTGCCAAGAAGGAGCGTACTGTGAAGCTTGATGGGGTTCAGCACGGACTCGTTAGTAAGATCATTGAGTGCTTTGATCAGTAAGGCTTTGCTATTAAGTCAACATGGGCTTCCAAGGATCTGTTGGAGAAGCGCTACGCCATCTTGCCGTCCACCAACTCCGTCGATTCCAAGCTTGGTAGCATTCGTGGCGATTTCTGCATTTAAGTATGCCGGAACATTATCCACAGATCGGACGCCGATGAACAAACCGAATTGTGGTTCAATGAAAAGGATTTATTCACCTGGACCCCAGCCAAGAGTAAAACGAGTAAAACTTGTAGCTAGCTTCAATAAATTAAATATCTTTGCAAAGATTAACATTTCATAAATTAAACTAAACAATATATGTAACCTTTATAGTCTATTTGATAAGCTTAAAAGATTGCCGGAATTTTATCTTAAGAATAGAAATAAATATCTTGAACTAAATAGGAAACTTTAATACTGGCCATTATAAAGTACTTAAATTTGTTATTTTCTCAAATTGTAAAATATTTTACAGTTTCCAATCACATTCAGTATGAGTAATAAAAAGTTAACAGAACTAAGAAAATTTATAGAACACATACAATAGGTGGAGTTGCCATGCAGTTGAGGTGCTTCTTATTTTGCGTTGTCTTTGTTTATTGGGTAATCTCTCAATATGAGCGACAGCTGTTATGAGCAATATCTGGCTACCTTGTTTTTGAGGTTCAGTTTTGGCCGTCAGCATACACAAGTGAAGCTTAGGTTCCATAATGTATTCATACTAACTCTGTAGCTGAGCTCTATTTGATATATTAAAGAAACTATATTAAATTACATATCTTACATGTATGTGTTATATATGTATATATATTTATATATGGAACAGATCATTAAATAATAATTTTCTTCTATTAATTGTTTTTAAAATATAATTTTAGAAGAATTTACAAGTAAATTTGGCAAAGTTATTAAAATAAAGAAGATTATGAGTTAAAACTAAAAATATTATTCAATAGTAAATTTTAAGGAATAACAAAATCAATTTCTTTTATATTCTACATTTAGTTTACATCTGTTAAATTAGTCATAAAAATTATTGGTAAAATTAAATTATACATAGGTACATCTATTACATAATCTGAAGACTCCAGGATAAGGTTGATAATCTTTGATTCTTAAAAAAACTAATTTAATTGGGCAACACTGATTGATGAAAGCCTATACGACTACACATGCTAATTCTTTAATACACCAAAAAGTTCTTCATTTGGCAACTAATATTTCAAAAACTATTGTATTACATGCCAAGACTAATTCAGATCAATATACAATCGCCCCTCAATTATTAAAAATTCCAAAAATCGCACTAAAAGTTCACTTTTTCTATCTCTTTTCTACCAAAAAATTATCTAATAATAAAGCAATTTTTTATACTTCAAAATTTTCTATAGACAATTTTGCTAACTTAAGCAGAATCACGGGGAATAAATATTTATAAAATATATAAAAAAAAAAAACGTATATAAAACAAATGAAATACCAATTATAAAATCGATTAAAATATTCTTTTAAGACTTAAATGAATCGATTAAATTTATGATCGACTGATCGTTACTAAGGGATTGATTCCAATGCAGTAAGAAGAAGTTCTTTCAGTTCTGTAACTCTTTTACTCTCGAAGAACAGTCCTCTTAGTTCAGACAGACGGATATGGCTATATCAACTCAGCTGATTGTGGTGATCAAAAATATTTTTGATCTATATCGTTGACAATGCTCTCTTTTTTTCTCTAATTCCGAGGGTAAACAAATATCTTGGGTGAGATGAAAAAAAAAATAATGCAAAAGTGTAAATTGGTAAACTTTAATTATACTTTTTAACTGAAAATTTTTCAACTTTGTGTATATCGGCCATTAGCCTTGACACAACCTACACCTGTCACTTGCTTTCATGATGACAGTGTAGACATTATTTCCATTTTTTATACCTTTTTCGTCTCTTTTGGCTCGTTTGTTTGGCACAAAAATATACATAACTAAGTAAGTACACATATAATATATATATATATATTTTTTAAGCATCTTGCATACTACTTACCTGAGTATAATCCAAAATGTAACCACATTTTTGTACTTTGTGCAACTTCATAAAAATGAAAATTTACAGCGTATATCCTTTATGCTCATATGGTTACTAACAGTAGTGGCAGGAAAAGCAGCTGGAGCAGTAGGAGCAGAAGCAGAATTGGTGGTAGGATCAGTAGCAGAAGCAGTAACTATAGCATTGGCAGTAGCAACAACAACTTGCTTCCCCATTCCCATTCTTTGCTATAGGAGAGGGGGTTATTTTTTCCTCGATTGCATCAACTTTTGTGGCTGTTGCGACTTGCCACTGATGGGGCTGTGGCAGGTTCTTATTCCGCAAACTTTGTTGCATCACAATGCCAAAGGAGAAGGAAGGGTTGCAACTGAATGCTGATTAGGTGTTGAGCGATTACGTGAAATGTTTACGCATTTGCTGAAATGGCTAAAGAGTGAGGGGAACGATGGTTAAAGGGCACTTTGAGTTTTGAATATAAAAAATAAAAAAAAAAAAAAAGTTTCATTTTACTTTTGAGTATTTGCCAAGAGCAGGTGAAGTGCAAAACGAGTGTAAGTGGCTGTGAGCAAATTGAAGAATGTAAGAACTTTTAAAGTTTAAAGGAGTGCAATTCATCAGAGGAGTACTACCTTACCAACAAACAGAAAACGGATGTTAATTGTACTTACATATTGTTTATAATAATAGAGAAATGTATACAATAATTGTTTTTAAAAGATCTTTTTAATCAGTCTTTTGTTACTAATCCTAAATTCCGCTTTAAAATATAACAATTAGTCATTTCCACTTAATTAAGTATAAGCTACTTTAATACAACAAAGTCAACTTTATAATCTTTAATCTAATACTTTGCTGTTTACATAGCTTGTGCAATAGATTTTAATTTAATCTTTGGTCTTTAATTGATTTTACAGATACATTTGACTCTTCATTTGGCTCTTCAAAGGGCTTTGATTAGTCAAAGAAACTTAACTATTTCTTTATTCTAGAATAACTTTCATTTTTATTTATATATTTTCTCTTTTCACTTTTTACCTGTAAAGTTTTTTCCTATAAAATTTTAATTAAAGTATTTTTCAATAGTTTCAGCACAAAGGCGAACAGCAACAAAAAACAGTTTGAATCAAAAAGATTTATTTACCAAGCGTAAATTTATTTTCATTTCCCCCCACTTAATGACTTTATGCAGGCAACATACATTTACACACACACACTGAGAAGAGGGTAGAGGAGACATAACATATGTCGCTGGAGTATCGTTCACTACGCTTCACTCCACACTGACTTCTTTTCTCCAACTCCTTAACTTCTACCGTTTGCATTAAATCTTCTGTAGAGCAACAAAAGCTGCTTGAGGCTGTCTCTTAAATAAAGGTGCCACAGACTTCACTTTCACCCGAAAAAAAGCACACTACCGAAAACAACAACAACGATAGAATGACAGGAAACTACCCTTGCTACCAGACACACACACACCCAAATACACACACACACACACAGTAACGTACATAAACACTCACACAACATAAAAGAAGCAACTTCTTGACTTTGCTCAGTTTCAGGAAACAGGCAACAACAAGTTGTATAATTTCCTTTTTCTTTACATTACAATTTTCCAAAGTTTCGTTAAATGCATTTTCTTAACTCTTTCCTCTACCGTGTCTTCCCTTTCCCCTTTCACCATTTCTTTTCCCCAATCTCACAGGAAGTTCGTATAAATATCCTTAGCCCCAGCGAAAGGAACACACGTATGAGAGTATCTAAAAGATACTTAAGGAGCATGTAATGCGAGTATATATTCCCCTCTGTCTTCGTTGCCGTCTTTGTCTCTTATAACATTTTCGTTTCTGGCAAATGCAATTTTCACCTTGCATTGTCTGCCATCCTCTGTAATTATTTATTAATTTTTGTTTTTTCCTCATTTTTTCATGTTGCTCGTTTTATGTTACCAAATTCGATTTGGTTTCGTTTCGCCTATCGCAACGTTTTATTTATAATTAATTTTGTTTTAAGATTTAGATATTTGATATAGAAAGACAAAATGTTGCAGCAGAAATAATTAAGAAAAATTATCTATCTTGAACTATAAAAATAGTTCGACTAAAATATATAATAATAATAAAATATATATAGAATGTTATAAAATAAAGTTAGGTGTTTTAATTCCCAAAAAGTTTTAAAAATAAAATCAATTTAGTTAGAAAATTCTTAATTAGTTTAATCAGTGTAAAATTAAATATTTTTTTAATACCAACTAACATTAATACAAAGGAATACTCGACTCTTTGTTGCAGTACTATTTTGAAGCACTATTGATTATAATTTGTGTTTAATAAGTTAAAGCATTGATTCATTCCTTGGCTTCTGCAAATGAGTTTACTTTCTTACTTTCCTAACTATTAAGTTATAACAGAAATGATAAGTTTTAAGGTTGTTTAACAACTTAAAAATGTTTTTATCTTGAATACTTAAATCAAGTTATACTTTTTTCTATATATTTCCTTTTTTATTTCTTTGAAATTGTCCATCTTTTGTAGCTAACGTTTTTGTATGAAAAGAAATATTATTTTTTATTATATAAAAACAGAAAACTGACCAATAAGAAAATGTGAATGTTCTTACCGGTTTAACCCATATGCTTCAGGTGGCAATGAATTTTTTGGTGCGTGTCTTGATTGTAAATTGGAGCATAAAAATTGTTTTACAAAAACTCACAACTCATACACTTTTTAATATTTTATATATTTTTGCCGTGTTCAAAAATGCATTTATATTGTTATATGTATATGCTTGTTTGTCGATGTATACAGGTGTGTGTGTGCGTGTGTGTGTTCTTCATACATATAAAAAATGCAAAGAAAATATGCAATTGCAATTGCCATCGCTCTGCCTTTTCTTGCATAATGACATTGACATGTTTGTAAGCTCCTGTGTGGCATACTTTCAGGCGTTCGACAGTTTAAAAACGGAGAGAAGTAAAAACATTTTAAATTGCATGTCATTAGTGGGGTAGTAGCAAAAAGAAAAAAAAAAATATAGGTAAGTCTACCTTCACCATCTTGAAGTCAGACCAAGAATCTTGGCAAGAAAACAAACTTACATCCACAGACATAAGTCCTTTTTTGTATGGCCAAAGTTCTTGAGGATCATCGTGTGTTGTCTCTGCATCCTTTTGCCAAATGTTAAGTATCTATCATTTTAGATTTTCTCGGGCGTCGCCATTTTAATGAGCTGCTTTGCTATAGATATTTTACCTATGACTAGAAAAATTGGACCATTAACAACTAACTTACTAAGTTTCTTTAGTTGGACACATTTAACTAATATGCAAGGCATAACAAATTTCTTTTTCAGCCATATCTAATTTATTAACCATAACTAACAAAATATGGCGTGAACTAAGTAATACGTTGTATTACATTTTATATAGTTTTCTAAAAAATATGAATAGTATTTTCTGGTAGGCATTGAGGCAATTAATTTCATTTATTTATTATTATCCGTTTGTGATTTCAGTTGCCTTTCGCTAAGCCTCATTGTTGTAGTGCGAGCATTTGATGGAACCCACAGAGTGTCGTTTAAAGGTCAATGTCCTACAATTGTACCCTTACCAAATGAACTATCAAAAACAATTGCGGTTAGTTAATATTATTTTCTTTACTTTGAAATTATATTAAAAAAAGAATAGAAGACATAATTTGATACCCTTTAAAGTAATTATTAAGCTGGAATAATAGTTGTGTTTGAGTTACTTCTCCTTTTGACGACAAAATCTTTTTAATTTCAAAAGAAATTTTATTTTTACATTCCTGAAATATTTAATAGTATCTTCATATCCTTTTCTATTTGGTCAGCAAGTTTAATCTTTATTAGAATATTACGGCTGTCTGTTCTAAGTACAAATGAAACAAACTGCTGAAATTTTGAGTTCCAAAACTCCATTTTCCACGGCTGCTTGTAGTATTGGTTTGCAGGATTAGATCTTTATATCATATAGCTTCTGTAAGAACAATGCGGTTTTATATCGGTAATTCCGTCCTTGTCCAATCGAAGTCCACGAAGTTTTAAAATTATTGAATACTACTTAATACTTTCTTAACTTTCCATTTCCATCGACTAACCCACAAGTAAATTAACTTAAATTTTTAGTTTATGGGCAACTGGTATCAATATGCCACGCATCCTGATTACCTTCAGGATAAATGCCTTAGACGTAAATTTCATGGTATAGAATCTTGGCAACATTTGGCTCACACGGACAATGATAATTTCATAATACAATATTATTGCTATGAGCATACAATAAGGGGCAAAGGACGGCAGCATATAAGTAAGTACAGAGCAACTTTTTCTAGGAAGTATTAGTTAACACAAATTAAACTTTATTCAGGATCCATTAGCATATTTGTCAAGGAACGTAAAGCGAGTCCGACAACAATTGCAATAATTACAAATGCCTTGAAGCGACACTTTAAATTTCCGATGCATTTGCTTAACTATACGGATAATACATTTTGTACGGAATTTGAATTTGAAGAGGCCACGTTGAGAGCATAAAAAGGAAATGCCCATTCCATTTTCCATTTGTCACATTTTATACAATAAATCAAAAAGCAAAAGTCAAACAGTTTTCTTGTTTCTCTTAACAAAACCACAAATATGTATGTATATGCATTTTCCTGCTTTCAACCATTATTTGATCCTTGAGACCTTTAAATAACCGCAAATTCTTCAAGCATGCGTAAACTTTGAAATTTTCGAAGAACAGAAACTAAACAAAAAGTTCAATTTACTTATCATTTAACAATTCTCGCATTTCGAATCAAAGTCACTAAGCGAATCTTTACGCTTATTTACTTTCATTTCACCGACTTTCAATGGCAAACAACAAGGAGCAAGGAGCAAAGAGCACACTGTAACTAGAACACAGAAATGGACGAGTGGTAAGTGGCAAGTGGCAAGGCATGTTGGCCGCACATAATTCATGCTTGAGGCAATTTGAATGTCCAATAAGCACAAATGCCACAAGTTTTCTGTGCCGACTTTTATTGACTTGCCGGAGCTGCCTTTTGCGATTTGATTATAAATTAAATAAGTGCCATGAACCACAATTTGCAGAAGAGAATTTTGAAGGTTGTCTGCTTTTTGCATTTGATTAAAGTTTAACTCAAGAAAGAGTATATGGAAGGCCAATCAATAAATTATTAAACTTGGCTTTAATTTAATATTGAGCTAGCAATTGGTTTCGTCTTTGGCATAATCAAAATACATATAATCAATGCATTGAACTTTCTATCTCCCTCTCTCTTTCATTCTTTCTTTTGCTATGGATCAAGTTACCAACGGCAGGCATAAATATGCCAATGATATGGCTGCTATATATACACACATACATATGCATATCTGTGTGTGCATGAGTCTGTGTATGAGTACTTTTGTGTGGCCTTGTGCAAATGGCGGGCTTGTGCCATTTTTATTTTTTTTGTATGTCTGAGACGTGTCTTTGGTTATTTTTGCTACGAATTTGCCTTGATTTAAATTTCTGAAAAGGTTTGTGGACAATGGGAAGAATCGAAATATCATATAGAATAAAAAAAATTAAATATTCCATACATACTAATAATTTAATAAATTTGAGAGAAATTAAGGATCAAAGAATGAAATGAAATAAATTTTTAAAGTTTTTCTTTTGAATCAATGTCAATTGTTAACCTTGTTTTTTGATTAAAAAAATGTTATTGAATGAGATCAATAAATTTTTGACATTGATAAGGGAAACTTATTTTACAAGGTTTTAAGGCAGTTACAAATTTTTTCACAACAATATATATAAATCATAAATATATGCCAACATAATCTATCTACACAACGAAAATTTTATGTTCTGATTATTTAATATGTAAAATAATATATCAAAATATTAATCAATGTAAAGAGTTTTAAAAATAAATATATATTTTAATTTCAGAAACAAAGCTTTCCTTTCTTATAATTAAAAAAAAAAAAACATAATTTAAAGTTTCTTTTGAATGCCAATCAATTGAAAAAGGCTACTTACAACTACCGACAACATCTAATCAATAATCGATAAGATATCAATCAACATAAATGTATCGATATCATATCATATCGATACATGGTTTGTAAGAAAAGCACAAAAAAAATACTGAAATACCTCTTTATTATGTTATTGTAGGAGCATTAGTTGCTTTGCCCTTAACAATAACTTATAACAATTACAATTACAAAAACTTAACGATCCAAAATTAATAAACTTTTGTTATCGCTAACAAATGTTTTTGTTTCACCCATTGTGCCAATTTTTGTGGAGCATTTGTTGTTTATGGTTTTTGGAGCAAACACGATGTCTAGTCGGGCTTATAACAGTTCAATGCTTTTAGTTTGATATGGGTTTAATTTGCTTGCTGCATTTACCAACAATTGCCAGATTGCTTACTCTTAAGATTCCTTCTAACCACACCCACTGACCACTTGTATTACCCAAACCGTCTTGACCATGACACCCAGGAGAAGTCAGGTCCAGTTGGGGCACACGCACACCTCTGTCAGTGGTACTCGATCTGGTATTGGACTTTGGGTTCTGGTGCTAGTACTACACGCTTATTAGTTGCCCAACCAAGCTTTGCGTATTAGTGTCAGCTCCAATGCTGTGGCATTTATGTTGTGGCCAAACAGTCAGCTCCATCCACCTCCTATTCCTACTCTCTACTGTATTCCCCTCACTCTGATTTCCTCGCTGTCAGTTGCAGGAGTCCCCTCGGCATCGTCCTTATCGTAAATGTTAAATGATGCATATTTCATGAGACTTACATGCTTTAGTTGGAAAAATTGCAATAAAGAAAATCACTCAGAAGGTCGGTCTGCTGGCTGAAGTGGATGATGTTGATGATAAATTGATTTTGATGGACTTTGCATGAGTTTGTCATACCAAAACGAAGTTTGTGGTTTAAAGTCTCTGTTCGAATATTTAATGAAATATCAAAATCACCCCGTTTTCTTTTTTCTGGCTTTTGTTCCCGTTTTTTTTGTTTGGTTTCTTTTTTTGCATCCACAATAACGTTTCTTTTAATACCCTGTAAAAACATAACAAAAGGGTATATTACACACAGGATAAAATGAGATTGATATATACTTGAAGAAGAACTTAAAACACTCCCATCTTTTTCGATAACCATCATTTACAAACTGAAATGAAGTTAAGGATTTAATTTAAAATATATAAGAACTTAACACAAGTCCCATTTTATTCGAAAGTTTTTTTCTGCTTAATGGAACTGTCAAACAATTCGTTATCTAAGGGGACTAAGATCATGGCTTTTGTTCGTAAATATGAAAACAAAAATTATAAAAATTTATTATAAAAATTAGCTCAAAATGAATCAACAAGATGTACTATAATTTTACCATACTCGCTAAGTTGCTTGTTCTTAAAAAAAATAAAGTTTACTTTGGTGCAAAGTTAACAAGGTTCTTGAACAAAATATTTCATTTTCAATTAAAAATAAAGAAAATAAACAAGTGTAAAAGGATTTATCAGTAAAAGAGAAGGATATTTCAGACATAATTCGCCTTCTTTCCCTATCCGAGCTATTCCTTTAGGAAATAAATGTATAAAAAATCAATATTCTAAGTAAATCTCTCATAAAATATATAGCTTTTCATTTTAAATATTAAATACATTATTCTAAGATTAAAAGTTTTAACAAAAACAGTTTAATTTGGGTTTCTTTTAAAATTAATATTACCTAATTTAGTTACTCACTACTTAATAAAAATAATTATTTGCTAAAGAGTAACTTAAATTCGATTCATTTTTAAAATAAAACCAAATATTTTGTTGAGTTTGGTTTTGTTTATTTTTTTTTTATTTTGAGTTTATAAATATTGAAATAGACGTCAATAACATTTTCACACGCTGTGTTTTGTTCCCACTTCGTCCTTCTTTCATCTCTCATCCTTTGGCTTATTCAGTATATATCTCTCCTGCTCTGTTTAGCCCTTGGGCTAAAGGACTTTTGGGGTCTTGTGCGTGTCTCACCCGAAAATCTGTTAATAATGATGCTTGACATATGTAGGCAAAAAGAGGCAAACAAAATGCTAGCCAAAAAGCTGACGCATTTGTGCGTGTGAAATATGTTTTGTCAACTTATTAAATATGCTCACTTTTTTCTTTTTTCTTTCTCTTTTTATTTTATTTTACGTTTCTTTTGGGTTTGACTACGTGATCCGGCATTTGAATGGGAAGGAATTTTCTGTTGGGTTCTATTTCGACTGTCTAAATGTGTCTGTGTGTTCGAGTGGTTGGATTGATGAGAAAATTATAAGGTAAAAAGGTTGAGGGTGAAGAAGAGTATAGATTCGAATAGGTAAGACTGATTGAGATGGTAGCCAAAGATAAAGGTGTTTATCCAGTTTAGTTTGTTTTTATTTTTTTAATAAAAATTTATCAATTTTCAATAAATAAAAAACGTTCTAATAAGTTTACTATATAAAAGATAATTAAGCAAAATCTATTTAATATCTAAAAGCATCAAAAAAGCGTTTCGGTAACTGATGGTTCACCTGATGAAATGATTTTGAAATCTGGAATTCATTTTGATTGAATGATAGAAGGCTAAAAAAAAGAGTGGTTCAGGCAGTTTTCATAGTCCTAAAGATCGCATTTGAAAGTTATTTTAGATATATTTTAATGATGTCTTTTCCTTTGGCAATGATAATGTGAATGAACCTTTAGCTAAGTTTTTGTTATTTATGTCAAACAAATTAACAAATTTAAGGTTAAGCCATTTATAGAGAGTGCCTCTGCTCTAAGATTAGCATAATGTGACTGAGCCATCACCAACACTCCAAAGAGCGGAGCTTTTTTATATTGGCGAATTTAGAGAATTTACTGAAATACGATTTGTATTTTCAAAATTAATAATTTTAAGTATCGTATTGTGAAAGAATCTTCCAACTATTTTACTTTGAGATATTATACCTTATATACTTAAGCTTTATTTGCATGACTATAATAAAAAGTTCTCCTTTACAATTGTATAGACAAAGTTAGCATAGGGCTACATGCCAAATAAGCAATCTTAAAAACTAAAGACTATTAATAACTATGCCAACTATATGGACATATTGTCTTATAGTTTTATATGTTAACCAATCTCGAGGCATTTGGTTTCCCTGGTACTTTCAAAGATATGGCCTAAAACCTCATAGTTTACGTCATCATGATAATTATGGAGTAGCAACTGAACATCCTTCCCATTCTGGTAAAACTACAGCAATATCAAAGACTACCCATAAGGGTAAAGGCAAGGATAAAGAGAAGCAGAAAGGGAAAAGTGAGACCTGCCCACCTGGCTATGAACCCCGAGGATCTTCTTCGAATATCACTAGAGAAGATAATACTTCCGGAGTTCGTATGTGCGATGACAATCCGGTTCTCTTCCAATTGGCACGTCTCTATGCGATTAGTCCAGAGAGAATTGTACTTCTCTTGGCACAACCTTCTCTTGTTGATTCATGTAGAGAAATAGCCGATGTCCTTTCACATATACGGGTGTCTACAAAGAACTGTTATCTTGCTGATGATAATATCTATCGCAAGTTAACCGAAGGACTGGATCATTTCAAAACGGAAGTCTGTGAAGGAGGCGATGGCAGCAATCGAAAACGTTGCACTGATCTAACTGAGGCCCATAGTTGCATTAAGGAGCTGCGTACGGATATGATTGAGTGTGAGGCACCACCCGGTTGGTATGAGAAAAGAGACACCGTCAAAGCTTGTCAGGCTTTTAACAATATACTAGATTGCTATTATATACGAACGGCCATGTTGTGTGGCCTAGAGCCGGCCAAACAGTTAAGATCCTTTGCTGGGGATAATATGGGACGATCGATGATACATTCGTGTATGGTTAATCAGCGATTGCCACGAGTGGATGATGTAATGCCATCTCAAGGATCTCTACAATACGTATACTCTCTTCTTTATATTTACTCTTTGATTTGTATATTTTTGTAACTACTCTAGCAATAGAAAGGGCGTATATGTCTCTTTCTCTTGAAATACATTATATATTGATCCATTTATCATTTCGAGAAATGACCAGAAATGGCAACTTAAGTGTTTTGCTATTTTCCTCAACTAAATTTCAATAAATACCCAAGGGACTGAAGCTGTCGACAAAATAAGCCAATTTACCAATCTGCTTTTGTATGTGTGTGTGTGTGCATATGAGTCGATGTGTGTGTCACAACCGCAAACACACAAACAGGACACAGAATTTGAAGCGAACACCAAACCGTTGTCGACGTCAACGTCGACGTTAACGCAGACGTCAACGCTTCTTGCTTAGAGCAAAACTCATCAATTATGTTGACGCGGCTGGCAAATGTATCTGGGCGAAAAGGTGGGTCGAAATGGGCGCCTGGTTAGTGCTTGGGTTGGATTAGAG
This sequence comes from Drosophila neocordata, assembly GCA_018903615.1. Lineage (NCBI taxonomy): Eukaryota > Metazoa > Arthropoda > Insecta > Diptera > Drosophilidae > Drosophila > Drosophila neocordata. Next base: position 3,937,382 of record JAEIGI010000013.1, read on the forward strand.
TGGTTGGATGGCTGCCGAGTGTGGCCTTTGTTAATGACACCTTAACCAATCGGCTGCGGGATACCATTTGGGGGTAATATGGAGAACGCGACTCCCAGATGCAGGTGAGTTTTGATTGCGGTGCTTTCCATATGGCATACATTTCGCGCAATTTACCCATTTTGATCAAAAGAGCAAATACACAAAGTGCTCGAGGGTATTCGAACTGCTGCATTTTGGCATTTGACAGTCATAGTGACAGAGGTAACACTATAAAGGAAGCATTTCGTATTGAAACCGTACCAATTGGGTATTTTCTATGACTTCTTTATTGTAAAAGTATATTGAAATTGTTACTTGAATTGAATGCAAAGTAGTGAGGAAGTACTAAGTATAAGTTTTACCTATAAGTGGTATTAGCACCAAATTAAGGATAGATAATAAAAAGCACTGTAACTGTTAATAGAGAGAGAGAGAGAGAAAGAGGGAGAGAGATCTTTAACTTCTTCTACTTCTTCTTGGTCGTCTTCTCTTCCTTGTATTCTTCTTTTCCTTCTTCATCTTCTTCTTTGCCTTAATCATCGTCTTTTTTGACTTTCCCTTTGTCCTATTCTTGTTTGTGCTAATTTCGTCCTTATCTTCTTTTACCTCTTCTTTAGCTTTATCTTCCTCTTTAGTCTCTTTTTCGTCATTTTTGTTTTCCTCTATGTTTTCTTTTTGGTATTTTACTACTCCACTACTTGTTCGTCTACTTCTATGTCTTCCTCTTAGTCTGCTTTTACTTCTTTGTCTTATTTTTTTGCCTTTTTCTAATTAGTCTTCTACTTCTTCTTTGTCTTCCTTTTTTGTCTCTCTTTGGCTTCTTCTTCGTTTTTCTTGTCTTCTTCTTCTTCTTTTCGTCTTCTCTTTATTTCGCCTTTTCTTCTTCATCTTCTTTTTCCCGAGGTTTTTATTAAGAGATTGGAGAGTTTCATTCTTGGTGTGACTTGCCAAGTATTAAATTATCTTTCTTAATTTCTGCTATTTTGTTTCTTTGGTTCAATATAAATAAATATTTGTCATCTCAACTTCATCTATCAATTTTTTATTTCTATTTCTTTATTCTCTGTATATTACTCTAAAATCTTTTAGTATGCTAATCTTCCTCTATAACAAGTAAAATTTTAATAGTCTAAGATTGTATAATATTAGTTTTGACTTAGTTAAATTTAAATATTATCTATAAGTAAGTCGATCTGGAATAAAGTAGCTATATCGGTCTATTCCTCTATTCATTATTCTCCAAATGTTTTTAAACCCCGCACCTAAAAAAGAAATCGTTCAGTTTTAGATAATTATTGTTTATTAATATTACATTTAATATTTTCTAATATATGAGGTTTATAAAATATTATAAAGTTACTTGACTACATCGAATCATTTTATCAAGCGGCATAAAATAAGGGTTATATTTCCAACTCTAAAGAGAAATAGTTTACTAACTAACCACTTAGTTAATAATATAAAAGTTTTTAATAAAAAAAAATGGAAGGAATTTCATGTCTCGTTCGTTGGCACTTATGTTTTCTAGGTAATGCAAAAGACAAAAAAAAATAAAAAGAATCATAATCTCTTGGCAATTTTCATATTAATTGAAATGATTTTACCACAAAATTGACGTTAATAAAACGTAGGTGGCTGGCCAAAGTTAGTAAGTGTCAAAGCTAGAAAATTTAATGGCATAATTAAACAGAAAGGGATGGCAAGTGGTCCCAGTCACAGATACAGAAGCAGAAAAGCAAAGCCAGAAGGATAAATAGACAGTCACACCTACACACTCAACTCGTTAAAGGCACGCACAATAGGTGCACACGAGGCAACAGAAGAGGGCGGTAGCAATGGGATTGTGGCGCCCATTTTGTGTCGCCATGACGTTATTGTCTACTCCATTAAAATGGAGTTTGTCCTCTGGGTGGCGCCAACGAGACGTTCAAAACAAAAAAGCAGATTGTCGGCAAAACAAAACACGGGCCACATTTCAATGCTTTTTACCTGTAAATACTGTGAACAGAGACAGAGTCGAGCAGCTGTCCTCCAGCATAGATAAAGTATCTTTTTTTTCGTCTTTTTTTTTTGTTAGCTCTGTGTCCTTTTGTTTTTACTAAATAAAAATAAGTGCTTTGCCAGTTGCAGTCTCTCTTTCAGCATCTCTCTTTTCTCTTTCTTTTGCTGCTGGCTTAAATTGACAATAAGCACACGAGATGTACATGCAGAAAGAAAAAAGAAAAAAAAAATAGTCTGAACCGTAAAACGATGGTCATTACCTCAGATAGATACCGTATTGCCATGGCAATGCCACCTCTGACTCATCTGAATCATTCAACTCGGCCAGTACATACATACATATACATATCCATATATATAACTATATAGTAATGCGATTTACAAAGTGCTCTCACTTTCAGTTTGTTTGACATTTTATAGTTAATTTGTTATTAAGGCAGTGAGATAAATAAAATTTTAATTGATGCACAAATGAATTATTAACCAAGTGTGTTAAATTACAAACAAAAGTTTTTTAACAGCCAACAATGCGTATGAGTAATTTCTTCTTTTTGCATAAAATCCATTTACAATTGTCGAAAATAATTTTTTTAATAAAGGTTAATTTTAACATTTTAAGGGCTGAAATCTTATTAAAGTTTAAATATATTTTTACATTATGTCAAATAATCTTTAGCTAGTTAAAAGGATTAAAAAAAAATAATAAATCAATAAAATAAGACAATTATTTGTTTTCATTGTGCCTGAATTATTATGGCCGTTAAGCTTTTATATAAAAGTCTTTTGAAAGAGTTGGAAATTGAAAACTTATTGCTATTTAAAAAATTTAAACTTTATTAATCTATTTGTCCATACAGTTGTTTAAGTAGAATTCAATTATATTACTAAGAAAAATGAAAATTTATTGTTTAAAAATAACTTATCAGTATAATAGAAAAGAGAGAATGGGTGGTAGATCTAGTGCACAGATTTGATACTATAAAATTATAAATAAAATAAAATTAAACAAAAGAAATGTTAAGAAATAATTGAATTAAAATAATTATAAAAGTAAACAGGCACACAATGTAAATATAGCTTTTTGTTTTTAACAATTTTTTAAAGACCCAAATAATCAATAAATTTATTTAATTATTTATTTATACTATGATTAATAAGTAATTATGAAATTACCCTTAATCGGAGAACTAGCTATAACAACTTGGGTCTTAAGCTAGAATCAATAAATAAAACTTATTGTATAGTTCACTTGTTTTATTATATTTGTTTAAGATAAATCAATTTGACACTATTCGCTGCAAATTTTTCTCTTTATCTACTCGTTTTTTTTTTTTTTGCCATTTTATAGATTTTTAAATATATATTTTCATTATCTATACTAATTAGCTTACCCATTTACCTACTCCTTTTTCCTTTCTGTTTATATCTGAACTTAGTGACCCTAACTTAAGATATCTTTTTCTGCCGATTAATATGAACTGGTATATATAAAAAGGTAATACTCTTTCTTCTATTCAATTCTAAACCATTCGCATATTTCAACTTTATTTTGAATTCCTCTTGAGAACTTTACTGTGCAATAAAAAACTTTTTGGTTTAACTTTATCAACTTTTGCCTTAAAGTACTTAACCCACTTGGCCCATCATCTTCATCATTTTTATAGTTCTCACTCTAATCTATCAATAATATTATTACTTGTACCACTGGAAAGCTCTCAAAAGTTGCACAACACCCAACTTGGTCTTGTGTAATTCCTTAGGTAAATTTCTAATTACTGCAAGGCAACTTGAACTAGTTACGTCTGCAATTGAAGTCCCCTTTTGAGGAGGTCCTTTTGCTACAGTAAAAAACAAAAAAAAAAAAAACGGGAAAAAGTTGTATCAAGTTGTTGTCTGGCCAGTGCCAAAGCAATCTAATTTCCATTTGCCAGGCGAAATTTTTCTCTCCTCTTCGACTACACCAATCAGCCGCCTTTTACCACCTTACTCGTTTTCCCCTTCTTTTTCATTAGTTTACAGTGCCGCACCTGAACGTAACTAAAAGTTCATTCTATGCGAAATTAAGTACCAGTTTTTGCTTTTCGTTTTTTTTTTTTTTACCATTTTTCATTTTTAAGTTTTATTTTGAGTTTCTATTTTTTGGCTGAAAAGTGCACTCAGTAGTTTTACACAGAGTTTTCCCTCTCGTACTTTTTGTTGATTTTTCCTCTTCTTTTTTTTTGCTTTATTGATTTTAATGAAAATGCAATTAAAAATTTAGCATACTCGCTCGGTGCAAGTGCATTAACATTAACATCAAATGATTTATGCCGTGTTTGACATTTTAATTATGCTCGTCGATGCCAGGATAAAGGATCCACAAACAATAATATAGATAGATAGGTGGATAGGGGACCAAGGTGGCTAAAGGGGATTCTTTGGGGGTGAGAGGATTGGCAGTAACTTTCATTAAGTTTTTATTTTTCATTTTGTATTGTGTGTTTTCAATTTTTAATAATTTATGGTCATTTGTTTGAATTTTTAATGTTAAGTTAATTGCATTAACGTAAATAATGTGCAAAAATAAATGCACTTAAGAGCGCACAAAAATCTGTGAAATTTTTTTTATTAAAATCACTATAAATTAAACATTTTTAATATTATATGTATATATATATAAAATACTCTGTTGTTGGGATATTTTCCGAATTAAGCATAGAATTTTAATATATATGTCAGATTCTCTACTACATTGTCGATTTCCAAGTTCCCGTAGTTTTAGCTTCCAAATTTTCATGAGCCTTTCTCAAGTTTTGCTGCCCTTTTGAGACTCAATTTCAGACTAGATGTGTCTAAAGGCTTTCTCTCCTTCATCCATATTAAGGACTACGTTTGGTAGCAACTATCTCAGTCTCGCTTATTCAAACTTCCAAATCCTAAACTCATCAGTTTGATTTACACCTATAGGCGGACCTGTTTTTACACTGTAAACAACAACAGTGCTTTAGAAACAACACTTTTATAACCTTATGATATGATACTAGAAACCTCTCAACTAAATTACTGCAAGAATAGGTTTACCTAGAGGTTACCTAGAGATGCCAATGAACCATTTAACCCATGACTCTACGTGAACTAAACCAATAGCTCCACAGTTCTCAATAACACGATATATACATATATATATATTTAAGAACTTAATCATAGAATTGTAGATATATTTAAACTTCTGTGTTATAAAATATAAAATATTTAGACTGTTAGGAAAGACTCTAAAATATTATGGAACAATCTACAATTGGATTTGACAGAATCTCTTTAATGTTCTTTGCAGACTGAAAGAATAGTTAGAAAGCACAGATATAAGTCCTATGTGTGCGATCGAGTTTTTATTTACATGAGCTTTTGGGTATAACAATCCTGTGATCAATAATAAAAATTTAATTTGAATAACATTATAATTAATTAATTTGTTTTAGGGCTTTCTTAACTAGAAGAAACAGAAACGATATATCGAATGAACACATTAAGTAAATAGGTTAAAGTTACAGGATTTTTTATGAAATTTTTACCAAAAGTTATAGATTTTATTATTTTGATAGGAAAACAATTTTTAGAGATTTTATGGTATACACTCACTATAAAGTCTCCTTAGATTCATCTGTTTAAATATTTTTTCCAAAAGTCGAATACAGCTCAAACTTAAGTTGATTCCGATTAATGTATATAAACTATAAAAATAACTTTTAAAATTCTAAAGATTCATCTGTGAATATATAAATTCTAAAGGTCGAATACACAAGCTTAACTTGATTTCAATAAATGTAAGCTAAATTTTGTATAAATTTTTAAAATATTTTTTGTAGTCAAATGATTTTTTTTGTGCTAAATTCTAAACATTTTCTGTTTTAAAGTTTTGTATATAATTAACAAGTATTTATACGATTAAATTACCTAATTTTCTTATCTTTTACTGAAATTTAATTTATATCATTTTTATTAAGCTTTTTTGTTTCTATTTTGTTTCTCTCTTTCTGAACGTGTGTAGCGCATCAAAAACCAATTAATTTTTATATCAGCCTCCTGTCAGGTTTTCCTTCTTTTTTTTGGCATGAAAATAGTGGAGAGGCAGCACCAACAACAACATCAAGAGCCACTAACTAACAACATCCTGTCCACTACAGAATAGTCGAGGACATGAACAACACACACACACACACACAACACACGCAATTAGTCACAAAATTGAACACAGTTCATTTAACAAATTTCAACATGGCCAAAACCTAATGACATAATTTGCCATTGACTGAATTAGATAATGACAACTCACAGTGTACAAGAAAGGGATGGAGTAAGACAAAGGCAGAGAGGTAGAATAAATGTTATAGAGGTCCTTGGAGCAGGATAAACACATTACAACAATCTCATACTTGTGTTTTGAGCCTTCGAGCTAAAGATTAATGATAAGAAAATCTTCTAATAAAAGAATGGACACAGAGAGAGGGAGAAGAGGGAAAGCTGCAGAGTAAGAATTGATGGGGAACAATGGAGAAACACAAAGGAAGTGTATTGGTTAGGGAACGAGAGTGAATGACAGCTGAGTGAATCTCTTTTTTTTATTTTTATTTATGATGCATTTAAATTGCTGCTCTTTTGCATATTTACCTTGCTATTTTATTATGTGCCGGAAATGAACAAAAATATAAAATAAAAAAATAAAAAAAAAAAACGAGAAAAAAATGGGAAAAAATCAACAAAAAGATGAGACGAGACGAGACGAAAATCGTCTACCCACATAAACAGCGCGAAAACATTGTCACAGCATGAAGTCGAATGTTTTTTATATGCAAAAATATTTCATTTTACAGGCAGCGAAATGTTAAATAATAAAACAACAACAAAAAAACAACAGCAACAACCTCGACAACAACAGGAGCAAGGACAGCAGGAGCAACATCATTGGCAAAAGGACCAGGAAAATGAGCAACAAAGTATAAAAAAAAGGAAGAGCAAATGCAAATAAAAAAAAAAAAACAACAGTAGCAAAAACTGCAATAAAAATCTGTTTAACATGAAGTGAGGCAAACGCACAAAAGTATAGTACAATTGCACAAGTCCTTCTAGATCCTTTGCCCATACACTTTACAACTTATGAGTGCTAATAAAATTCACTCGGCATATCCTTGACAAAAAAAAAAAGAAGAGTAAGAAACCGAAATGCGAGTCCTTCAAGGTGTGTGCTTTGATAAAGAATCATACTCCATCCACCCAACCACTCTATGCAGAAGGACAACTGTATGAAGGAATCCCCTTGCGGCGAGGGTTTTCATTTAAAATTTTTTTCACAATTTATTGAAGGGGAGACGATTCGGTGAAGTGGCAGGACTAACAGCTGAACAGTTGCTTTTTGCAATTTCTGTGATAATTTTACAGCAACAAGAAAAACCTGAAAACTGAGAGAAGAGATGAGAAAAACTTGATATTGTCCATTCGCATACTTTTGTACGGCTAAGCTTATTGAGAATTATGAATAGTTTGTTGGATTCTCATGGAATAGAATAAAATGTATTATGCAAAATTCTTAAATTTAACTTAATATTAAAAGAATATTGAAAGTTTATCTAACTTAAAGCTCAATGAGTGAAAGTAACTTGAAATCGAATCGAGCAAAGACCAAAACGTTATGCCTAGGCCACATGGAGTAATGTGCAAAAGAAAAGCGGAAGTGAAAGGTGTTAATACCCAAGAAAATCCTTGGTAGTAGCACCAGCAGAAGCAACAGCCTCAGCTTAGACTTTGAGCCAAGTCTTAGTTTGGGTCACGATGGTTTTGTGCTACTGCACTCATTTCAAGGGATTTTGTCTTTTACTTTTCCCCCATTTTTTTTTTCTTCTCATTCTTCTTTCTTACAGATATCGTCTGATTGTGGAAATGAAAAAAAGAAAGAAGAGGCAAAAATGGAAAGAAAAAGGGAAAAAGCTGATGAAACGCATGACAAGCGATAAAATTCACAATGTTGATGAAAGTGTGTAAAAGGTTTTTCCTTTTTTGCTACTTCCTTTTGATGGAACAGATAAAACACTGCCAGCTAATCTAGGCAAGTTTTTCATCCTTTCTTGTTCTTATTTTTTTATGAAATGGTAATTAACAATTACCATTGGGGACCGGTTATGTTTGGCTATGAAAAAGATAATACCAATTGAAAATTCAATTAAATTTAAAGTGATATAAATCATCATCATCTGTGATCATGTTTTATTCTGGATATCTAAGAACTTTCACTTTGCCTGCCATTTACTTGTCCAGCGCCCACGAAACCAATTTTCCCATCAACCCGTTAATCTCGACAGCAATTTGCCTTCTCTTTGGCTCGCCAACAAACTCAGTATAGCAATTGGTCTGGTCTCAAGTTAAAACTTTATCATCTTGTCCTGGAAATTACGCTTCACTTTACTTGGGTGGCGGCGTTCTCTAAGAAACTTCCACCTAAATTACAATCACTTAGAACACTTTTAGCAGACATTATGCACTCATTTTAGACTTCCGTCTAATTTACATGCTATTTAAATTATGTTAGCAGGGACCCCGACTCCGTCGACTCTAAGCCAAATGTACGTTATAAAGCAGCTTCATCAAAATGCCTGTCTGTCCTTGTGGGTCGCCATTTTTGGGTCCTGCTCTCTCCAGACGCCATGTTCAAAGTTGCAGCAGCTGCCGCAGCTACTTTGTAAAACTTTTTGTATAGTGAAAGGAGTGGCAGCTGGAGCCCGAAGCCGGAGCTAAGGTTGAATGCAAGCTGAGCCTCCCAACCCATCCATTCAGCAAGCAAGTGTATAAAATTTTTGCCCAATATAATTTTAAAGAGCCCTAGCCAAGTGGCCTTCATCCTTTTTACCTTAGCCTTACTTCTATCTGTCTGTAAGCTTTTGCAATAAAAATGAATTAAATGCAATGAAGCAGCAACGTAGCTTCATCCTATCCACATCCTTAGTTTCCATGTGCCTTTTTGTTAGCTTTTTTTTTTTTTGGTTTTTTTCTTTCTTTTTATCCTGTTGCCTCTGCCGGCACCTCGGGGCGCGCAAATTGTTGCAACAAAGTGGATGCAGCCAGCAACTGGTGTCAGTTATTGTTGGCAACTCTCTCCTTCAGGTAGCGGATAGTTAAGTACAAAGTACAGGGCAGACTACATAGATTCGTTTACTGGCACGCCCACATAGCAAACGCCTCTTTCTCTCTGTCTTTGTTTCTTAACCATTCCAGTGTAGTTCTGCATTTAATGGCAATTTGTAGTCGAAGGCGGCAGCCTCAGCGGCAGCTTCATGCAAATTTTGTGGCTTATAGTTTATCAAGCCAAGCTTCTGCAGTCTCTTCTATTGCCACCACTCCCTTCTCTTCTGCCCATTTTTCTTGCCGGTATGCCAAATGCGTAAGTTTGCATAAACTGCGTAAGTTGAGGGAAGGGCGTGGCTGCTGTTTGCCTTTGTTGCGGCATTTACGGCTTTTAAGTTGGTTAAAACACGTTAAGCTACAATATTTTGTTTTTCTTATTCCACCCCGCCACCTTTCGCTTAAGTCTACATTCAAGTAAAATACAATTTTATTATTCTCTCTATTAAAAATACACAAAATGCTGCATTTCCCAATGAAATTTATCTAAATTTTAATAATTTACGGATGAATTTTAAATATGCTATGAAAGGATTTAAAAATCAATATATTAAGTTAATTGGAGAGCTTTTCCTTTAAATTTTAAACTCTTTCTTATATATATAATTGCATTCTTAAATCTTTATTAGAGAGTTTTTCTGTTCTATATTAAATTCATTATTTAAATAAGTTAAATAATGGAATTTTTATGTCACAAATCATTCATAAGTATGGAAAAATTTCTCGAGTAAAGCAGGAATATATAGTTGGTTTAGTTCTCTGTATAAATTATAACTAATTCTATGTAATTAAACTAAGACTTTCGAATCTAAAGACCTCTAAATGATATATTATAGAATAAATTAATTATGAAAAGTAAGTTTTAAGTAACTTTTATATTTCTTTAATAATTAGTATTTAAATATGTTCAATTTCAAAGTAAACAGCTTACCTAATTACTGCTATTTGAACTAACTCCACATTTTAGCCGACATTGCTCCGACTCTGGGAATGTTACATTTCTAGACTTAACTAGTTGGGAATTACAACTTAGTAATCAAGAAATACTTCTTCAATTAAACAGCAGTCTTTTTATACGCAAAGTTTATATTTTGTTTGTGTATTTTTAACTTTCTCAAAGAGTCTTACCTTGTCAAAGGAGAATCTAACAAAATGTCTTTGAAAAAAGGATACTTAAAAGGGCAAGCAACATTGTAAGCCCTAAAGTTTAAAGAAACAGTTGAAAATCAAAGAAAATGGTGGAAAAATTTATTTAAAAAAAGGTACATATGTATAATTTAAAATTTAAATATATAAACAACTAAAGTAACTCAAGCTGCTCCTCTCTAAAGCCTCTATGAAAAAGGGGACATAGAGTCCAGGGTGTACAATGCTTAGCACTTTAAGGATTCCTAAGATTTCAAGGACAGTTTTTCTTTTCTTAGCGTTTTGTTCCATGATATTAGAGTCTTGTTGCAGTCGTTTGGTTTGTGGGTCGGCCTTAAATCTGGATTTTTTGCTTGTATTTAGAATTAATTAACAAATTTTCAATTTGTTGATTTCATGTATTTAGGTATTATGTAGGTTAACTAGATATTAGGGACTTTTGGGAGATGGAAAAAATAGTTCCATTGTATCCTTCAAACATCTGATGAATAAAGCTACTTAAGTCTTCTATTTGGTTGGCATCTTTTATGAAGCATCTTGGTGGCTCTCTGTCATTTCACTAATGAAGTGTAAGTCATGTCCAGTCTCTGTGTATTGTGCAGTATCTTAACTGGGTCCTTAAGAAGTAAAACGTACCACAATAAAACTTATTATACACCTTTTACCTGTAACACAAAATTAGAAATTTATAGTTTTTCATAACTTTATTGTAATTGTAAGAGAAAGTAGAATGAATAGACATCTTTTGTCTTGAATTTGTATAATTGTGTATATTATATATTAGATTAATATTAGTTACTTATATTACTTTTCCGAATGTAACTTTCATTTAGAACCTTCAAAAGGTAAAACAGGCTTGTTAGTTTGTTATTTTTTTTTTTGTATTTTCAATCGAAACAGCAACTTCAGTCTCATGTGGTGTGCCTTAAGAGCTTTTGCCATTCCACAGGTGTAAGCGCATACAGTGGTAACCGCGAATGTAGTAGCAAATAACCACAAGGAACAACAACTGCAACAGAGCAACAAATAAAGTGGCAACAAATTACGCATGAGGCAACCGCATGCTGAGACTGACTTGCAACAGGAAAAAGCTGTTGGGCAGCTGTTGACGCTGCACGACAACAATAACTTCAACAGCAACAAGAAATACATTGACAACAACAACAACAACAATAGCAAATATTTTCCTCTCATTTATGTTGTTTGCCATTTTCACTTTTAATAAACACATTAAGCGCACTTAATTGCATACTTTAGCATTTAGGTGAGAGTGTGTCTGTGTGTGTGCCTCTTGTCTGTGAGTGTGTGTGTTGAGGCAGAAATATTTTTACGCTCGCTGACGTTGACTATTTTCTATTGCCTATCCCTGGGGGCAGACAAACGTACGTTTAACGCAAGAATCAGTGACAAAATGCAGTTTGCCTGTTGTGAGTAATTGACGTCCTGGGCATGTCCTGTCTGCTGTGTTGTAATTGTTTTATGTATGTAAATGCCTGAATGCGTCTTTATGAAATATACGTGTGTCTGTGTGTGTGTGTGTGTGTGTGAGTGAGAGTGTCTGTATATACACGTGAATGCAAACAATGGAAATTACACTTGAGCTGGCAGAAAGTGTTGCCTCACTCAAGTGTTGAACGAGTGCCGTATGAAGAGACGCTCACAGGCTTGTCTCATGCGTGTTTGCGTGCGCTCAAATGTTTCAATATTTACCATTTATTAGCTGTTAAATGCACAAATGGCTGGCAACCAGGAAAACCAGACAATGGAACTGTGGTAAACATTTAATTTGTTAAACATATGAAAAGTGCCAGTAAAACTGTCTACCTAGCAACACCATATCCATATATATTATACCCATATAAAAGAAATTATAATAATTTTGTTATAATAATATAAAATAATTTTTATACAAGACTAAAGGTGTTTCTTTAAATTAGTCAAATTGCTCAACATATTGTTTTTAATTGTTAATTATAATATGTTTTTTATATGTTGTTTATATAAAGTTATAATAATATTTGAAACATTCTATAATAACCTTGCAGGTGCTTGTCGAAAATTAAATTACAATAATTTTAAATATTTACAATATTGATATAAAATAAAATTTATTAAAAATAACAGAAATTTAAAACAAATTTATTATTTAAGCTAATTTATTGTTGAAATTTTCTTCCTTATAAGCATTCATAATTTTTTAAAAATAATTGAATTGAATGTCCTTTGGTAAGTTAATAGGTTAAGTAAGCAGTTTATTAGACTAAGTTGTGAAGGTCAAAACTAAGATTTGGCTAATTTCAATCTTAGTTTTGACCTTTTAAATGTTCGGCTAATATACTGCTATTCAGTTCAATAATATTTCCAAATTGAATACTTCAAGTTACTTATAGTAGTCTAATCTTATATAAGTTTTGACCTTGTCAATCGTGTACCCGGTTAACATGTTTTAAGTTAACAACAAGACAAACAACAATAACCAAGAAAATAAAGAAGAAAATAGAAATCACTCCAGCTGCATTTCAAATCAATTTGCCGCATCTGCTTGGACAATGCAAATGTTTTGATACGTTTTGTTATCCTTCCTTGATGTTTTGCCTGAGATTTCGTTCTCTAAAAGTCACTGACCATGAAATTGAATGACAAGCTAAATCAGTCAACCAACAAAATAAAATGTCACACATGGAACATGAAAATGGCAGAGAAATTTACCAGAGTGAGGAATTGAGGTATGGCAAAAAAGGGATACAAGGGAAATGTATAAGTCAAATGCATGTGTGTGAGACATTTGCAACTATTTTGCGCAATGCCTCAATATCATTTGCCGTCTTCATGGAAATGCCTGTGGTTGTGTGTATGTGTGTGTGTGTATGTGTGCGTGTGTGGGTTTATTTCAGTGAATATATTTGAGTGTGAGGGTAAAGCAATCAAAGCAAACATCAAATCAAAATAATGCCATCATTTATTTTCAATGAACTTCAACGACTTCCCTACTCTTCCTTCATTACAGGAACTTTCACTAGAAATTGCACAAAAACATGCAAAATTTTGTGCGAATAAAAGAATAAATGTATATAAATAAAGACATTTTGATACTCTCACACATTTTAGTACCAAAGGACATTGAATTAATAAGTAAAAGTTTTATGTTATTCATGCTATTCTGACTTCTTTGATTGAATCCATAAATGGTTTTCAATTAGAGTAATTAAAACTTTTATTGAAATGAATTTATTAATTAAAACAATATTTAGGTATATACAACTTTCAAATGTTAATATTTCTATGACTTGTGTTGCTTAAAGTACTCTTTCTTCGTAAGGATATAGGCCAGATTCCTTACTCTTCATCCAAACGATTTGCACAGCCTCACTCTAGTCTATTGATTGCATAACAATAGATAAACATTCCTATACCTACCCAACCCACTCTTCCACTCTTGCCCTCTTTTCGCACAGAACAACATAAAACAAAACAAAAAAAAAAAATAGAAGAGCAAGAGGAAAAAGGGAAGGGGAGGTATAAAAACAAAAAAAAACCCCATCTGTGGATGCTAAAGCATTTCGCATCAAAATAGTAATGAAAGTCATTCATATGTTTGGTTTTCTATTTCCCCAGTTTTGTTGTTTGTTTTTTTCTAAAAAACTTCCGGCAGGTCGCGTGGTAGGCTGAAAATTTATTGCATACTTTTAGGTATAGATGTGGGAGGGGCTGGAGAAATGGATAAAATAGAGGACATGTGTGTGTGTGTGTGTGTGCCACTGTTCTTTCAATAGCAATTAAAGTGAATGACGTTTTCTCTTGTTCGTCTCTCACTCTCTAGTTTCTCTCTGAAAAGAAGTGGATTTAAGTTTTAATAGCTTTTTGCAACAGGATTGAGATGTGTTCTTAACGCAATTGATGAATTGGATGGCTGGGTATTGGGAAGGCAACAAGAAATTGAAGTATTCTTAATGAAGATGACTGGCTTAGTTAGTTTGAAATTTGAGTGCACATTTTTATTATTTTGTTATTTTCTAGCTTGGATTTGTGCTCAATAAGCAAAATTGTAGAATAACAACAAGAAAAGTCAATTCCTTTGTTTTGCCAACTAATAAAAAACATTTTTGCAAACTCAATTAGAAAACAAAAACTTAAATTTTTATTTAAAAATACTTTGCCATGGGGGAAATATTAGTAAAAATATAATAAAAATGAAGCAAGCAAGACGTCCCTGCCGACTTTGAATATACCCTATACCAAGATGAGAAGCTTTCAAATGCGTACAATACGTACCTATATAGATATATCTACGATATTTATTATTCAAGTTTGAACTAATGGAACATGGAACCATGGAACATCTATAAAAAAAAAGGCATCTTCTATTCAACTAAAATGAACTTCTAGTTTTTTACTAAGGAAATATGTGATGACATTGATATAGAACTTTTATAAATCGACTGACGGATTGCTAATTAAGAGTCTTAAGGTCATTGGGCAAATCTTTCAAAGGTTCCTCAACTTCACAAGGCTCGATTTTGGATAAACTAAATTCGTTTCATAAAAAACCAACATCTAAACAATTCAATTTCAATAATGTAAAAACCATAGGTTTGTAGAACTGCATTTCAGTTCTTGATTGGATGATTAAGCATTGCCAGGATTTTTATTAAAGTATTATAGACGTTTTTTCTCAATAGAAACCTTTTTCAAATTTTCAAATAAATATGAAAGTATGCCAGACTTGTTCACTTTGATAACAAATTGTTGAACTATTTTCAGTTTCGATTCATATTCGACTGGTCAATTGCCTTGACTGGGCAAAAACGCTTTAAGGTAGATATTGCAATTAAATGGAAACGCACTTTGAAAGTTCCACTGAGCAAACATGCGAATCGACAATTTGACATATTTTTTTTTGTCTGTTCCTCTCTGTATTGCATCCTTTCTCACACATATCGAGTATTCGCAATACTTGACTTATACCTGTCGGAGTTTGGTTGAATATTTGACAAGCAAACATTACTCAATGCGAGAGATGGTAGACCATAAACGTGGCCGAAGTCGAGAACATATCGCACATAGCTTCTGCCACGTGGAATGGCACGCATACACCACTGACAGTTTAACTGTCATTAATAAGGAGAAGCAGGAGAAACTTAGGCTATCATACAAACATACATACATACTGTAGTAACTCACTCACACATACAAGCCTCGCATAATTGATGTGTTTTTGTGAGTTATGGTGAAGCTTTTTGGCTAGACATACATACATACATACATATATGTGGATATACATATGCAAGTCGGTATGTAGGTGACTTGCCAACTTTTGCATAGTCTGAGGGTCAAAACCTTTTACTCACGCTTATCGCTTAATGTTGATACGAGCATCTCCGTTACGTCTCGAGCTAGGTCCTTAGAGTTGTTTGTCAGCGCCTGAGTGATGACATCAAATTGGCCATCGCTGATGTTGACGGCCAGTTCTCTACGTGTGTTGCCTGAATACTGCCCACTCTCTAAAACTAATACTAAAACACATGTGTCCCAAATGCAGAAAGGATATAAATGGCAATAACTAACAAGTAATGAAGTTTCAGTATATTGACTTAAGAAATACTCTTTTGTTAGCATCAAATTCTATATTTATATTTAACTGAAATAGTAATACCTTGAATTAAATTTACTTTTTCTATCAAATAGTAGTGTATTTTTTTAGTCGATCTATTTAGTTAATTCAATTCATATTCTGATGATAGTAAATTCTACACAATTTACCTAACAATTGCCCAGGTGTGTTCTGTCCTGTATAAAGACCTGGCCACTTGCCTCTCTTGAGCTGTAGTGATAAATGATTCGGCATTTGTAGGCGCAGCTTTGTTAATAGAAACAAATTGTTTGCTAGTGTGTGGGTGTGTGTGTATGTGTGTGGGAGAAGGTGCGATGATTAGTATAGCATATTTATAAAAATTACACACAATTTTCTAGCAAATTAATTAAAATTGATTAAAGGTATATATGAATATGTGTGCGTGTGTGTGTGTATATTTACTCTGGTTAACTAAATAAAAAAAAAAAAAACAGAAATGAAATGGCAACACAATTTCATTTAAATATTATTTCACTCTGCTTCAATGCACATTTACCACTCTCTCTCTCTCTCTTTCTCTTCATTCATTCGGCGGCTGCTGCATTTAATTTCATTTAATTTTCGTGCCACGCCCCACATCACATCATTTCTCGCTAGTCATTTCGACAGTTCCACCTTGCCCAACTCCTTTTTGCCACCACTCCAACTTTAACATTCTCTCTCACCCTCTCTCCCTCTCTCTTTCCGTTTCAGTTATTGCTCCTGCTGCTGCTGTTGCATTGCGCGCTTTTCACTTTTCATGAATAATAAAGTGAAAGTCTAGTTAGTTTGGCGTTTTTCAACTGCCACTACTGTTTTTTTTTTCCACCCGTAGTTTCCTGGTCGGAGCCTTCTGACTTCATCCAGTTGGTTTTACTCATGCCTCAAACCTTTGCAGACTTTTCCATACATTTGTAATTTCGTTGCATACTTTTGTGAGAGGAAATACTCAGAGAAGGCGGCAGCACCTCGTCCAATTGTATTTGAATGCTTTTTGTTGCCCTTTTGTATACCCTTTACCCATTGATTCAAAGGGTATATTATAGTTGCAGAAATGTATATAATGGTAATTCATGATTCTTGGGCAACATCAACAGCCGAGTCGGTTAAGACATGTCCGTTTGTTCGTACTTAGCAATACCTAGATCTTGTTATTTGGTTTTTTGGCCACACCATATTCTACGTAAAACTTGAAAATATCCTAAAAGTATCTCAAAAGTAAATCCATTAATATAACAAAAGTAGATTAGCTTATCAAATATGTATAGTAGAAATTGCACTGTAAATATTGAAATTTTAGTTTAAGTTGAACACAAATTTGAGTAAGTTTTAGTTAAAGAAGTACCACTTCTTGGTACAGGGTATAATCAAAGTCGGTAGAGATAACTTTTTTCTTTCATTTTATTGTGTTTTTGGTGTTTAATGAATAATTTTTAATAGTTTTACTCAGCAAAGAAATTCCAGAAGTAAAAACTTTCCAAGCATATCAACAACAGAAAAAAAAACCCATAGCTCTGTTTAAATCATTACGAAGACCTGAGAGACGATTTTTTTAATCAATTTTTAATTATGTTTAATACATCAATAAATTGTTAAAATTAATTGTTGTACGTGTTATTAAAAAAAAAGCAAAAAACATACGTTTAACAATGAGTTATTTATGCCTGAGTCTGACTATATTTTTACCAATAAAGCAAGACATAAAGAAAAAGTTAAAGTTTAAATATTTTTAAAGTTTTTGATTTTTATAGTAAAAAGCTTGTGTGGCTCTTTTAAAATAATAAAGAGTAGTCAAGTATTTTTATAAATATTTTAATTTAATTTAAATTAAAAGTTTTGAACTCTAACTTCGTTTTAGTTATTAACTTTACTACGATACTTTTCTGCTTAAAATCAATGGCTAGTATTCCCATTAGTAATCCCAACAAATCCGCTGTCTATAAATTTTTACATGCTTGAATTTATTTTGTTTATCCCATAAATATTTACCCAAGTACCACACTTGATTTGGATTTTACAAATGCATTTAGCACTCTTTTGTTGTTATGGCAACAAATGCATGTACTCAGTGTTTGTACAAATATGCTAATGTGGCACATTGTCCTTGCACACAAACAATTATTATTATCCTGGGAACTGAATACTGACCTCAGCTGTTTTGTAAACTCTTGGCCAAGGCCCATTTTAAATGTTTTTGGGTCAGAAAGCAAAACTTTTGCCATATGCTTGTGATAATTTTATCATCTTTCACTATATCCTTTATGGAAGTAAAGTAAAATTGTTGCTTACTTACAATTTTTCTTTTTGCGGGTCATTTAAATGTTCAGGAAAAAGGCGTGTCTACTTGTGTGTGTGCCTGTTTGTTTGTTTGTTGAGGGAAAAACTTTGGTTAGCTGATGTTGGAGCATAGAAAGTCCCAAAGGAAACGCCTTCGTCTGCATTTGCCAGTTTGAAGTCAAGAATTCTCTTCAGACACACAAACATTTACAAATACAGACGTGCTGCTAAAGGAAAACATATTAAACTTTTGTTACAGGACATGAAGCAGGATATACAACATACAACAGTTGCATTTGCTTGATGCATTTTTGAAGTTTGTTTCTAAGTTTAGTAATTTAAAAGTAAGAATAAAAGAAATAGAATATATAATACATTTAAATTATGATTAAACATCCTGTCAGCATTAAAGAAAGACAAAAGGATAACAAGAGATAGTAAAAAAAACAAAATTCATATTTATTAAATTTTTTTTACACAATTTTCCAACTGATTGGAAAAACTTTAATCTAAATTCCCCAAATGTCTGTAAACTTTTCAATGCCTTTTTTCAATTCCTTTTTTGTTTTTTTTTTGTTTTTTGTGAAAAGTCAAAGCCACAGACAGTCAAAAATATTAATAAACCGCATATGCTGTCTCGCTATGTCCTCCATTTTCTCCTCTTCCTTTCATAGTGATACGACCGCAGGATAAAAACTCAAAATATGCAGAATCGACAATTTTGCACAGTTAAGTTGAACAGAAAAGCCAAAAAGCCATAGATATCTATGGAAACATCATAAATTTTCCACAGGCTAAAAAGTTTAGCGCTGACTCACCCACACACATATACACACATCCACATATGTAGGTACATATAGGGATTGAAAGACCAAAGGTATGGAGCTCATTATCCAAAATGATGCATTTTAGAAATCATCAAAAAGTTGATTAAGGATTCGCCTTTACCTCTTTTTACAATTAAAAATCTCTACAATGCTATAGAGAAAGTGAGTGAGAGTTGAAATATAGAAGACTGGGCCAACAATGCAACAAGTCAAGGGTACTCTTAAACCAATATCCAATGAATTGGTATCCCGCTTACAAAAGGTCAAAATTGCGGCACTCATTAAGGTTAGCAAGCAATTTACTTGATGAGAATGCCGCACATGTTTGAATCGAGGTCGGTGTGAGGGTCGTTAAATGTGGGGTTTTGTGAGTGGAAACGTTTTTAGCATAGTTACCAACAATGTTTGATCGGGGACTTCTTAATTGTGCTTTAATTGAGTGAACTTTAAGATACCAATGCTTTGATAATTTCGATTGTCTAATATGTGTGTGTGTGTGTGGGTATGTGGTGCAAAATAAAGGAGATTAGCATGGAACGTTGAAAGTGCCTGGGTGGGTCAAGCATAATGTAGATATTAGTTAAAGATATAAAAAAAAGATATAAGCTAAGTGGAATGTAACAATTCCATGGAAAGTACTGATAATGATATAAAAGGAAAAATATAAACAAATTATACAAAAATCAATAAATACTTATAAACAAAAACTTTAAGAAACTAACTATAAGAAAACATTAATATAATTCATTTGAAATTTATTTAAGTTTTTACTTTTTATATCTTTAAATTCATCCTTCTTCTAAACTTTACTTATAAGTTACTATGATAAGCTATTTATACTGTTATTTTAATAACTAATCATTGATTTCTTTATTTATATTTCTTAGCTGTTATGTCGTTGTCGCATCTAAATGTTCCTCAAATGTTAGCCACATAATTGTTGTCAGTTTTAGATCTTACCTTTGGTCTACGATTATTCCATTTTGCCGACATATGTTTTCATGTCTGTACAAAATAGCATGGAATAGACTAGAGCAAGGCAAAAGATAGCAGAGAGTAGAAGCATTTCAAATCTTCATCTTCAAACTCCATTTCAATGAGCTTGCCCACTTGAGTATGCAACACGAAATACTCGTACGCTGCATGCGTACCAAAAATGTACCAAAAGCAAAGCCAAAGCTCCTTTCTATAAGTCTATATGTATGTGTGTATGTGTGTGAGTGTGTGTTTGCTTGTCTGTGCTATTTACTTAGCCAAAACGTGCGTAAAGTTTTAATTATAAACTTTTTCTTGCACTCCTTTTTAGCCAGTTGGTGTTTTTTAGCATCTCTTGGGCAATCTTTTGACAAAAGTTTTCATCCTTTTTTTGTTTTTTAATGTTCTTATTTTTGCTTAACCTAATGCATTTTATGTTATTTTAAAGAGGGCAATTTATAAGATTTATGTGAGGTGTGACATCTGTTTTTGTTGTTTATGCGTATTTAGCTACAATATTTAGATTAATTAGTTAAATGATTTATTATGCTCGGCCCTTTAGGCAAACATTTTAGTATAGAATTTTAAATGTATGCCACTTGAATTGCATTTTGCTTGAATGAAACTGGAAAAAGCTTTTTGTATAATTGCATCAGAAATGTTTGCAAATGGCATAGAAAAATCAATTTAATTTGTGCAATACTTGATGGAAAGATAAATTGATAGATGGATTGATATGTATGTATGTATATACAAACATATGCATACATACAGACATCAATATATACATATATATACAGATAGTATCGATATAAAACAGTGTGCAAATTTGAAGGGTCATTTCAGGCAAATGAAATTGATGAAAGGTGAAACTATCAACTCGAATCAAATTCAACAGAAAAAAAACGACGTTTTATTTAAGGTTGTACATTCTTCGTTTTAGTTTTAAAATCAATGTATTCATTTCTTTCCTAATAAAATGAAAAGTTTTTTCATTTATCAGTCCACTTTGAAAACCAAATCTTAACTATATAGTATAAACAATAGAGAAAATTCTATATAGGGATATAGACAACTTCCATTTAAATAGACAATAACAAAACAATTTTATAGAAATCAACTTCTTACATACATAACTCATCTGTTTTATACTTGCATTGGTTCTCCACAGGATCCTTTTGTGCATTTGGTAGTTGGTTGAGTGAATGGACTAGTGGATAAGCGAATGAGTGCATTTCAATAAACTATTCACTCCATGTCAACAATGGGCATAAGTTATGCTGCCACTTTCAACTCTATCGATGAACTGATTCAAGAACTTGATTCGCACTAATTCCTTCAGAATGATGACGATAATGATGTATAGACATCAAACGGCATACCGACAAGGACCACCAAGCTCACTAACACACCAACTGACTGATTTACTCACTGACTGACTGACTGACAGGCTGAATGATTGTCTGCATGTGCAATTACCACTTGCTTGGGCTTTTATCTTCTTTGGGTTTGGGTTGAATTTCTTGGCTTACAGAAAGGAATAAATTTCTAATAGAAAAGTTTAAACAAAGCAAAAAATGTAAAAGTTATGCAAAGACCAGTAAAATAAACCAATTAAATGTCTAATGGAACTAAAACTATTTAGCTGAGTTTTCAAAAAATCAATTCAATGATATAAAAAGTTTTTACCATTAAAAACTAGAACCAGTATATGGTTAAATCATTTACAATTATAGTAAATCAAGTCTAAAAGATAAAGCCAAAACCTTATATTATATGACAAGCAGATTTTCAAAATATTTAATGCAAGAACTAACTAATTCAACAGGATGAATTAGTTGAAATACCTCAATTAGGTTTAAAGTATTTCTTTTATTTACACTCTTGATTATCAATCAATTCTTCTTCGAATGAATTAGCGTTCTCTCTCAGTTCTCCATGCTGTCAGAGTTATTCACTCTCAGAGAGCTCTTAAGATAGAAAAAGCTAAGAGTGACAGTGCCTGCTACATTAAATAATCTATATTCTATCATTTCTCCAATAGAAAAAGATAACCACTTAAGGCTTTTCTGGATTAACACTGAAGGACAATAACTACATAAAAAAATATAAAAAAAAGTTTTATTTCTTTTAAATATAATAAAGTATTAAATATAATTTAAAAGCTTGAACAAAGTATAAATTTAAAAAAAATATATATATATTTTTTTTCCATTTTAGAACTGTAAATATAGTTAAAGTTTTCTAAAGTTTATGCCCTTATTAAAGTAAAAGACAATCCAATAAATACTTTCAAATTAAACCTGAATTTATAAGGCCACGTTGACTTTTAACTTTAAACGTTTCTTTCAGGTATTTTCATTTGATATCAATTGTTATTGATATTGATTTCATATTTGATCTTGATTCCTTAAAAATGGTTAAAGCAAACTATGTGAAATTGTTAGGTAATGATTTAGGATATATTCTTTAGGTATTAACAAATAAATAAGATTTTAAAAAATATAGGGTATATAGGTATATACATATACTTTTAGCAATGCCAAGTCAAACTTCTGTCAAAAGGAAAAAGACAAAAATTCAAAATAAATGGCACATTGTAAAAATTAAACATTTTGTTAATCCCTATATCCTATACCTAGGAAATATATATATCTAAGGGTATATCTAAGTGTAATTCTACCAATATTATAGATTTCAGATAGTCCCAACCACCGAAATCAAATTATACCCAAAGCAAAGTTTTTTTGATAGATCTTTCATAACATCATCTGTATCAGTATCTGCTGCAAGTTTATAATTAATCTACGGGAATAACCTTAATATTTAATAATATTCGTAATATTTATACCGTAACTTGAAATTCTAAAATAAAAATTGGTTTTTTACCAACAACGCTTAAGCCCATTAAATATTCTGTTAATATTTCCAAAAGATATTTAGAAGACGCTCTTTATATACAAATTTATCTATTGAATAACTTTAGATAATTTAAGTTTAGTTAAGTCTTAAATAGCTTCTAGTTAAATTTTATAAATATTTTTCATTTCATTTCAATGATTACTTTTTTTTTTTATATATACATTAAAATAAATCAAAAATAATAACAACAACACAAGAATAAACAACTAGAAAAAGTTATCGCAGGACTTCCTGCAGCACGGACGATTTGAATGGGGACATTGAACTTCTTGCTACTAGCTGTTTCGTTATGACCGTTCTGGCCCCAAAGGCGTTGGCCAAAATGTAAAAACAATAGCAACAACAACAAAAAACATCAACACGTAACATTAAACTTCACAGTCACAACATATTTGGGTCTCGGATGTTTTTTTTGCTATTTCTATGCCTTTCTTTAGTTTAAAGTCCTTGCTACATTTACAAACACACACACACCCATACATACACACAAAATGAAGTTGAAATCAAAAATGAGAGCATAAGAGTTTGGTTGTTGGTAATACGAAACCGGCACGCGATGAAATGGCGGGAATAAAAGATTAGGAAGCAGGCAAAAAACAAGTTAAGAATTTCAATTTTAAATTAAACAATTTAATGTTTTTTTTTTATACCAAAATTGTTTTGTTTAAAAAAAACTTTAATTATAGTTAAGGGATAAATCCATTTCGCTCTTTTTCTTTAACATTTTTTTTTACAATTTGTTGGTGTAATCAACTCAATTAGCCAACCCACACAGATACACTATACACACACACACACACACACGACCATACAAAAGACAAGTAAAACAAACACAAAACTCAATTAGATGCCATAACTAAATAATCACAAACACATTTAAACAAACAAGAACTCAGCTTGACTTCGGTCCTAGGCGACCAAGCGTTGCTGACAACGACAACTACAACGAGAAAGAACCAGGTCAACAAAAACAAAAACAACAACAACAAGAAGAGCTATTGTTTAAACAATAACTACACCATCAAAGAGAAGAAGTAGAAGGAGATGAGGAAGAAACAACAGCTGCCTGGAAAATTTCTTAAAATGTATAGAATCCATTCCAACATGTGACGCACGTGACAAAACTTGTCAAATGACTTTACTTCACTTTGACTCGAAAGGAAGGAAATATAAAATCAAATAAGAGCAGCAATTCGCGAACCATTCCACTTGTTGCTTTTCCTCTTCAATTGAGTTATGGCCAAAATAAAAAAAAAAAAAAATTCCATGAGGCATAAAACCTAAGGGCAAGTGCAGTCAAGTGGATTTCTATTTGATATGCCAACTACAAAATTTGTATTTTATCCTTATTTACATTCCAAGAATCGAATGCTTTTTTGATTTTTAAATTTTCTTCTTTTATATATATATATATATATATTCGCATTAAATAAAGATTTTATTTTCAATCCAAGTAGGCCATCTAAATAGGCCATGAACTTCAACTTCAACTTGTCAAAAACAGTTCAAATTCAATGTGGTCAAGATGGAAGTGTTTTTTTCTCATTCGTTTCTAAAACCAGGCAAAATAAACATCTAAAAATTTAAAATTATCCTACTTCCGTAAACGGGCTAAAAGAAAAAAAGTGAGTTACTTAAAATCCTTGAAATATTATAAATTTAAGGAACTTTATTAGAATTAGCAATATGTGCAATCCATGGATGGGTTCGATGCCTGGCACTTGCTGTGGACCTACTGGAGGATTGGGACCCTGTGGACTTTGTGGACCCTATAATGGTCAGTGGTTCAAAGCGATCAATCATTGTTGCGGCCCATGCGGACCATATGGCTGCTGCTCCTGTTATGGACCGCATGGTGGTCATTGTTAGCCCTGTTTAGAAGGAATGTAGGATGAAAGTAAGGTGATAACAGGAGCTTGGGAATTCCAAGGAGAGGGAGGTTTAGAAACGCCATAAGTAAGACGTAAAGGCAAGGGAAGGTCGGAGAAAATAAAATAACCAAATCACACGCACAATAGAAAAACCAGTTGACTCAATTAATCGGATAGTGTCAAAATAGGACAAGGGATAGTCCTTCAACCAACAAAAACCAAATTATAGTATTTTGAACTGAGATGTCTAAATTCCAAATTATGGTGCTACAAGCACACGAATAAACAATAAATTTCCATGTTAAAATAGGTTTTTCTTACTGATAATTTCTTTTTAGGAAGGCAAAAGTGTAACGAGAATACCCATAACAAAATAAAAATTAATGGAATGAAGTCCTTTTTCCTTACTACCGTTTTAAATCAAAAAAAATTTCTGTTAATATTTAAAAATATTCAATGGAATATTGAAAAATTCTTCCAGCGATAGTTGTGGATTTTTTTCTCTATTGGTTTTTTTTTAAGACAGGTGAAAACGTAACGAGAATACCCATAACAAAATTCATCGTTTGCAATTCCTTTTCCTTGTTTAAATGACAATTTAAACCACATACAAATAAAATATTTTAATATTTGGAAATATTCAATGGAATGTTGACAATCCTTCCAGCGAATGTTGGTTATTCTGATTGATATTTTCTTTTTTAAAAACGTAACGAGAATGAATACCCATAACAAAATACAAGTAAGTGCATTGTGTTCGGAAAGTCCTTTCTTTACCTTTTCTAAATACCAGATTAAGGTGCCACAATCACATGAATGATCAATAGATTTCTATATTTTTTAATAGGTTTTCTCTACTGATAATTTCTTTTTAGACAGGCCCGAACGTAACGAGTATACCCTTAAGAAAATATAAGTAAATGGAGTGAAGTCCTTTTTATACCCTATACCCATAGAGTAAAAGGTGCTTGCTTCATTCCTTTTCTAAATACAAATTTAAACCACATACAACAAATCAATAAATTTCTGTTAGATATTTTGAAATATTCGATGGAATGTTGACAAATTCTTCCAGCGAATGTTGCCATTTTGGGCCATAATTGTGGCCACTTTTATTCTATTGGTAAATTGTCCATTGGGTGCATTTAATGCTAAACCGTTGGTTGGTAAATATTTGCCTCGTTTACAGAGCTAATGACACCTCAGGGAGATCCAACAAATGATGTAAATTGTAGTGAGAGGGTATTGATTGTACATTTTATTAGGGGTATCCCATAATATTATAATGTTGAATGTTGCAAATTTGTAACATAAAATAATTAACTAAAATTGCAGCTATTTGCCACGTTTGAAAATCCTTGAGTCACTCAGAGCTGGAAAATATTCCGAGCTATTGAGATCTGGCGCCTGACCCTTGCGTCCTGCTTTGTTCACCATTGTTGAAGTTTGTTTTTTGTTGCTGCTGCGTGAATTGGAACAAGCAATAGATTGACTCTGGCGCAAAGCTGGTGGTACATAAATTTGTTTTTTCGGTCCTTCAATCTTCATGGTCTGGTCCATGGAAATTTCCATCTTGGTACCTAACAACGGCGGCTCCCCTTTGGTCATTTCCATCTCCATGGCCACCTCTGAATTAAATTTTGTCGGCTCAGGTTTTTGCCAAGGGCAAGACATGGCACCAGGAATATCATCAATTTGATTTTCCATACCCACACCCAGTCCATCGCCTCCAGTGTCCGGTTTGTGTTCCTTCTCCGATTTGCCACTGTCACTCTCGTATGATCCCAGGCCAGCGGACATAAGTCCCATCTGTGAGATGCGCAACGAACTTGTGTGTGTATACTGCCTGCGATTATTTTCATTAAAATCACACCAATCATCCTCATCATCGTTGGCATCGTTTGTGGATTGCAGACCACTCTCCAATGGGACAGGCTCATCCAATGAAGTGGCACTTGATGCCCTTTCCAATTGAGTTTCAGTTGTGCGTAACTTCTCTGGACTGCTGACCATCATATCCGTCATCAATTTGGTCGATTCTTCCAGCGTTTTGTACAGCTCATCGGTGGCCAAAAAATTTTTTTTTTTTTTTAGACTTTTTATTGTCTTTTTTGGCAAAGAAATCGTCAAGACTGGACATTTTGTTACGCTGTTTCTTGTTTCTGCTTTTTTTGAGGTTTTTTATTCTAGAAACTCGTGTTTTTCCTTGAGATACCAAAAATTTAATGATTAGATGGGAAAGTGAAAGTCACCATTACGAAAATATAAAAAGCATGGCCTACTCTGCTTACAAATAAAAGAAATATTTTTGATGATAATTCTGGATGTTAAAAAATTTGGCTTTGGTCACACTTAATTATTCAATTAGAAAGAAATTATATAGAGAAAATAGGAAAAATGTTAAAAGAGTTTACAAACAAGGATAAAAACAATATTATACATTGAAATTTATATGGCATTTTAGTGTTCAAATCCTTATAAAAATATAGTTTTAGCGAATATAAACTTTTAAGAATTTTCATAAAAAGAAAACAATATATTGTTAATTTATTTTTTGCTTTTTCTTAATTTATTTCTTATTTTTAATTTTTAAAAATAATGAGGATAAGGAACAAATTTAATAAACACTTTAAACAAAAATAAGCTATTATATATAATAATACCCAAAAAAAATATTCATTGTATGTGAAACTCAATTTATAGACTGGAATAGTTAGGTAAAGTGTTATTTTTTGATTTGAAGAATATTTCATGAAGTTGAAAAACAACCCAGCAACATTTTTAAAATATATATTTTATAATCAATCTTTTATTAAGCCCATGTATTATAACCAAGCTTACTAATCATAATTGAATTGTTAACTAAAACCGAATTCTTTAATATTTATTTTTCAAATAAATAGAAGAAATCCGAAATAATGGCTTTCGACAAACTGTTTTGCCTTTAAATCACTAAAGTGAGAGAAGATAAAAATATAATTTAAATTGTAATTATTGAAATTATATTGTTGAGTATACTTTTTCTTTTAAAGAAAAAGGCTAGAATGTGAAAAAATCTTAACAATCTATTTAGACTGATTGTAGTTCATAAAGGTATACAAAAGGCTAGGTGAAGGTTCTCCATTAAAAGTTGCTTCATTTTGCTTTTTATACCCTTTCAAAAAGGGTGTTTGGGAGTTTTTTATACTTTCTAACATATCTCCTAAGCTTTCTCAGAATCAGTAGACTCCAAGAATATAGATTCTAGATGAGTAATATGGTTATTTTGGGAACGATTGTCCCCAAATCTGTGGTACTTGTAAGTTTTCTATATGTAGAAATATCTTTATAAGGTTTTAGCAGAATCGGACGACTCTATGCTATAGCTGCAATAGGAACATTTGGCCAAACAAAAATGTGATATTTGACTAGTTTTCTATACTATCAAATAGATAGTTTTGCAAGGATATTGGAACTTTAATTCGGTTGAACTTGGCCCGTCCTAGTAGTTTCTTTATTTACATTTTAACAACAATTTAGAATATTTACATTGATCTTTGATAATTTATGTTGACTTACAGAGTTTTTATCATGTACTAAGTAAAGTTAATGATATAAGTATACATATCCCAATCAGAAAATCTCTATAATATACATTTATTATATGTGTTTATGTATATAGATTTCTTATTCCAATCTCATAATATTACCAAATATTCTAAAACCTTTATGCTTTTGTTGTTTTAGATTACTAAAGTAATCCTTGATTGAAAGTTTACACACGTACGTAGATACTTACTGTGTGACTATTTTCAGTTTCAGTTATGTTGGGCAAAATATCTGACCTAATTTTGGCTTTTGAATGATCTTCCTAGGTTTCTCTTTGCTACTAACACGCACACACACACACACACACTCACACACAGTAGTTAACCAACTTAGTCGTTATCTAATTTTAAATTACAACTGAAACAAAAATTTGTTGCAACTGCCTAAGCCACGCCCCTTTGCTGGAACCGCCCACGCATAAGCGGCTTGTGCTCAAAAGCCGTAATAACATAATTTTCTGTGTGTTCTTTTCTATCCCTCTCTCTATCTCTATGACTCTCTGTGTCTCTTTTTGTGTGTGTGAGTGTATACATGTTGTTTTTTTTTTTCTTTCTCTCTCCTCCTTCTTTCTCTTTGTGTGTGTGTGTATTTTCTCATATGCCACTAATTAGAATTATGTGCGCGTAATGCGCCCAGCCACGCCCATCTCTTTGCTGCCTATATATCATGGATATGTGAGAGTGTGGCATGTAGAACCTTTTTTATGCCACTGTGTCGCATATGTTCATTATGTTTGGCCCGCCGACAAGAAGGTCCTCCAATTGCTCCTCGAAATGTCTGCTTGAGTAATTACCAGAAACAGAGAACAGAAAACAGCAAACGCAACCTGAATGCAATGGCAACTGGAAACTGGTAACTGGCAACTGGAGGAGTAGATGTTGCCCACCAAAAGGAAAAAGGGAAAAATGACTGCATATGGTGGCAGTCCTTGTCGCAATGATGATGATATAAAACAAATGTGTTTGGCCAACAGCATTGAGAATCAGACTCCTGAATAGCAACATCTCCAACTCTTATTTATTATTTAATTACTGTGACCATTTTGTTTCAAACAGAAAATATCATTAAAAACTTTTGTAAACGTAAAACAAAATTGAATGACATTTTGCACAAAATTTTTGAAAATTGCAAAAATATCTTTCAATGGAACAAAAGATCACATAAGTAATTAATTTATTAATAATATGGTAGTTAATTATTTATGAAAAGAATTTCTCTCAAATTGACACTAAATGGAAAGCAGCACAAATCAAAAATCTTAAATATGTAAATATTTTAAAAAGATAATTTGGAAGCATTTTATTGAATTTTTTTATGAAATGGCTTTTGAAATTTAATCTACTACCGTCAACACTGAGCAAAACATATTGAACGAACCACGACTTGGAATTACATAAACTACCATGCAATGTAATCTGACCTCAGTGCTGATAGGTAAATTTTATCTAAATTAATCATTGTTAATCTATATATATTAAAGAACGTATATATATCCCAAGAATGGCTGAATCTTTCCCAACAAACCTATAATATAACAAGGATACAAAATGAGGAATGCCTTGTGAAGAGCGTCGCGTTAGTGTATCTTAATTTCATACTTCTTAATCACAAAAACCAAGCGGGACAGCTCGAGAACCGCTAATTTTAACCACTAATTATACGCCAAACTTGGAAAATCAATGTTTTTCACAGGTTCAATTATATGGCGCTTGTTCACGGATCTGAAGATCGTCGACATTGTGTGACGAATCAAAGTTCTCCTTGTCAACAAGAAGCTTAATAAAGTAGACCTAAACTATCTAAATATATAAAAAAAACATAAATCTTAAATATATTTGATTTAGTAGGACAAACAACAAGCTAATTGATTCTGTAACTATAAAAGTAAACTAACAAATTTTACAAACAATTCGATTTTTTATTCCTAAACATTGTTTAAAATGTATAGATTTATAAAAGATAAAAAGATATATAACTTTTCAAACTAAAAAGTTAAAGATTTAACATCTCAATATACTATGCGAAATGCAATTGTGTCTCGTGTTATGAAGAGCAACTTCCTTCAACCTGCAACTCAATATCAAATTACCAACTCATAGAAATCCTTATGAAATATGCAGTTTAATTAAAGCTGGAATAGATACCCTATTATCGAAACTGTTATTAGTAATAGTAAATGACATATTTGAAGGAAAATTGATATGCCATCTTGGCCAGAGTAAAATTTATGTCAGATGAATGGCTATTTCAGGTATGACCTGCTCTGTGTGTTTGCCAATCATTAACAGGTTAAGCAATCCCACTTAAGTAATCAAATTTGAATTCGATTTTGTAATTTGATAGACTTTTAGTAATTAACTGCTAAATTTCAATGCTTAGTTCAATTCCATCTTCTGCATTACATAAGCCAATTATTTCTAGTAAATGCTTATAGTTCTAACAAAGTTAAATGGTTCACTGCATAATTATAATGCCATTGCCATTCGCTTTCATTTTGCTTGAATAATAAGCAATCAGGAAAATATTTATGCAGTTGGCTTCTTCATTTCAGCAAAAAAAAAAAGTTAACCAAAACATGCAAAAGAACAACTACAATACAAGAAACAACTGTAGGTATGCCAGTTGGGTAGCGGGGGGTGGGTAGGTAGAAAGCGGCACAGATTATTATAATAAAACAAATAAATACTTACCAAAACAAGGTTGGGTGAACTTCCTCAATGACTGGGTGTGTGTTATATATATATATATGTGTATGAGTAAGTACAACAGGGCGTATGAGTATTTGTATTTATGGCAAAAAGTTGTGAGTGGAAAATACGCGACCAACTAACAAGAGTAGAAATGCTCACAAGTTTTCTGTAAAATGCAAAAGCTTTTTGCTTATGTAAGTCATGTACATACATATATACATATTTACATACGTTCATGTATGCCGCAGAGAGGCATTGGAGAGCAGGGGGTAAAAAAAGAAGATGAGGTACCGCCAACAATACTAATAATGTTTATGTAGGACTTTTGCTTGGAGCCTTACACAATAAATTCTTTTGTGGCATTCATTTTGTTGTATTTTTTTGCCCCTTCGAATGATAATTAAGTGTGTATTAACTGTGTGTGTGTGTTAGAAGGAGTGTGTGTGTGTCTGTTTGTCTGTTATGTACGTGTTAGAGTAATACAAAGAAAAAAAAGAGCAAAAGAAATGTTAAAGTTTAGCATTTGCTGGTAAGTTTTGTGTACATTCCATGCTGAATATTTACTTGCCCTGCGGGTTGGAAAACAAAATCTTACAAAAGAATATTCATGTGGTTGGATCTATTTTTTGGCTTTAGAAAACACAGAAACGTAAAGAAACGATGGGAAACACTTTTTTTGGGAGAGTTGCAGAATTAATGCTGAAATCTATTAATTGATATTTTCTATATTCTAATTCTGATATCAAAATTCATTTCACTTAATGTTTATAAATAATTTGAAATAATAAGGTTTGTAAAATCTTAATGTTAAATCATAAAAACCTTTAAGGGCAACCTTTTTTTGGCCATGACGTAGTTTGAAACTGCCCTTCTAAAGAATTTATTATTTGTCCGATTGCATCTATATTATAAAGTCGATTGATTCTACTTACAATCTGTTTTAGACAAATGGGAGCTATATAATTGGTAAGAGTCAGATCAAAAACAATAAACTAGTCATCCCGATCGGAAGACCACGAGATATAGAAAACCTACAGACTTTTTAGTTGCAAGAGTTAAGGAGAAGAACGTGTTGATCCAGACAGACGGACGGAAAGACAACCAGACAAATGGACATGCAGGGTTTTAACAACATTTTGCTAATCAAGAACTTGTATTCTTTAATATTAAATCTTTAGTATTTTTCAATGACATGCAAACTTAAAAAACCTAAAGAAAAAACAATTTTTGGATATACCAGTTAAATCTACTTGTATGCTTGTCTGATAAATAGATTCTGTTGATGACTTAACAATTATTGGATCTGATTTAAGTTTGATAGATGGTGTATAGATAGTAATTAAAGGCAATTTCTTAAAATCTTAAAAGCTTATTCCGAAAGTAACTTTATCTTAAATTCTGTAGAGATATCTATAAAGCGCATTCAATAAGTTTGTCTCCCATTGCTTGAAAACGAATGTCTAAAAGCTGCAAAGAAACAGATATAGATAGGTTGACTTGACTGCTTGTCAAGAATATATAATATAATATTATATAATATATAAGTTAAAAACTTATGCCTAATGTTATTAATGAAATGAGGCGTCGAAGTATTTGGGCACTTTAAACTTTTTATATCAAAATCTATACATCGGACATATGTTTATCTTAAATTGTCATTACTGTATTTTTGTGAAACTACAGATAAAATAATCATAATTTGCTTGTTATCCAAGAGTATTAACGATATATTATTACAACTATAATACTTTACGTATGTCATTCTGTATTTTCTTATAGACTAACTGGTATTGAACATAATCATCTTTGAATACGATTCATATGCAACTTTAATGGATTCAAACTTACCAATAGAATTATTGAAATTTGTATGCTTTGGGACTTAATTATCCTCACCAAGCGTGTAAAATACCTCTTTATTTTGCTTTAGCCCATGGGGAACTATTCGTAAACTTTGTAATTTAAGGAAAAAGGAACAAAAGGAAAACCCCTCCAACCGAGTTGTGCATGTGGAGGAAAACGCCTGGCAGAATGTGCGTGATGCGGAAAACTCTATAATTTAAATGTGCTGTAACACTTTAGTTTAATGGATTTACATGCGTTATTTGCTACAAAATTGTTTGAGCCCGCATTGTACACACTAATACATACATATAAACAAATACATATGCACACTCATGTGAATGAGTCAGTAAAATTTGTGGCACGATAAACAGCTTTAAAATTATCGAATGTCCCAAAATGAGCATAAAATATTATGGTTCATATGCAGAGGACTCAACTTTAGGAAATTTTGTTTACACTCTGCGGATGATGATGGTGATGATGTCATCAGCACTTCGCGAGGGTGTTTCAAAATTATGCATCATGTTTGGTATATCATCCCCTCGCTCACATACACACACACACACACATACGACTGCACACATAAAATCAATAACAATAACAGGAGAAGTTGAGATGAACTCCATATACTATACTGTATAGACGTCGCCAACTTCTCTGTCTGGACATGGATCCCAATGCCGACCAAGTGGCGCCAATCATTTTTTTTTTTTTTTGCCTTCTTTTATTTCCGGCATCATTTTTGGTGGATGATTTTCCTACGGTTGGTTTCGTGTTTTTGCTGTTCCATCTGAGTTGCTTTTGGTCAGGGGATTTTCATAGTTTTCCACAGTTTACTCTATGAAACTTTTACTGCAGACTTGGCAACTGTCTGTTTACTTTTTTTCTTTCTTTTCTGTTATTTTCCTTTATTTTCCCATTTATGACTCAAGTGAACTTTGGTATCTATTACCATCAATATACAACATCTTTTAGAATTTTCCATTTTAATTCTCTTAAAGCTTTAGCTTGGCTAATTAGATAATCAGTTATCTTAAGGCTATTGGGTGCAGCAAATCTGTAAACAAAAAGAATTTATCTGGTGAGGACGTGTTAATCGATTTTTTTTTTTATTGAGTATTTGCCTGGCAGGCTTTTTAATATTTCCACTTTTATCTTTTAATTGTTTGCCTTGGTGTTAATAGATAATTGTTATTAATTAGCAACTGACAATCACAGATAAAAAGGTTAAGATGTGAATATATTTCTAAGAATTTTCTTTACTTTGATATAGGAAATCTAAAGTATCCCCTTTTTTAATATTCTGTAGTTTAAATAAATAACAAAAAAGCTTTAAATTAAAAACCTAATCCACATTAAGACGATAGACTTTACTTAAATAAGCGTTGAAAAATAATTAAGGTATTGATCTGGATCTTTTTCAGACGTTTGTCCTTTAATATATAGTTGTACGATTCCAAAATTTATAAATTGCCCTAAAGAAGTTTAGATAAAGAATTTAAATTCGACATTGCTGAAGTTTTTTACCCCCGTAGTTCTAGACTACCCCTGTAGTTTCGACTGCAGCATTTAATAATACTCCGATCTGAACAATTTTGAAACTTGTTCAACATTGACATCAAAAAAATTTATCTACCAAGTTTAAGCCACATAGCCTTAAATTTCAGGTCAAAAACATGCAAAGAAACAAACAGATGGACATTTTTACATTGACTAGGCAGTTGATGCTGATCAAGTGTACACATACTTTTGCTCTGCAAGGGAATAGTAAAGTTTTATTAAGTTATATTTTTTAAATTATTGTATTAAACTTTGTATATTTACATAAAGAAATTTTATATATAATAAATATTTTAATATATAAAATGATTTCCTAAACATTTTTCCCTTTGAAACAGACAACATTTTTATAGGTACCACTCTCTTTTCGATTCCCCAGTAAGTCAATCACTCACCTTCTCTCCAAAAATCATTGAAGCTTGCACTCATCAACAGAAAAAGAAGCAAAAAATAGATAGAGAGAAGAAAAAAAAAAACGTTATTCAAATATTATGCCAATGGCAATATTTACACTTTTCACATTTTCACGTTTTTTGCTTTTGACTTTTAACTTTTGCTTTTTCGCTTTCTTTTGCTTGGCATTTGCCATTTTTGCCACTTTGGCACTTCTTCATCATCATTATCATTATCATCATTATCATCATCATCATTGACTTCGTCATCACTTCGTTTGAAGCGCTTGGCTTGCCAAAATAATATTCGTAAATATTTTCCACCTTGTGATGTGATTTGTGTGTGAAAAATATTTTTCCAAATGATTTGTTTACTTATGTATTTACCTTTATCTGTGTGAAATTTACTTACTATAGTATATATATATATGTATATAACCCAGGACCCGGACCAGGACAAGAATCAGAGCTAGCAGCACCTGAAACAGGAGCACTCAGTATAATTGTATTTGCATTTGGGTGCTTCCTTCGCGTCATTTTTTGTTCACGCAGCAAAAGTCAATACAAATAAATAAAGCGTAAAGAGAAAAGAGAGCACAGACAGAGAGAAAAGCAGACAAAGGCAGTAAGAGATAGAGGAGAACCAATGGGGGAAAGACTAGGACTATGCAACGTGTGTCCTGTGGCATGGTAATGTGCATTGATTAAGTCAAATAAAAGCATTCCATTCTGAAATAAAGTTTACCAAAAGGAGTTCCATACAAAATACTTTAAAAACTTTATAATAGAGGATAGGAAAGAGGTTATTGGCATTGAAATATATAGCAGAGATATTTATAACTTAAACATCTAATTAAAATTGAAATAGATCAGACTTGTATAAAACTTAACAATTTATAAATTGATTTTCCGGTATGCCTAATTTTCTCACTTGAAAATTAGAAACTTTATATTCACAAATCAATTTAAAAATTAATTTAAGGTTAGACTTGTTGTGGTAAGAAAATTACAAGTTAGGAGTTATTAAGATAACTTTTTAATGATTACAGATAATGACCAAATTGCTTATTATTAAATATACCAAGTCTTAAAAGTTTTACTAAATGCTAAAATTTATAAAACTTAATAAAAACTAGGTTAAAAAGTAATGCAGGCTTTTGACATTTCGCCCCAATTTAGATCTTTAGTTAAAAATATTATATATATAGTATTTTTCCAGTTTCACACACCACCTGTTGATATTTGTTGTATTAAAGACAATTTGCCATATCTTATAGTAGTTCGATCCGACTGATTTTCATACTTTATCTGTCTGATTAATTAAAGAGTTTCTTTACCAAGTTTCAACAATGTAGCTTTAAATTTAAAGTCTAAAAAGTGCAAAGAAACAGACAGACCCTCTCCAAAGTTATAACAATAGTATAATAATTACTATTAATATTTATTAATTTAGCTTAAGACCCAAGTTGTTATAGCTAGTTCTCTGATTAAGGGTAATTTCATAATTACTTATTAATCATAGTATAAATAAAATAAATAAATAATATTTATTAATTAAAAGAGACTTCTAATGTAAACAAACGCGAAGGACTTCAGACTCTATTATAAAAGGATAAAGTAAAAGTTTACTTACTCATTCTGCATCCTAGATAATCACTTAAAGAAATTAGCTGATTACAACATATAAAGTGTTTATAAAATATTAAGAATATTTAGAAATAAATCTTTCAAATTAAACCTAACTTTCTAGATAAAATAAGATTCTTACTTTTATTAAAAATATATTTTAGATATAAATGTACATTGACATATATATACATACATAGAAAAGTAATAATATATACATACTTGTATATATATATTTACATTTTTTTTTAGTTTCAACTTTTATAACCAACTTGTAACATATTATTCATGAGTAAAAATAACAACAACAATATACAGGCAACAATAACATTTGACTCATACTAAACAGAATGAAAAGTTCATATGTAAATATTTTCAACATATTTGTTTTATAGTTTATTTTTTTTGGGCCAACTTTTTGGTTTGGTCAGCTGATTGTTTGTTTCTCTTCCTGATGTTGTTTTATTTTTGTGAAAATGCAAATTATTCTTTTTTTTTTTTTTTTTTTTTTGCTAAACATGTTGCAAATTTTTGTGCATTCATTAAATTAGTTGAGAGAATTTTAGCACTGAACATTTTTAATTGCTTTAATTAAAAGAGTTATACGAAACAACTTTTCTTACACTAAATTATTTTATACAAGTGAATTTTTTACTTTTAATAGCCAACCCACAACCCTTTTTGTACTCATTTTCAAGTTAATTGTGCGGGAATGGTTCATTGCTTGTTCGGTTTTTTTAAAATTGTATGCAAATTATTATAATTGTTGCGGTTCTGTCTTCTTTTGTACGCAGTTGGCCAAAGGACATATATACGTACGTATGGCAATGGTATACCCTATTAAAGAAAGGAATATATCGTTGTTAAGATGAGAATAAAAATTAATTTGAGAATAACAAAATATGGCACATGTTTGTTTCTTGATCAAGATATTTACTATTTCATATAAACATTTATAATAATATTTGGAATTCCATTTGTAAAATTGTTACATATTGTCTTAAATTTAAGATTGAGCTTAGCCTTAAACTTGTAAGAATGGAGTGTCTATATATGTAGAATTTAAGCCTTATCTGGAAACTAAATTATTAAGACTTGGAATCATTTAGATAAGAACTAACATGAACTAAATTGGCTTTCCAGACATTGAAAGCATATATCAAATTTTGAATTGAAATTTTTAGACTTCTTAAATATTTAAATCAATCTTTAAATTTAACTAAATTTAACTTTAACTAAAAGTCAGCTTTTATTAAAGTAGAAAAAAGGTTTGAAAAGCGTCTTTGCTAAGATCAATATAGTAATTAAATGGTTCTTAATATCAGTTTAATTAAAAAAATATAAATATAATTTAAAATTAATATGAAAATGAAAACAAACGAATTCTTGCCTTCGACTTTTCATAGTGGAATTAAAAACATTTTAAGTTTAAAATATTTTTATTTGATAATTGAAACTAAAAACTCCATTAGTTTATATAAAAAATTTAACAAAACATTGAAAGACTTAAAACTTTTATATTTTTTAATTTTATATTTATTAATAACATAACAAACAGATAATCATACAAACTGTATAATTTGAGGCTAATGTCTACTTTGAGGTAGCTTAGTAAGTTTAGTCTCTACAATTATTGTTAATTAATAATAATATATTCTCAGTTATCAGATTAGTGGTAATTTCATTGTGTGACCGCCTTAGGAGGGCCTTTTAATGAGCTATAGGAGCATAGATTAAGATAATTTAGTTTCTAATGCAATATTGTTTTGCATATAAATTAACTTAAATTACAACTAATGGATCATTTAAAATAAACAAATCTACTTTCTTTGTAGATTGAACTCAACTACAATCTAATAAAGAGTTAGTGTGTAGTGTTCTGGGATCGTTGTCTAGATTAACCCTACTTCCTTGTTCACTAATCCTTTTATGTGGCTTATAAAGTTAAGCAAACCTAAAATTAATTTATTTCGGAAAAATTTCAATTTAGTTGGGTTCAATTTTACTACTATAATTACTAAACCTTGCCAATTCAAGTGCTTGTAAGAAACAGTGCTTATATGAATTCAGTGTGCTACAAATTTGGCTTTAATTTTTAGTTTTTTAATATATTTTTTAAATTCAAATTCATTAAATCAAAATTATTAATACAGAGGTTTTATTTTATTATTCGCTTTCTTTCTTTTTTTAATATTTGTGTCAGGGAGAAACGCTAAATATTATGTCTATTCCTTGGAGAATCATTAAAGTACAAAACTTAAAGCTTAGTAAAAAAGGAACTAATGTAGTTTTATATTATTTTTTGGAAAGGTAGATCCAAAGGATGTATCGTGTTTGTCTAGTAGATTAATGGCGAATTAATGGTGTTTAAATCAGGTAATAAGCGTTCGGAATTCCACTTAGCTTTTTGCTTTGTATGATTTCAATATTTGTTTTACTGCCTGTGCTCCATATCTGTAATCGATAAGGCCAAATAGACTTAATAATAGTTTAATAAAAAAGCAATTTTTAACTTACCCATAGGCGGGACTCTTTAAAAGCCATTGCGCTTTTCTTTATTTTGAATTAAGCTGCTTTCCTTTAGGTTAAATGCGAAATTTTCAGGTTAACCTTCTTTCAAAAGAGAGGCCAAGGTACTTGACCTTGACACTAGTTGGTATTTGAGTATTTTGTATACTGACAGTAGGACAGCTATTGCTTCGCAAGGTAAAGGTTATATGAACAGACTTTTCTGGGTTTAACGCCATATTTTATCTTCTTAAACCATTTCTTAAGGCATCAGATTGAGCTTGCACGTGCTAGAAGGACAGTGTCATCAGCTACCGTAATGGCCTGATCTTTGACTTCCGAAATGTCTGCAGTGAATGGACTTTAATATGGTACCTTTAAATATAGTAATGATGATATTATCAGATGAATATCCATATGCAGACTCTTATATTATTTATTATATAGCATTTAAGTCACTTACTATATATATAATTATTAATAGCTTTGTTTGTTGATTAAATGATAAATTTAGTTATTCATTGAAAGTTTCTTTTTGATTATTATTATAGGTAAACATTAAGTCCATTCTTTATTTAATATTTATTTCATTCTTTAAATTATTTTTTAAACATTTGCCTGGTTGTTCTGTATTCACATAATTGCCAGGCTTGTAGCTGTTGGCATGCCCTTTTGTCCCCTCTCTTTGACACATTGTAATGAAAATATTTATTGCACATGTATACAAATACATATGTATATGAATGTATGTACTTATTCATTGGAATATATATATATATATTTCATTGTATTTTATAAGCATTTCTTTGCAATTATACAATATCACAATTTCTTTATTTGTATCATTTATCAACCAACAATTTGTTATAGAACAACTATTATATTATTTTCATTTAATACAATATAAATTCTCAAACATATGGGGAAAATATTTGAGTAAGCAGCTAGAATTATTATTATATTTTATTCTTCTTTTCAAAAAAGAGAAAATTATTATTCAACTGTCATCAACATGCGGCGAAGTCTACGACAATGAAAAAAATTGGCTTCTTTTTGGGCTAGATAGAAAGTAGGAGCAAAAGGCAAAAAAAAAATAAGAAAATAGGAGACGTTAAACGGCTTTTGCCACGGCAGCTGGAACATCATTATTCACATGGCACAACTCTGGATTATCACCAAGTCAGCATTGGGAGGAGAAGGAGAATAAGATGGGGGCAATGTTAAAGTGAAGAGGTAGAACATCGGGCTCAAGTGAAAGTCAAAAAAGCAAAACGACAAAGAAAAAGCTTATAATATGAACTGGCAAAAAATGATTGGCAACAAAAACGAAAAGAAAGTCAAAACAAGATGGATAAAAGATAAGAAAAAAAGTGAACATGGATAACTAATAGTCAAGGACAAGCTATTTTTATCGATAATTTAACAGGAAGGATGTCATTAGAAGGCGCTTTTTCTAAAAGGTCCTTGAAGCCGTGTAAAAGTAAATTGCAAATTGCGATAAATTGCGATCGGTAAAAGATTTTCCTATTTTCTTTATAAATGTTAAGCCACAGAAGAATTAGAAGTATGATTAATGTTTGATTATTTAGGAATTTGGCATAACTAAAGCCCTTAACAAAGCCAACTTTACTTGGCCTATAGAGGATATTTCTCAATGCTAGGATATAATCTTGCTTGTTATCGTCTACTCACTTTAACCATTCATAAAGTCATATAGATGGTACATGTAAACCTGCTACTAACCGCAAACTTTAAGCACTAGACCCTTATTTCAAAGTCCTTTCAATGGACACGTACACACGCACACACACAACTACGTAGATCAGCGGGCTGGCAGGCAGACAGAAGCCGCAATTGGAGTAAGAAGGCGTGGTAAATATTATCTGTGTAATGTTGTTTGGCTCCTGCAATCTATCAAACAGGATGCGAACATACAGAGTCCTTTGTATGGCCAATGTGTCATCTCATGTGTCCGTGTATATGAGAGTATGTGTGTATGTCCTGTTCTTCACATGAATGAAGCGTGCGATAGACGATGAGTACGAAATGCATCGAAGGGTTGCCAAGTGCACGAGTTGCAAATCCATTCACTGGGCTCCCAATCTGCAATCATATCCTCCAGCTTCTGCACTTGATGATGGCAATAAAGTGCTTTTTGTTGTTAATGTTGATGATAATGATGTGCCATTCCAATATCATCATGGCAGTCAAATGAGCTTTAAACCATTTCAAACGATCCCATTGATATCTTTTTCTTGATAATTTAATAAGCAATATTAACCACAATCTCAATCTCAATTTTTTTTACAACATTTTAGTTGGTCAGTTCTCCTTTTTTTTATGTGTTTTCCATGCAAATTGAGTTAACCCTTAGAATCCATTATTTTACATATTAACGAGTATATATCGTTTTTTTTTTTCTTTTTTCTTTTTTTGCTTTACTCGGCATTTATTTTTGACCATTTATTAATGTCCTGAGCATACTTTTGGCCATAATTTATGAGTTTTTCAGGGGAAAAAACTCATTTTGCGGACATTCATTTCGACATTCTTTCCTTCGTTTGCTGCTGCATCAATTATGCATCTGCGTTATTGTAAAATTTTTACAATTTTTATTTAATTTGTATTTATTTATTCATATGGCAGGCGTTTTATTTGTTGGCATGCCAACGCATAAATGAAACGAAGTAAATCGCCCATCCATCCATTGGATACATCAAGTAAAATATCCCATTGAACCAAAATAAGGTAGAGGAAATGATGTGACAATAATAAGACATTCATCAATTATAATTTTGCTTTAAATATTTACAATAAAAACATTTGATAAATTTAATTTTTGCATTCTCAAGATATGAAATTATTCAGTTGAGATGCATTAACCATTCAAATTCATTCTTCAAATGAGTTGAGTCTTAATAATAAAAATAAAATGATTCTTAATTTAAGTCTTAATATTAAGTTAAGTACGAATCATTTGGTTTTTATTTTTATGTAAAAATAAAAGGTTTTAACTTAGAATTTCATTAATTTTAAAGAATATCAAGTTTATTTTAAGATAGTAATTAAAATTAAAGAAATTCTACATTTAAATTTTTTATTTTTATATAAAAAAATAATTAAATAAGATGATATCAAGCCAATCTAAAGATATCATCTAATATATTTATTATATTACTTGTATTAAGTGTTAATATAAAGTTAATTTAAGAACTACTTGCCTTATTATTTTTATATAAAATTGAATGTTTTTAACTCCAAAATATTTTTTAATTATTATCAAGCTAATATAAAAATATTATGTTATATATTAATTATTTTACTCAATTATGTTTTTAAAATTTTATCTAATAAATATATTATTTTACTGGAGTTAAGTCTTAATATTAAGTTAAGAAACATTTGGCTTATTATTTTTATAAAAAACTGAAAGTTTTTAAAGTATCATTTAAGCTCATATTTATTAATTATTTAATCTTTATTTATAATTAAAAAATATTATTTTATATATTTACTATTTTACTCGTG
This sequence comes from Drosophila neocordata, assembly GCA_018903615.1. NCBI lineage: Eukaryota > Metazoa > Arthropoda > Insecta > Diptera > Drosophilidae > Drosophila > Drosophila neocordata. Next base: position 3,979,919 of record JAEIGI010000013.1, read on the forward strand.
TTAAGTGTAAGTATTAAGTGAATAAAAAGTTAAGTTATTTGTATAGAACTGAAAGTTTTTAACGCCCAAATTAATTTATTTTAAATTAATACCAAGCTAATTTAAATATATAAAAATTAATTTTTTTATATTACTTGATTTATGCCTTAAAAATATTATCTATTATATTTATTATTTTACCTTAGTCTTATTATAAAGTCAAATTAAGGAGCATGTTTTTTATTCAACTTCAAAGTTTTGACGCTAGAAACTTTGAAGTTCGATAAAAAGCATGCTCCTTAGTTATTATATTTTAAATTAAGAAAAAATAAATAAATAATTAAAAATAAATTAATTATTTATTTAAAATTATCATACATACAATTAAACTTTAAATGCAAGATTCTTTTTAGTATTATCAAGTATCACAGTAAAGATTTTCTTTGAGTTCTTTGGCTAAATCAGAACCTAAGTTACTTTACTTAGTGCTAACTAATACCTTTTTTTCAGCTTAATTTATCCTTTTTTTCTTATTTTTATATCTTTCAATTCCTTAAAATCTTTTATCCAGTCCTTTCTTTTTATTACTTTTTCACTTTTTTTAACCTTTCTCCCTATCTCATCCTTTTAAAACATTTTTTTAATTTGACTTAAACATACTTATATATGCAAAACAATAAGCTTCAATTTCATTTATTCCTTTTGTACAATTAATTTTAAATTTTAAAGAGTATTTCATAAGAGTTTCAAAAAATCTGAAATCGACTATATAGCTATAAATTTTTTGTTAATATAAGAAATGTATCGTTGAATGTATTACAACCAGAGAACAACGAACAACAAATAATAAAATTCTTTAATGTAAATACGGACTACAGGACATATATATATATATATATACATATATGTTTATATACTATGTTTAATATATACAAAAAAAAATATATAAATGTCGGCTTGCCGCCAAATGTTCATTTTTTAACGTTACTGCAGCCTGTGCAGAAAAGTATTTCAGAACTCATGCAAATGAAGTTATCCTGCGGTTATTTGTCCCTGTCGTTATGATGTCAGTCACCAGACAGCGGTCGGCGGGCGGGGAGGGGCAGTAGTATCAACAGGATATACATATATATATATATATTCATATGTGTTGGCTTGCAATTGATTAAAGTTTAATTGAATTTAAAGTCAAGTCCCAGGACTTTCAAAGATTAATTACAATGGACATGCGGTTGCTCTTCTTCACTTTCCCTTCATTGTCACCCTCTCTCTCTCTTTCTATCAGTCTCTTTCTGTCTCTTTCTTAAATTGATGAGCTTGTGGAATTTTCGCAACATTTTTGCCTTAGCTAATCGTCTTACCAGGCACGCAAACTGATAAGGACACAATAGTGGGTAAAGGGTTAAGCTTAATTAATTATGGCAATTAATTGCATAATGCATTTTCATTAGCCAAAAAAAAAAAAAAATAGAGAAGAAAGATATCAACGCAGACAACTAACCCACTTTCGTTGATGGAAATTCCAATCCCTTTTCCCACATAAATTCGTTTGCCTAGTTTCATATGACTTGACCTACCTTTATGAAATGTGAGACTGATTACTTGTGGATTATTTTAAAGTAACAAAACAAAGCCAAGTTGGCAGTTGAAAATCTTAAATCAGTTAACTGTAAATTTAAGTATTTAAAACCCTTTTCTGTTTAATGATTTCCTTTACGTTTGTGATCCTGTCACCATTCTGTGAATAGCTTATTGAAAAATGCCACCAAAAACGTGACACTTTGTGCATAATATTAAAAAAATATTTATTTTTAAAATATAAAACAACAGGAAGGTAGGTACAGGTCCTTCCTTGTCTGGGTCATAAAAAATGAATACCCATCGACAATAACAAAAAATTCCAAAAAGAAAGTATATACATATATATATATATATACAGGGTGTACATTAGGTAAAAGAAAGCTAAAGGAAAAATCAGTAAAAATAGCTATTTTTATAGGTGTCAACTGTACCCACCAATAACTGTTTATATCTGTAAAATATAAGCATAATATTTCACATTCTTAATAAAAATGAATCAAAGGATAAAGTAGAAGCCTTTGGTTAACTTAAGTCTTGAGGAAATTAAGTTTTGAATTCATGTATTTAAAACCCTTAAAAACCAATTTCTAAATATTCAAGTTGCATTTGAATACAAAGTCACCCTCTATGGGATATATAGAACCCGAGTCATAAACGGAAATCAATTGAAAAGGTCAAAACACAAAACTCACAATTTGCCAGACGCTGACAACGGGGGTAGGAACTGTGAGGTTTCGCTTCTCTTTTTCTGTTTCTCGTGGTCTTTTCACTCATCCTTCTCTCTCCACTGTCACCTTGCCCACACAGTGTTAATTTATTTGTCGGTTGATTACAACGCGCTTCCGGCAGCTGACGGCGTTTGGCGGCAAAAACAAATTAATTTTTATGTCTCTTTCCAAAGCAGATATTCCCTTATATACATAAATATATTTTGAGTAATGCGAAGTAGAGAAAAAAAACGGAAGTGTATTAATTTCCGACTAGCAACACAAAATGTATAGAGACCAGAGAGAGGGGAATAAAAATGCCAGTGTGTTGCTTACCTTTTTTTGGGATGAATATATTTTTTTTACCAAGGTGAAAGTTGAATAGGACTTGGAAAACGGAAAATACTTTGTGTAAGGACAAGCTGTCATTGAGGATATGGAAATCAGATTAAATGTTAAATAGATTTCAACAGATGTTTAGAAAAGATTATGAGCTAGGTAAGAGGACTTGGCCAAAAAGAAATAAATTTAAAATTGAAATCAAATAACTCTTTTATGCTCCTAAATTTAAACACTTTTCGATTAAGTTTAAAATTTATATTAAAACTAAAGTAAATTATAGAATCTAAAGTAATTGTACTGTACACATTTAACTAAACCTAAAGATGGTTAAAGTTAAAAATTGTTAGTAATCAAAAAAACACTTCTCTTTTGGCCAGATGCTGAATTGTTGATTGTTGAAGCAAGAAACCAGTAATGGCTAAATGCCCCAAAGACCAAAAACTAACCAAAACAAAAACAGCAATAACAATAGCAAGATTTGCAGAAATTTTGACAACAACAGTAGCATTAACAAAGACAACAGCAACAACCATGCAACTAACGCAACAAGGACAACAAGAACAATGTTGGATCCTTTAAATGTCCACAAAGCTCACATTAAGCTTAATTATAAACAAACAGATGAAGAACCCAAAAGCAAAATGCGTATGCAAAATGTCCAAAGATAGTCAAAACACATTCAAAGACAAATGACAGTGGACAGCAGCCACGCCCACTGCCCCAAAAAATTTCACTTGTATAACTCATGCAGAAAAGAACATTTTTGGGTAAAAGTTTTTGGCCTTTAATTTGCAACTGGAAAAACGATCAGCATTACGAAAGTAAGTATAACCAAACCACACACATGTGTGTGTGTATGTGTATGTGTGTGGCAGATGTTGTTGCTGTTGCAGCATGCAAAACTTTATCCTCATCAGATTTCCTCAACATATCTCTTTTTCATCCTGTGTGGTTTTCACGCTTTTGACGCACTTTTCCACGTCCCTCGTCTCCGGCCATTTTCCGGCCAGCCAGATGTTTGTGTGCCTCATTTAAGCATTAATCATATAAGCTTCCATCTGAGTGAGAGGAGTAGCAGGTCACGATTGTACACATTAATGGCATCACGTTACCAGCTCTCAATTTCTTTTTCCAAGTTCTTTTGGTCTCGAAAACAACAGCAGAAAATTGCTTGGCACATAATTTGTAATGCCCTATCATTAGGGCATACTAGATTTTCAATGATGAATAAAGTAAATGATTGATAGAAAATATTACTAAATCGTTAAACGTTAACTCTTAAAAATTATTTTAAATTTTTTTTAAATTATTAAATAGAAAATTGTTCAAATTTAACGCTTTTCACAAATTTCTTGAGCAAATTGAATTTATTATTTATTGCCCGAAAAAAATCCTCATAAAGACAAAGAAAACTTTTATGTCTAGGCTAAGGTTGGCTATGAGTAATTATTTGTTAATTATTTAGTAATTTTTGTAGAATTTGGTTTGAAAGATAAATGATTCCTTGTTTTTAATTTATCTTTTTAAAATTACCCATAAAAAACAACAACTATGAGAAATAAAAACATAACTGTTTTTTATTTTAGATCATTGCATATATAATTGTATTAAAAACCAAGTTTCTTTCCTCTCTTATATATATAAAATACATTTAACGTTTATTCTTAGAGCATTTCAAATTCTGCTTGGTCTTATAAATATTTTTTGTAGCATACTTTTGTGGTGAAATGCCAAGCTAATTGTTTCCAAGCTTGTTGCTTTGCCTGCTTGCTGCCTCATAATTCTTAAATGCTTTATTACTCACATACTGTCACACATACAATCACAATACCGTGCACACACACAGTCATTGTTGCCCCAAGAGTCTGGCATCCTTGTCAGGGGCAATAAAAATTAAATAAAACGCATTCGCTTCCTACAAATTTCTTAATGTTTGTTTGTGTTTCTGCTACTGTTGTTGTTGCTGTTATTGTTGTTCGTGTTTCATTTGTTTGTGTTGTTTCTTTTTTGGCGCTTTTGTGCGCTGCTGTGGTTTTTCCTTTGTCTCTCACTCCCTAAACCCTCCTATCCCCCTATGCCCTTTGCTCCGGTTGTCATCTCCTTTGGGCTGATGTCTCCCACCGCCAGACGGGGACTTGACATTTATAGCCCAAGCATTAAAAGTCAAGAGTGGTAAATGGAGGTATGTACATATGTGAGTGTGAGTGTGTGTGTGTGTGTGTGTTTTAGGGCATGTGTGTGTTATAAAGTCACTTAAGGTTCGCTTGGGGATCATAAAATAAGGAAAACAAAACAAAATATTATGAAGCTAAAGGCAACTAATCACAGGCAAAGTAATTGATTAGCTCGAAATTACTCTTGAAAAATTGATTGAAAAATTGTGCTAAGAATGTGCAAAGAATATATTAAATATATTTAATAACAAAAATAAATTTAAACATCATGCAAACACTTTATTCTTCTGTTACTTTTGCTTCCTCTTCCTGTAAAGCGAAAAGTTTCACATACTTTTCAACTGCGCAAATAACTTGAAAAGCTCTGCAAGCGGAAATGACGCGGAAAAACATTTTTTGGAAAGTCAACAACAAAAAAATGAAAAGTAAAAAGAAAATATAAAGCAAAATCCTCTTAAGGTTGTTTCTTCCATTTTGACAATCTAGATGCAACATAACAAAAAAATTTTATATTGGTCGTACATTTTTGTATTAAAAACTTGAAGGAAAATATAATTCTGATATTAGGCCAATAATTCAACTTAACTTTAAATTGAATACTAAAAAATTAGTGATTCAGATTATTTAATGAAATGTTTTGACAATTTTATAAATTTTGATGCTTTAAGTTAAACAAATATGCAACTTTAAAGTTAAAGTAAAGCTTTAATTGTAGGCCATTAACTTGTTAATTTAAATTGAAGCTGATAACAAAAACTTCAATTTTTTAAGATAAGGTAATAAAATTTAATTTGCTTAATTAGAACTTCTATTATATCTGCGAGTAAACATGTCGGACTTGTTCTCTTTTTCTCAACTGGCAAATGTGATGTCTGTCCGGTTCAAAGTGAAATGCATAAATCACGAGTATAATCAGAGAATCAGACACACCCATTTGTGATGCATATACCTACATACATACAAACACACAAATATCTATACATATACATATATATATATATATACATATATAGATCTATGTGTGTGTATTGTGATATGAATCGCTCAGGCCAATTGACAATTGAATTGCATTACGATTCCAAAATCTGACCAAAGAACTTCCGCTGGACGTTAGGTCGATGAACACTTGCACATAAATACTTAAAATTTTATATACAGATTGTTGTTGTTGTTGTTGTTGTTGTCGTTGTTGGCCTCAAACTTTGGTTCTGACTCCAATTGCAGTTTCAATACACCGACACGCTGGGCAATACAATTACAAAATGAAAATTGATTTATCACGCACACAGCATTTACGGTCACGCATTCAACATAAATTTTCATTCACTGTCTTTTTGTGTTGTTGCTATTACTGTTCCAATATATGTGAGTGTGTGTGTGAGTTTGTATGTATGTATCTGAGGCATTGGGAAATTGTTTTGCACGCAGCTTAAATTGCAATTTTATATAGAACTCCCTCTACATTTCTCTCTTCCTTAAAATATTGAAATACATATACATATATGTATGTACATACATATATGTATGTGTACATAGGCATTTTGTACGCCAATTGAAAAAATATAGCATACTTTTTGGAGTCAGATATTAAAAAGCCATAAAAGACAATATGAAAGCAAATGTCTATTTACAGGTTCTTTATGAAGACAAATAGCCTATGAATTGCTACAATTGCAATAAAAATATAAACTGAGCATGGAAAAAGCAACTGAAACATTATTAAAAACTAATTTAAATATCCTTTTTATACTTATTTAGTAATTAAACAATAATTAACAATCAAAGCAGGAGTTAGGGTTGTTATACTTAAATATTAATTCTTAGCAGCTTTGTTGAGAAAAAAAAACACTTTAGTGGTAAGAGAAGTAATTAAAATTTATGAAAATATATATAAAACAGAAATAGAAATAAAGCCATAATTAATATGTAAATAACAAATATAATATTAACTTCCCTATGGTACATAATCACAAATCGCATTATAGAATTTCCAATATATTTCCAAAGATTTACTTAAAAACCTCGTAAAATATATGTTTTAAAAACGCTTAGTTAGCAAATGAACTTCTATTAAAGATCATTTAAATTTATCAATTAATAATAGTATAAATAAATTTATAAATAAATAATTTAATTCCCTGAATAATTTTTGAATACAATCTAGTAAAACAAAAAGTTTTTAATTCTTTGAAACAATCAAAATCCACAAAGTTTACAAAAACAAAGACTAATTAATTTTCTTTAAAAGTAAAAAGTTTTAGTTGTGAAATCAATTTCAATTATTTGTTTATTAAAAAACAGTTTCTCTGGTTTGTAAGAACATCACAAAAACTATATTTAAGCTACGAAAAATGGGCTTTCAATTATTTCATAGATATTTTTATTTTTTTTTTTTTTTTTTTTTTGAAAATTTGGTCTTTTGCCTAATTATGCATATTGGGTGATAACAGTTAAACATAACTGGAAAATGTTTATTAGAGATTTTAAAATACAAATTTTTCTTTTAAACTTTTATAATAGAAATATTATTTTTTTTTATAGAATTGCATATAGTTAAAGGAGTTTAAAGTGAGCAAGTTGCCCAAAACAAAAACCTTTAATATAATTGTCGAACAGAAATTATAGTCACTCTTTTAATATATTTAATTATTCTATATATAAATAATAATAATATATATAATCTACATTTTTTTAATATTTGGTATATTTTGGTTTTCTTCTTAAAAACATCTCTCAGTTAAAAGACAAAAAAGGACCAAGAAAATGGAGTTACTTGAGGACTTTCTAATCGAATCTTTACTTCAATGAGCAAAACGTTTAGCTGCTCTAAATAAATGTTTTAAAATTTATAAATTAATATAATCTTGAGACATTCATAACAAAAAGTTAAATATTATTAATAAAACAAAGGTAAGTGACTTGGGCAATGCAATTAGAATCGAAAGGAATAATTACAAATGTTAAACATTATATAGGGGAAAATTTAGATTTGACCACTAACATTTTCTGTAATGTCTAAGCTGCCCTTAACCCTTGAATGACCCCCAAAAGATAATGACAACACCAAGAACAACAATAGCAACACCACAATTACACACACATACACTTACACACACACACATAGGAACCGTATACAAATACATTACATGCGAGATTTGCATGCCAAAAATTCATTAGCACTTTAACAATGACAATTTATGTTATACATATTGTTGGGCCCAGCCCCCTTATTCTCGACTACCAAATCTGAATTCCGAATTAGATTATATATGTATATATGTATGTGTGTATGTATGTGTTACATATATTGTTGAAGCTCACATTAGACGGATATTAGATTACATGCCAGCCATAATTATTGCTTCCTGAGGTAACAATGCGCATTACATAATACATTTTAGATGGATTTCATATGGAAACTTCGATTGCATCGATTGGTAAAGCCGTTTAAATGATTCATTTGTCCATTGTGGGCAAATGCAGTCGTCGTTTAATTTCAATTTAAATTGTAGGCATAAATCACTGTTGAATGTAGACAACCAGAGAATTTTCTAGCTTGATGGTATGAGAACAAGGACGAGGACGAAGACGAGGGAAAATGAAGTAATGCGAATGGTAAAGAATTTCTGTTGACACATTTCTGGGTAAATGTCTCCCAAGACGCCACTAAACAAATTAGCGTTAATTTAATGACAGACGTTTTCAGCCTGACTCTACTTCCTTCCTTCCATCTTTCTTTCGACCGTTCATTTTTGCCCCTTTTATTTTTTCTTCTTCCTTTTTTCTTTCACTTTTTTTACTGTGTAGCCTTTTGGTTGCTGAGCTGATGCTGCATAGCTGAGAATTTATAGGAATCCGAAAGAGGGAAGGGTGCCGAGACCATAAATTTTATTTGATTTTCTACGAAATGTTGGGCGGCAGTGTCAGCAGCAACTGTTGCAAGCAGAAATGCCTGGCGTGGCATGTTGAATGAGTGTTGATAAACTGGACATTACATTGAGAGGTAAAGATAATAAAGTTGTTTCTATGGCTGATGAAAATAAATGTTTAGATAATTTAATGGCATCATTGAAATAAAATTCAGAGAATCAAACTTGAAAATAATTTAAAATGTTTTAATTTCCATTTGACTTACTTCAGTAGCTTCAAAAAGGAAAATCAGAAAAAATCCCCTTGAACTTTTACAATAAATATCTATATATATATATATATATATATATATTTATTCTTAAACATAAATAGATCTCTTTTGTGTTCTTTATGTGTTGGGACCATCTTTCTGTGGAAAGTTTGAAGTACAAAATAATATCCCACACATTGCACTATTTTAGACCATGCTGCCACTTGCAACAACTTCTTCGACAAAACAAAACAAGATGAACAACAGCAACAGCAACAATGGGGGGGAGGAAATGGAGCACAACAGCGGAAGTGCACATTAGTTGTATGCAAAAGTTTTCCAAAGGAAAAGTGCAGAAAAAAGCAGAACTTATGTACTGCACCAGCAGCAGCGAGTACCCACAAACAAATAGAAAATTTTGTGGATGAGAAAGGTTGTCAGCTAGCAAAAGAACTTCGCCAAGAGAAATACAAAAGCAAGGTGCGAAAAATTGTTGTACACCTGTGCAAAAAAAAAAGGGCAGAACAAAAAAAATGGTGAAATGCTTTCAAAAACTTCGATGCATTTTCTTTTTACTCTAGAACTTGTAAATAATTTTTGAAGTTTCGCATTTCAATTTTCATATATATATATATATATATATATATATGTATTCCCTTCTAGATACATATATATATGTAACAATGTACATGAACTTTTTCGGTTATTAAATTTTCTGGCAGCAAGTTTAAAATATGCATGGAAAATGTTAGACCAGTCACGATTTTTAAGTACATATCGCTCCAATCTAAAATGCAGTCAGTCTGGAAGGCTGGCAGGCAACCTGACTGAAGGTAATTCCTACTAGCTGTACCTGCTGCTCATTTGGCTCAGATAGCTCTTACCAAGTTGCCGGGTGCCTGATTCTCCTGCTGCCGCTGCTGCTGCCGGTTGTCTGTTCAAAACATTGCCAGAGATTTATTATTTACATGCAGCGGATGTGCTCCGTAATATGAGTGAAGCAATTTTACCTTTTTGATATGCCGAGATGGCATAGTGAACGAACAGTGAATCTCCTCCTTATTGGCTGTTCAACGAATTCAGATTGAAGTGCAATAGCTTTCGAACGTTAAATGGTTTTTTTAATAAACTGAAACTGATAAGAACTTATCTGTAATTCAAAACAGAGTTAATGAAATAAATGGAAAATAGAGTTTGGGAAATATAAAAGAGTTTACAGTATTTGCATTTTGTAGAAGAAGAAAAACTAGAAAGTGTTATAGCTTATATAAAATAGTCAACCGATTTCCAATATCATTACAATAAATGTAAACAAACAAGAAATAGTCGTCATACTTTAAGAATGAAATTATTAAAAATTTATTTCATATCAGATTTTTATTTTAGTGCCTATGGAAACTAAATGATATAGTGAACCGATTTTCCTGAAACGTTTTAGTGGTACTTATTTATTAAGCAAACTGCCAAATACTAAGTTTAATAAAAATTCTGTAATAAAGACACAATTTTTACACCTATTTTCAAATGGGAGTGCCAAAAGAATCTATATGATGAATAAGACGTGATATATGATCTATATGATACATATAATTAAGTCTTTACCTTCGAAATTGAAAGACTACTTTTCTTTAATCCAGATAGACATGTCAATATCATTTTGTCATACTAATCAGGATTATATATACATCATATAGACCGAGATGTTTTCTTAGATGAGTTGCCAAAATGAATATACTTCTCCTTTAGATTATAAAGACTAAACTATCTTATTTTTATATATTAGTAGTTACCAATTTTAATGAATAAAACAAAAGTAACGATTGACAAGCAATTAGGGGAAAAATACAAAACTATTAAAAATACAGTTAACCTGTTAAATGAATTTATAATTGGCTTAAGCAAGCCTAAGTTGTGCATCTACATAAAGAATATAGCCAAGTGGGTGAGACAATTTATTCGGTACCATTTATTATTTTTATATAAAACAGAGCGGATTACAGTTTGATGACTTTAATGAAATCTTAGCGGTTTATTAAATATTTTTCTACGGAACTCCTGTTTTTTGGTAAGCTGTTTATGTATTTTAAGAACAAAGACTTCCTAGATGTTTTTTAACACCTTACCATTATTTACAAATATTTCCATTTACATAGAAGCTTATAAGAGAGAGACACATAAAAGTAACTTACAGATATTTTTTCAGGCCTTGTAATATAGTTCCCTATATACGTATATAGAGGACATCTTCTTTATTGTACTTTTTTTACGCACTCAACTCATGCATGTTAGGCAAAACTTTCACGACACAAAACTCCAAATGGAAGGGCATTGGCTCTTCCCTCTACAAGAAACGGACTACTTTGCATGTGTGTGGATGAATATGGGGGACTCTATGTGGTTAGTCAATAAAAATGCTGCTCCGAATGGAATTAACACGCACTGGCCTCAGATCACCAGCTGCAGTAGCAGTAACAGAAGCAGAATGAATCTCAGCTTTGCTTTAGTCTATTCCTTTCTCTGTTATGCTCTTTCTCTTTTACTCGGTGTTCAGGTACCGTTCAGTTTTCGCCTAGAATCTCCCCACTGCATTGTCACAAAACACTTTGTCTCACTTAATTTTTTCTGCAATGTTGTTTTTTTTTTTGTGTCTTTTACTGCCTGCTGTTGCGATGCGGCAAACAATTTCAATTTAAATTGCCAGCTTTTGGTTACCTTTTCCCTTTTTTTTTGCTTTCCCCCCATCTTTTCCCTTTTCTTTTTTGTATTTTTTGCTTTGCTCTGGGCACACTTATCAGTGTCAATAAAAGTCCAGAGGGAGAACTTTGGCAAAAAAAAAAAAAAAAAAAAAACGATGTGTATATACATACATAGGTACTAAGAGACAGATGTGAATTCAAGTTGCCAGAAGGAGTAGAGTGGAAATAGATGGACTGGCCACATAAATGTCATTGTAACGAGAGCTTAAGGAATGGAATGGAATGCGAATCTGAATGTGAATGGTTAATTCGTCTGTGGAAAGTATTAGGGCGCCCATATTGTTTCAATACTTACAACTTTGTTTAGGTAAATACTATTAATTACTAACAATTAATGATGGGAATTGCAAAGAAGTGTATTTTTTGTCTTCTTTTTTAACTGTTTCTAGGATCTTTTCCTATTTATTGGATTTGAATCTTTGATTTAACTGTTGATATTGATTCTAAGTCATTTTATTTGTAACTTTTTAAGTCTTTATGTTTTATGAGTTCATTGACCGGAACATAAATAAACCATTATAATTTCAAAACTAAAAGAAAGGTATTTTTTTAATTATTCGTTAGCTAGCTAATATATTTTTCAATATAATTTAGAATATATGTGTATGTATGTATGTATGTATGTATTTTTTTATCAAGTCCTAAAGAGAAAAACCTACAATCTCTTAATTATTTAAGATTTCACAGAGTACACAAAAATATTTGTCCATGTAAAGCCAGCAGGAATCTTGGCAACAAAGCCATAAATAGGAAAAGAAACTTTGTGAAATAGAGAAGAGTCAGAGGGCTAAAATGAAGTAAGCTAAAACCTAGGGAAAACTATTTCCGTTTATTTTCTCTTTCTTGTGTTAATTTTATGAATTTTCTTTCTTCATTTTTACTTTACTTTTTTTGCTGTTTGTGTTTTTACTTGGGAAATGGAATAAAAACCTCTATTATGCTTAAGCTAATAATCACAAAGACAAAAGATGCTCTCTGTGGTTAGACTACATAACTGTGGGAAACGTATGTTGGGTTCTGTGTGTGTGCGTGTGTGCGTTGTGTAGTATGCGTGTATTAAAGCACCGCATGGCATCGCTTAATTAAGCAATGAAGAACGATGGAGAATGGCAAGAATATGTAGGAGTTGACATTATGTTTATGATTTATGAGTTTGGATGGCACTAGAAGAGCAAAAATATAACTCAATCAGTTTACGTCCCTGCGCCTGTCTCTGTCCCTGTTTTAAGCTGGAGAAGCCAGAGGACCACAGATAAATTTCTTGAATTGAAGAAAAATATCAACCAGTAAAACCAATATCAAACATGTATGCATATGTATATTGCCATATTTTGGTATTTATATGCTAAGCAATTTTAATTAAACCGGAACAAGAATTTCTCCTAGTAACCATAAATGGAAAGCATATAAAAGAGAAACTGACGACAGGCAGCATGCAAGGACAACGGGTTGCCATTTTCCAGACCATTTTTCTGTCTGAGTGGCAATCGTTTTGACTCTGTCTGTCTGCTTTCTTCCTTGCAGCACTTGGCATTTAATAAAAACAAATTCAGCGGCTTAAACTGTGGGCATTATTTCTTTCTCTTTTTCTCCCCCTCTCACTGTTTCTATATTTCTCTTTCTTCTTTGACACTGCATTCTCTTTCTCCCTTTGGCAATATATTAAAGGACATGAGCGCAAATATGCCAAGTGTAAATCTGAAATGGGAAAAATACAAAGGGTGGACAAAACAAATGAGTCCAGCAAAAGTTGTAAGGGGAATTATAAAACGAAACATAGGATATGTGGGGTAAAAAGCAATAATTGTGGTTAGCAAAACATTTAAAAGTTACACATTTCCGATTATAGAAACCGAATAGGAACCATGTACTTACAAGCAAACATACTTACATAGGTCGATTATAACTTCATATTTAGGAACATCTAAAACATATAAGATGTGCTTTTTGTGTTGAGTTTCTGGATTCTATATTGATTATACATTTATTAACAGAAATGCAGTCAAAGTCTTTCTACATGTGAATCGTCAATAATTCACCTCAATTTTAGCAAATAAATTATATAACGTACTTTATACTCACCACTTGTACTACACAGTATTACCACCCTGCCAAAATGCAGACATTGCACGTTCTTTAACACTGTTCACACAAATTTGTAACCGAGATCTGTGTAAATTGCCATCTCTAACAGCTTACACATCACCAGCAAGCATTTCTTGCGCCACGATCAAGTTTATAATTTTTACTATGGATTTTGTGTCGGCAATTTCTACAGGAGCCCCAACTACGGTAAATAAGTGATTCTTTTGGGTTAGATTAACAGCTTGTAATACATTTTGTTTGCAGTACGTTGTGGAGGAGTATGCTTACGCATTCCTTAAAGCTGTGAATAAGAATCCTAAATTTTGGCTTGCCAAAATTGCCCACCAATTTGTTGGACAGTGCTTTCAAGCTTTGGGTCTTTACTTTAATGTGAGCGTGGCGGAATTCTATAGGACGCCGGATCATCCATATCTAAATGACAACGCTAATTACGTTTTCCAACCAGCGACCTCTGTGCTAGAGGGCCTAGATAAATTTTTAGAAGAGCTTCCATCACTATTGTCACAATATGGTAGAGATCTGGCGGCGACCCTGAAAAAGCCCGAAACGGCATCGACTAAATGTTTTGATAAGCTGACGCGACCACTTCCATGCTACTTGCAGGTCATTGTAATGTGGACCAAAGTGGTGCATAGCATATGTTCTTCTATGGATATGGGCGAGGTGACTGTGGGAAAGTTTCTATGTGAGCCGATGGCAAAAATATGTAAGTATCTTTGGTTGACATTTTTTGGGATTATAACCCAATATTTCTTTGGAATAAAGCTTTCAGTATACTTCGCGGTTTAGTCAAGGAACTACCAAGACATGGTGAAGATATGCCAGGTCTAAAGGATATTTGCCTTACACTATCTATCTATGTGCGCTACGGCATGTTGTAAGTTATATTTGTGTTCTATAAACATATATTAATTTAATTGTACACAACTTTCGGATTGCTTAAGTTTTGAGGCCTCCAACCGGGTATTACTTAAGCCCATGCTAGAGATTTTTCGTGACCACTACACCATATTTTTTGGAGAGGAAAACTCAGCTTTAAATTTTATTTATAGCGTTTTTAGTGTTGAGGTAAGCAGTTTCTATTGTGTATGATACACTTTAAGCAAAAGTAAAAGTTTAAAAACGATCCTAACATTTATTTTTTTCTAATAGATGGATAAGGAATCGGACAGTTATATCATGATCTATCGCTTTCTTGAAGACCGAATACAAGAATTTGCCAGCGGCCAACAAGTTGATCGAAATGGCAATCTATATTTGCGCATTATCACCAATGAATTAATATGCGATAAATACTTAATAGTACAATTCGAGACTTTGCAAAAGGATACATCAAAGCCATTGCTTGTGGCCACGCTACGATATATAATGACACTACAATGGTGAGTATTCTCAATTAGCAGACAACTCTGGGCTCTAAATTATCAATATTTGCTTGCAGCCATGTGGCTAGTGTAGAGACATTTCCCAAACGCTTACTGGAAGAGATGCTTCATTTAATAATTCGTCTGCCCTTGTCTTTGTCTGTCGTTCGAATGCTAGCTGCGGAAGTATACATTAAGATGGGACAACGTATGTTCTATGGCCTGGATATTGGTGTCCACATACTCGAAACATTTACAAAGTTTATGTCCGGGCGCAACAAAAATCAGAATTACAATCGTTTCATATCTCAGTTTACACGCTATTTAAAGACTTTAATACAACATTTTCCAAATTTGGAACGCTTTGAGTTTTATATAAAGGTGCTTCGCCTACCTCCTCAGTCAGTGCGTCTGGAACTAAGCCTGTTGGCTGCTCATTCTATATGTGTGCTTCATGATCTACACAAAAGTCGATACTCTGAACACGAGGAGGCTCTGTTTCAAATTGATGATTTGCTAAGCAACTGGCCACATCTTCTAGAGATACAACATCCACCGATACGGACAATTCTTTACAGTCTATATAAATCAATTGATTTTTATTCAGTAGCGGGCTATAACGAAGATGTATGTAATAATTTCAAGATTATATTGAATATTTAATTAATTTTATGGTATATCAAACAATTTTTTCATTGTAGTTGCTATGCACTTTAGAAAATTTCGTACTAGGAAAATTTCTTAATGATGACTCACTCACTACCGCTGAGTTCTATGGACTTTATGAGGCGCTTTTACGCTCAACAGCGATAACTAAAAATTACCAGTTACATAAAAATGCAGAAAGAGAATTTTTGGCTGGGTATGGAATGGCTCAACTACACTTAAGTGAGGACAGAGAAACCTACTATCATTACATTCCTCGTCTTTATGCTCTGCTTAAAAACAAAATGTTGAGTGCCAGTTCCATCAACAATTCTTATAACGTTTTGGCATTTGAACTTATGGACAAACCGTTAGCATCTAAAAACATGGGTAATCAAATGTTGTGTTAATGTAATCAATTAATTCATTTAAAGGCGTTGTTTTCAGCTTATTATGGGCCTGAATGCTTGGCGTATATGTTGATGTTGGTGCTTGATGAACCGAACCTCGATGAAACTGCATCCGAACACACATACAATTTGGCTTTAAAATTTGTAGATTTTTGCATGGCCCAGCTATCAGATATCAGCAACGATGCCAATAAGATCAAGAGCATGTTCTGTGCTGTTTTCGTTTTATTGATTAGGCTACCAATACCATTAACTTCTGCCAACTATGAGGTTCTAAAGGAACAACTTTCTAACTCTGTTATGCTTAACCAGGCACGTAGTGATACTCTTATTCACAAATACTATATAGAGATGCATAGCTATTTTCGTAAGTGGCATGGAAGCCGAAACCATTCTTTGCCAAATAAACGAATTTGGAAGATTTTAATTCCTTACAAAATGGTAATATAACATACTAAATGGATCTAATGAAACAACTTTTAATTGAAAATCCCTTTCCAGCCTTCATCTTTTCCAGATTTAATTAGCCCAGAACTAGAGAAACTTATCAATACTTTAATTTCTCAATGCACTGATACCTACACCCATTCGTTGGCCGTTATCCTGTTGCATATATCTGATGATCTACCGGGAAAGAAGAATGTTACTTCTGCCATAAATGCTCACTTAAATCAAATTAGGGCTCAAGCCAGTATATTTGATGCCTGGCTTATTCACTTCACAACTTATCTTACTTTGTTTAAGCTGTTGCATAAAAATTTAAATGTACTACGGCCGGATACCCTGAATTCACGTCGACGCAATCGTTTGATAGTGCTGCAATATATCATGCAACTAGTGAAACCTTTACGCCTACAGGACTTTCACTTTAAAGAATTGTAAGTCAATTAATTGAAAGCAGGGAAAACTTTACTTGAAGCTAATTTTTGTTTTCCATAGGTCACGTTGGATTTACAACATTACACTACAGGCCAAGTGTCCTAGTGAAAAGGAGCAAATGGATTTATTTATTGATCAGTTCAGTACATATAAATATTTGTGTGAAGATGAGATTGAGGCCGTGGCCAATAACCCGAATTTCAAAGGTAAATTAATGCCAATGCCACCTGGTCCTCTGGCCTTGTGGCAGACACACATGCTACATGACGAAGCCATCACTTAAATCGATAGTAAAAATGTCTTAAATCATTTTTATGCCTATGTTTATTAAAAAACTTTTTGTTTTTTTTATTTAAATATCAATTTTCTTCAAAAAATTAGAATTATTCTTAAAATCTGCTGCTATCACTTGAATACTTGTTTTTATTTGTTTTCCAATTAAATAGTTCTTAATTTTAATTAAAATGTATATAACATATAACAGAAAATTGAAATATTTGTGAAAATTGTATTTTATTTATATTATTCTGATCTGTTTGCTTTATATAATTTGTTAACCGATTTTAAAGAATACTTCATTATGTTAAAGTTTCTTTCTTCTGCCTATTACATACATTTTAAAAATATTACTAGAGTTTTTTTGCCCTATATATGAAATATATAACAAAAAGAAGAAAGTACAAAAAGAAACAAACAGTAAAATTCTCATTTTCAGCACAATTTTCACATTGCAACACAAATTAATTTCCTTTGAGATTTGCCTTTTGCGCAACTTTATCGAGTGTCCTTCTCCCCTTTTCGCTTTCCCACTGACACTGCAGTAACATTTATGTATATTGTTGCCTCACTTTACCTCTTCGCCAGCAAGGAAACCATACCAAACCAAACCAAAACCTCACCCACAAAGGTCCAAAGTATGAAATGTCACTTTACAGTTAAAATGTCCAGAAAATTATCAAGTTTAACATTTTGTTGCTTCCCTTTTTTTTTGTGCCATAAGCAAGCAATAGGTGTGAAGAGATAGCGCAGTTGGCCAGTTTACTTGGCCAACTCCCTGCTATAAGACCAACTTTAACTTCTAATGAAGTCCGTCAGGACATGAAGTTGAGGCAGATATTTTTATGCAATTAGTTTAACAATTGCATAAAAATCACAGCCAAATAGTATTTTCGGCTTGAACTTACTACAAAAAAGGAGGAAAATTCAGTTGTTAAGTAGAAAATAACTCTTAATTAGCCTCAAGTTAATATTACGCATACGCAGTGAAGAATCAACGAACAGAAAAAAAAACTGAAATGCATACTCGAATGCCAAGTGAATAATACTCGAAGGAGTATATAAACATATTCATTACATGTATTCATAAATGTTTTCCACAGATTTCCTTTAACATCTTTATCTCAGGGTATAGCACATTAGTCATAAGGTTTGCCCGCAAAAGCTGGCTTATAAATATATTGACTTGAGTTACGGAAAGGTTTTGGGTTAAGAGAAATATGTAATAAATAAGGAAAAAGTTTTTTAATTCAAAAGTTTAAGCACAACCTTGATCAAATTCATAAATGAAATTTATTCTGTGTGTAGAACTTAAAATTAGCCAACTATGCAAATAAATATGAAAATAAAAAGAGTTAGGGAAATCTAACTGCTTGCAAATACGTTTTTTTATTTTTGTTTTGAATATAACATATTTTTATTATAGCAGTTTTAAAAGAGTACCTTTTTCGTCGGTTTCTTGGTGTAATATTTTTATTTCTTTCTTGTTATATCATTAACATGTGCATAATTATATGCAGCCCGATGTTAAGTGGCATGTTCTCTTTCTTCTTCTTCACCTCTCGCAATATCTGTATACACAGATAAATATATACATATATATAAATGTGTGTGTTCTATATTTAAGTAGGTAGGGCATATGTATAATTTCGCTTTTTCTTTCTCTTTTACACAAAGACAATCTGCATGGCTCTTCCTCTTCCTGTTTTCCCGCACTTTGCTTACAAGTTCAACTCCTGTAAATATGCTACGTGTTTTCGCAACGAAACGAAACAAACAGAAAACAAAAAAGTTGGTCCTGTCTCTGCCTCCGGAATTTAACCGACAAAATCTGAACATAAATATTGTTTGTATTGTCAGTGTTATGTGCCAGTGTGTGTGTGTGTGTGTAAATGTGCTGTAATTTAGATTTTGCAGCACTGGTTTTGCTTTAGTTGGTAATTAACAAACTTTTTTTTCCACAAATATCAACATTCAGATAACCCTTAAGGCAGAAAGTCGGCCCTTTGGTACAAATACTATTATAAATGTAGCATAAACTAATTATTTATTATAACTCTATAATATTTTGATTTATACAGCCATTGGCCAATTAAGTTAGGCATTTTAAATGTTAACGGCAAACTGACAAAAGCTGGGCATGTTAAGCGCAAAAGCTTCTTGCACTGTGAAAAAGTGTTAAGAGCTTTCTTTAACATTTCGCATATCTTTTAAAAAGTTTGATTCACTTTCAGTCATATATAATATAAAAAAAATATATAAAAAACTTTAAAAACATATCAAGTATTAAAAAATTTTGGCAATTTTCGGGGAGTGCTTTAATTTGATTGTAAACTTTTAAGGGTAACCATAATAATTTAAAGTTTGAGTAGGATTCTACATTAAGGCTAAATCCAAAAGAACTAAATATTAGGTTTTTATAATTTTAGGAGCGTTTTAAGTTAGCGTTAAATTCAATGCGTTATTAAAAATATTCATTACCAAATAACCATTTCTTACGCTCGACATTTCAGTTAGAAAAAAAAAAATTTTCCTCAGATTTTGAAAGATATTGAAATAACCATTTGAAATTCCATAATATTGCCTTGTTAATTTCATCTTTTAAGTTAAATCTAAATTTCGAATCTGTGACTAATTTGTATATACATATTGATGGTTTAAAGGATCAAGCTCATTTTGTATAGGCTCTACCACAAAGATTGCTATTTCCCAACGTTTAATATCCTTCCGTACCAAATTTATATTTTTCCATGCTTTTAAAAAGCAAATTTTAAAAAATTGTCTAAATAATACCATACACAAAAAATATCTAAAATACTAAAATAAAATTCAGAAAAATATACCATGTGATGCTTAGGGAATTGTCAGTTCTAACCAAACTGACAGTTCTCGGCTGATCGTTGGCGTGGATTCATTTTTGGGTTTCGGTTCGGTGTATTCTCCCGACCACCGAGCCGCAGCAACGTGCCCGTGTGTGTTCAGAGTTTATTTTTATATACATTTTTGTGCTGTACGGGCGAGGGAATATATAGAAAATTTATCATTTTCGGGACTTTTACGTTTTTCTGCCACAAAAAGGTAAATAAAAGGACAAAATATAACGAAAACCAATCAAAACGATAATATTTTCAATTGGAAAAGTTTTATAAAAAATTAATATTAATAAAAAATAATATATGTGCATAAATCTATATGTATTTCTATATATACATATATATATTCAAATGTGAAAAAGTGTGAACAGTGTGTATATATTATATAGAAGAAAAAGTGGCATAATCCATTCTATGTATACATATGTATGCTTATATATATCAATATATATATTTATTAAATGAAAAGTACAGAAAATATAGTGCAATTTAAAGTTATACCTTGAAAAAGAAATAGTTGAACAAAAGCCGAAAGAAAATTCAATTTTTCTATAAGAAAAATTCAAAGTTAAAAATATCAACGCCACGTATGCTGCCTTCTGCCTTCTTTTTGGCTCATGATTATTTTTTGCTTGTAGCGTGTTTTTATTGTTAAAAAGTCAAAAGAGAAAGAAAAAAAAAAAAAAAACAAATAGAGAAATATATATAAAACCATAAAGAAGCGGCTCTCAACCAGAAACTATTGTAAGTGAAATATTAAATACAATTAATACCATAAAATTATACGATATTCTAATTTAAGGATTTGAAATGATTCCAAATAGTTGAAACTTTTGCATTGCTTTTAAATATGAAATAATTTCTTAATAGTTTTACTTATACGATAGATAAAAGGCAATTCAATTAGGCTAAATTTAATTTTCATTGTCTGCTGATGCTGCGGCTGCTGCTGCTGTGCTGTTGTTGTTGCTTTTGTAAAATTGGGGCCGCCAATCGACAGATCCCCAAACTACGTGTGCTTGTTCTAAATTTAAGCATATATCGTCTCTCTCCTTCCCCTCTATTCTTTTGCTTTCCCAATATCTGTTGCTAGCTCTTTCTTTCTCTCTTGTTGCGCTGCCACAGAAGGAAAGCACCACAGGCAAAGCAATTCGCCGACTATAAAATACCCTCTTATACCGATAATGATATTGGTGATAGATTAAATAACTAAAAAATATTAATAATAAAATTAATTATATTTATTTGTAAATATTAAAACGTTTTTGTTTCTAGTCCAGACCTTGGGAATGATAACTATATAATCTGTTTAATTTATATAGATTCTACTTTACCTTGTCGTTATTAACTAAAAGATATACTTTATGTTCTCATAATCAACCATAGTTTTATAGATATATCCATTGAATATGGCATGATTTTTATGTTCATTTAAAATACTATTTCTAAAGATCATATTTGTTCGATCATATTTGAACGGCCAAAAATAATGTTTAATTTAATCTGAAAAATTATTTTTGATATATTTTAAATAAAACAAAAACTTAAGGGTAAAGATGTGCAACTGAATATAATATGATATAAAAATCAACAAAACAAAATTATTGCTTAAAAATTGTTTCTACAGATTAGAGTAGGTAATGGTAATGCCATTTTCCAGTTAAAAATTTGACAACTTCAAGAAAAGAATGTCTTAACTTTTAATATTAAATAAAAATAAATTAAAAAATATGTGACATTTATCTAAAAATTGGAAATACTTTTAAATTTCATTTATTTTTACTGTCGTATGATCAGTTGCTATTTTTAAAAAATTAACTAATCGGTTGAGGCAATCTTTTCTTTGTTTTATATTAAATTTAAGAATTGGATAATAAATATTCATCTGACTCATTTTTTACGCTACTTTATGGGTTTTTTACTATAAATTTAAATTGTGTTACAATTAGTGGTTAGCCTCTATGAAAACGGCAATTCAGTGGCACACAAATGAAACTTAATCCTTTTTTGTCCAAAAGATTTGTAGCTCAATAGTCGGACAAAGAATATGCTGGCGATCTTGAATATATATCCCTTTCTTATATATAGTTCATACCTAGATATATACATATATACATTCTTCTTGTATCGACTTTTAACATATGCTTTGGTGTAGTCAATATACCCTTTTACTTTCTTGGACTACAGGGTAAGGTTGACCGACGCATACTGCGATCCCATATCCCCAAATCTCTCCCTTGTCACTTGCCACACTTTCTTCTTCTTGTTTCTTTGGCAGCTCGCTGGCAGCTTTCTGTTGTTTTCAATAATATTTAGCTACACATTTTTCATTCAAATTCAACATTGTTGGACACAATAGAAGAAAATGAAAGAAAAAAAAAAACGAACAGAGAAATTGTTCAGTTTTTCAATTTTATAGTCAACATGTTGTAGCTATTTAAAGTTTGTTTCTTTTCTATTTCTTTTTCTATAAATCAAAAATAAAAAAAAAGAGATTCCTATTTAAGTGTAATTCAACAATTTAAGAATAAATAAACTCTGGCAATACTGCACTCTCGTTACCCTGACTCATACTCGTAATGACCGATCATTCCTATAGCATATATATATACCACGTGCAGTCATTTTTATATTGCCAAAAACATGAAAAACAAATTTTTAAATGCATACGAAAACTAATTTAAGAACTAAAATATATTCTTCCATAAATTTAAAATTTATTATCCTGTTTTCTTAAATGAATTAAATACTAAAATTATCAAAATTTAAGATCATTTGATGTAATAAAAATGTGATAGTTCTTAAAATACTTAACAGATTTTATTAATACTAAATAAATGACTAATAGAAAGTTTGGGTAATATAATTGAACTATATTTTTTAGCTTGAAGACAAATTAAATCAATTCTTTTTTATCCAAAGACTAATTGGCTTTATTCCAGATTTGTAGAGATTGCCATAAGTTTTAAAGTGATCAAGTTCAAGAATATATATAAATTAATTGTATAATGACTTCTTTCCATTTGATGTTTGTGTAAACAATGGAAATATATTTTTTGATATTTGTTTTCAACTTTTCTAAAACAAATGTTTTCAAAGACATAAAAAGTCAATTTATGAAATAAACAGATCGTTAAAGTATTAACTAATAATCAAAGCGAACATTTTATAATGATTACTTTTTATCTATATATTATATATAGCTCAATTAGGATAGAACAAAAGGTGTTTAATTTTACCTATTTTTAATTTTTTTATATGACTAGAACGAATAAACAAAATGGTGACTATTTTAATATATACAAAAAACTTGGCTAACAATTAAACTAAATTCCAAAAACTTTTTAAATGGACAACTTATTGAAAGTTGCCATATTAGTGACAATTTGTAAACATTTTTTTATGAATTCGTCCACAAATCACCAACTAATTTCAAACCGGAAGTATTTCATTAGCTAAATTGTATATCTTATAAGAACCAAACACACACACACACACACAACCAGATCATAGACCATGAAAAAAAAACAATATACCATCCGGCAAAAATGAAAATTTGTTGATTTATGGTCGAAAAGGCGTCAGAAGAAATTTTCACCGATGACTCAGTTGGCATAAGTTGAGAGGGCAAAGAAAATGCCTCGTTGAAATGACAAAACGAATTTTCTATATGTATTTTGACATTTTCACTCTCTTCTCTCTCCAACTGTCAAAATTTCTCTGAGCATGCGCTCTCATTGATCAGCTGTTTGACAACAAATGTAAGTGCAAGCGAGAGGGCAACACTGGGCTATAAAAGTTTTATTTCGATCAAAAAAATAGAGAGGAAAAACAGATTGCCGCAGTTTCTTTTGTGTATTCATGTTTTTCATTCCTCGGCACATTTACGATCATGTTTTTTTTTTTTAATAGTTTAATTTTGTTTGTAAACAAATTAGATTTTGGGTTGATTTTTGTTGTTTCTTCTGTTCGTTTTCTATCTGTCTCTTTCTTATTTCTTTAACTTTATCTTTCATTAATGGGTTTGTTCTGCGAAATGGTATCGATTATAGATAGATGAATATCGTAAATAATTTGATATTAAATGAAAATTAAAATTTACGATGCTTAAGAGAGTTTGACTCTCTAAAGGTAGCCAATTGACTCGTCATTTGTTTAGTGACGCCAAATAATGTATTATTTGGATTTTCTACCAAGTCAACAAAATAAATAATATATAAAAATGAAACTAAAATGGCGGTTGTTACTAAGGCACTTTAACGATTGCTTAAGAAGTCGTCTTTTTAATAGTAATGCAAAAGAACTGATTCCTCAAATTCCTACTGTCCCTAAAATAATAAATAAATTATGAAAAATATAGACAAATTTTTCACCATATACAATTTATGAAAATTAAAATTTACGATGCATAAGAGAGTTTGACTCTCTAAAGGTAGCCAATTGACTATTTCATACAGATGTAAATTTTTGTGTAAACGAATCTATTAACCAAATGGTAGATCTGTAAGCAATGGATTATATGTCTACAATTGCATAAAATATGGGCTTATTAATCATTCGCTGTATCTTTGAAGGATATAAAAGACAACTATGAAAAATTTGAAACTTAAAGTGCAAAAAGTAAAAAATCTAAGCTTATATGGTAAAAGTGGCTACAAATTAAATGTTGTTTTGGTTGGACTTTATTATTATAAATTTGCAAAAAAGGTATTTTAATTTTGGTCAGAAGTTTGCGACACAAAGAAGAAAGCATCTTCGACTATATAAAGTATATATATTCTTGATCAGGACGATGAGCTGAGTTCATTTAGCCCTGTCCGTCTGTCCGTCCGTCTGGATCAACGCAATCTCCTCCATGATCCTCAAAGCTACAGAGCTGAAATTTCGAAAAACCGGATGACTATATCATATAGCTCCCATAGTAACGATCAGTCGCGAATAAGCTTTAACCTCAATAACTTTGTCGTTTTCCAATGAAATATTACTGTATTTGTTAGTTTTATATACTTCTTAACATATCAACCAAGTTTCATCAAAATCGGTTGAGTATATCATATAGCTCCCTTAGGAACGATCGGTCATGAATATGGATTTCGAGCAATAGTTTGGTTGTTTTAAAAGCGATTAACACAAAATTTGGTATTTGTCTGTTTTATATACTTTCTAAGATATTTATCAAGTTTTATCAGAATCGGTTCACTGTTTTATATAGCTCCCATAGGAACGATTGGCCAGAAGATAGTTTTAGATGAATAACTTGCTTATTTTAAGAACGACTCTCACCAAATTTGGTATGTGTAAGTTTGGTATTCATTGAAATATGTTTACTGAGTTTCACTAGAATCGACTTTATGCTTTAGGTCTCATAGGAACAATCGAATGAAAAAAAATATTTTTATTAAAAAGTTTGCAAGGGCATTCAAACTTCGGCATGGCCGAGGTTAGCCCGTTATTATATTTTTCAAAACTGTAACTAAAATTTTGGATCGGTTAAAACGTTTTTTGAATTTAGTTTTATTTTTCGAAATTTTTTTTACCCGAACAAGCAATATAAAATTCTAAGATAAATTGTAAATTTTCTGTATTAAAGCCCAAATTCAAAATTAACTCTTAAACATAAAGAAATGACGATAAAAATAAAATTAATATTTGAGATTAGTTTTTTCTCTTAAGTTTTTAGAAATTTTCCATAATTTTTTAGATAGAACAAAATGTTTTAATTTAGTAATCTAATTTTTTTTTCTTCTTCCAATGATCCTTCATTAATACGAACTTTAATACTATTTTTACAAGATAATATGGCAAATAGATTTTTAAATAATAATAAAGTTCTATCTGTTCTTCTTCGAGAGTTAGGGAGTTAACTGTTGCCAACCACTTGTTGTTACACCAACAAACCAAGTTTACAACCATTCACCAATGACACCAACAAATCGATAAATCACCAAGCTTAACTTTAACTAAAAGAAAGCTTTCCATGGATAAATGTCAACATTTTCATGGTTGCCTTTGGGAAAAGCTACAAATTCCTGCACAGTGTGCTTTTGTGGCTGATTCCTTAAACTCGTTCACGTTGCTCGGGGTCGCGTGTGAAAGAAAAAATATATTTATACAAAAAAGAAAAATATATACATATAAAATATTTAACAAATTGCAAATGTAAAGTTTTTAACAAAGTAGTGAATACTTTCCTTAGTCCTGGGCAAGGATAATGCGATTTAAGAAAATTAAATTGAAAAACAAAATATGATGGGAGAAAAACGCTTTCGCTTTTCTTAGAATTGCGTCTGAAATTTTTCACACAAATGTAATTGTGTGATGTGCAAATGCATATGTGTATTCCCAGTGTGTGCGTGTGTGTGTGTGGGTTTGCGTGGCTTTGTGTGTGTGTCTGTGTGTGTAATTATTACATATGCCTGGGTAGGTCAATCGGTCAGTTTTTTTTTGTCACTCCCAGGACATTGGAATACTGAAATGTATGCTACAAAACTTATTTTCCCTTGTGTGCCATCAAATTCAATGAAGCAAATTAGTTTCTTCCATTTCATTTTTTCGCGTATTGTCGAAGCTAAACGCGCGCTCTTGACCTCATTCTATTATTTGGTTAACATTTAAGGCAACTTTAATCAGTGACGAATGTGTTTAGCGATAAGGGAAAGAGAAATGAAAATGCTTTTCATATTTTTCCTTTCTTTTTTCTCCCTTTTGTTTTTCCACTGCAAAGTTATTTGCGAAGCTTTCGCTGCAAAGAGAGAGAGAGAGAGAGAAAGCTTTAGTAGAGCAAAGTTGATTGTCCATTTGACAGTTGGCAGCACAACAAATAAAAAACCGAAGAGAAGCAAAAAAAAAAAAAAAAAAGAACCACAAACATTCTGTGGCAACAAAAGGGAAAATGTAAACATTGCGTACACACACACACACACATATATATGTATATATATATAGAAAGAGAGACAATGGTTTATATATAGACAAAGTTCTAATCAATGATAACGTATCTGGGACTAATGGAAATACTGTGTCTGTGCACTCAAATGGAATTAAATGAAATTCAATATATAATAAATTTATACAATAAAATATGAAAATCTTTTCCCTCTCCCTTAGCTCACAGACTTGAATAAATTGCCAAATTTTACCATTAACAAATAATTATTTTTAACTAATTCACAAAAAATAAAAATAACCGTCGCTTAATCAACGTCCAACAGGACTAACCACCGTCTCTATATGAAATCTTTAAGTACTGAAATTTTATACATCCCCTCGTATCAAAAGTGTCCGTGAGTGTGTCTGTGTGTGTGTGTGTCTGTGCGAGAGTGAGCGACTGAATGTTTAGATATTTTATTGTATATGGGGGAGTGAGACCAAACACACCTGTTGATGCCATCAATTGTTGACCGCAATTTTGTACGGATATTCAACTTGAAGTGCTGCAAGTGAATGAAAGGCAAATCAATTTTGTGCGTCTGAAGGAAACTTCAAATATGAATACAGGTAGGGCAAAATGCTTGACAGAGGTGAAAGCGGGAATGTGATTAATTAGTGAAAGTATCATCATCATCATTCATTCCCTTTTATCAAAACCAATTTATTCAAGTGGAATCATGTATATGCTTGCTGCTATAATGGCTAAAGGATAAATCAATTAAGTATTTTCTATTAGTATTTGTTTTTATAGATTATTAATAAAAAAAGTGTCTTATAAATAGATGAAACAAAGGAAATCACTAGCTCATTGAGTTCATAAAAGAAAAAATAGGTTTCTTAATTGAAGGATTTACTTAAAGCTTTGATTCTTAATGTAATGATAATTTTATGCTGATCTTTTTAAACCAACTTTGTGAAAAGTAAAAACTATGCAAATCAGGATTTAAACTAATTTTCTTAATGAAAGGAAGGAGAATTACTTACGCTTTAACTAAACCTTTATTGAAAGACTTTTAAAACTTAACGTTACGAAAAATAAAAATAAAATAATTTGTAAACAGATGAATGATGGTTTGGTACCAGTCTAGGATATAGGAAAGACTTATTTAGAAATAAAATTAATAAAAAAAAGTTGTGTATCTTTAAAAACCTCAAACAAAAAGAAAAAATGCATTAAAAAGAGACAAATTTCTACTAAAAATCTATAAATATATACATACATATATGTATATTCATTTCCAAAAGGACTATAAATCAGTCCTATAAGAATGTCATATATGATAAAACTAATATGAAAAGTAAAAAAATAGAATGCTACAGTCTAGAAATGAAGAAAACTTATTATAAAATTGAGGGTAAAAGATGGAATTCGATTTCAAATATCAGAACAAGTAATAGGATAATCTTCAATTCATATTCCCGTAATTCTTATTGTGTATTAACTTAATAATCTTTGAATGATATAATGACTTCCATTTTATGAGTGTGCTTGAATCACATGTGATGATTTTTGTATTCCCAATTCATATTATTTTGCCCATCATTCCATTAACTTGGCTCATTAAATACATTTTATTAGCTTGTGCGAATGAAATATTAATAGCTTGACTAAACTAATAAACTTTTTGCCTATGTCGCCTTTGTCTCCATCTTATAACCTTAATAAGGAGATCATAAGGAGCATGCCTCTTCACCGCAACCACAACAACAACAACAACAACAGCAACAATCCCAGCAACAACAACAACAGCAGCAGCAACAAAAATCGCCACAACAACAGCAACAACAACAAATTAACAAATACGATGCCTTGGATAGTTCTAGTACCAATAACAAATTAAATCATAAGAATAACGATAAGGATAGGGATATAAGCAAAGATTCATCGATATTAGCCATTGATGAATCATGCCCATGTCCAATGACCAAAAACCAGCTCCAATCGCCCCAGGGCAGCGAGGTCAGTGGGAGTATGAGAAGTGGAGCAACTACATCATCGCAACGTCGACGACAATTGCAATTCCAAAGGCAAAAGGAGGCCAAGCTTTATGACCCAAGCGATGAGGCAGCAGCCCCCTCATCATTATCTAATGTTTCAGTGTTAGCTCCTTCTCCTGCTCCCACTCCCGCTCCTGTACCGCCGCCTGGTGGTGAACTGGTCAATTGTATAGCCTACGATGATAACACTTTGGTTATTGAACGTAAACCGTCGCCCACTTCACCGGCCACATCCAGACGCTATCTTAAGGCAGAGACACCCACAAGGGGAAGTCGCAAATATAATCGCAAATCGCCAACAAGCACTACTAAAAGTGATTTGGAAGTGGTCATTGTTAAGCCCGAACATCATCATCAGCATCGTTCGCCAACGATTACATTGCCAGTTCCTACAGGCACAGGGTCGGGAACTGGCAGCTCACCAACTGGTTCAGGAATCTCTCCTGCTGCCTCCACAACGGTTCTACAACAAAGGTATATGCAGCTCCAGCTGGAGCACAAAAACAAATTCATTTACAATGCAATGCAAGAGTTTGATTATTTGGAACATACACGTACTAGGGCATAGTAAGTTAGCATACGGAATCTCGTCATATAAAAATCTATAACTATCGTCTGTATGTATGTATGTTTGTACCGATGTATGTATGTATGTATTTGTTGTGTAAACTCGCTGTCATGTGTCCTTGTTTGTACCCATATACATACTTATCTCTATATCTCCCCCTCTCTTGTTATATTCGCATGCAAGTATTTTTATAGATTGATCCTGAAATGGAATACTTTTAGCAAATTACTCATACAGGTGTCTCTTTCGTAAAAGCTTATCATTAAAAATAGTCCAATAAGTTTATAAAATCGTTTAAATATTTGTATTGAAATGCATTTTAAAAAAGGAACTTTCAAGGCAATAGTTCTTTCTGTTTTTTCACTCTATTCCCAACAATTATTCAACTTTTTTGACCAACCAGGATTCCTTTCTTACCTTTTTCTCCAGCTTTTCCCGATTGTATATCCTTGTTAAAACTAAAACTTTTCAGCCTTTATATTGAAAGAAAAAAAAAAACAAACACAATAAAAATAAGTTACAAAGCATTCCAAGCCCACTCCCACTTATGGGGTTAATAGGCCCATATCTCCAGCCCATATCCTATCCCCGATATGACGTATGACAAAAAAGTAAAGACGATCTGCAAATGCTTTATTGTTATCCTTGTTAGAGCATGACATGATATCATGGCAACGCCCTATGTCACAATACTGTTCTAAACTGAAAAGTACCCTCAAAGGACAAAATTTCAAGGGTGTAACAACCATCTACCACATCTACCAGAAGGAGTAAACAATGTATCTATTTGTGTGTAGGGAATTAACTTGACTTAATTAAGAAATTTGGTTCAAAATAAAATAGTCTAATTACTAATATGCCACACCTCTAACAACCATTTTACAAGGAAATGTATCTGAATTCTAACATGATCCTTAATAGTCCGTCGATAAGGACTTATTTACAGGTTTATTGAAACTTAAATTGCCTTAGGGTTTGTATATGATAATCCAATAATTTTTATGAATTAAGTGCATCCAGAAAGTATTGTTAGTAATTTGTTTTAATTCAATTCTAATTGCATTTATTTTCGCTCTCTCCCATAGTTGCAGTCCTATTGAGGTTGGCGCCAGCAGTGAGGATCCATTGACCCAAGGACTGGGATCAGGGACTACCAAGAAGAGACCAAATAACACAGAATTAGCGCTCAGTACTGTAACCAGCCAAATTGTTAATAATAGCACATACAAGCTTGACTTTAAGCAGCGAAGACATAAAAACAACAATAACGGAGCCAGCGAAGGTGCCGCCAGTAGTACCCATAGTAGTAAGCGACGAAAGTCAAGTTGCACCTCGTGTGGCGGAAACGGTGGTGTCGGATCAGGGGTCACAAGTCAACGTTTGACCCCAGAAGAAGCTTTAGTGGTAGCAGCTCAATCGGCGGCAGCTGCAGCAGCGTCTGCCTGGCAACAACAGCCGCAGAATAGTGTGACAAGTGCTGGTAGTACCAACAGCAGTTATAGCAGCGGTGCCAAGGACGAGGATAGCAGCTACAGTGCTGTAGGCGGCGATAGTAGTAGCAGTAATAGTTGCAATTGCGATATTACTGGGGATAATAGTACATTACACGGTTTTGGTGTTGGCGACGTTAGCAGTTTTATTGGAGACGACGATTGTGACGAGGACGACGACGATCCAAATAATCCAGATCTTAGCTCACAGACTTTACGTACTGCTGCTATTGTAGCAGCGGTTGCTGCAGCCGCTAAGGAACAGGCAGACACTGAGGTCGGTGCTGCTGGGGGCGGGAATACTGATTGTGAGAGTTTTAGTGATCGACGGCAGGATGCAGAAGATGTTCGGATTATACGTGGTACAAGCGGTGGTAATGATTCCCTTGAAGATATTGGCGATGTGGATGACAATGCCGATGTTGTTGTGAAAAAGAATACACGTAATCGTCCTTCAATAAGAAGGACATGTAGAATCACGGAAGAAGACGACGACGACGACGAAGAGTACGACGAAGACGAGCCAGAGGGCACTACAATTGATATAGATGAACAAGAGCAGCTTGCCCAGCAGCAAGGAAACGATTATCAAGACGAAGAGGAAGACGAAGAGGACGAAGAAGACGACGACGACGACGTTGACGAGTACTACGAGGAGGAGGAAGACGAAACCCAGGCCTTTTCTCCCTTCTATTCAAGCTCCGCCGAGCTAATTGATAACTTTGGTGGAGGTACTGGTAAATTTTTCAACATTATGGATTTTGAGCGTGGAGCATCAGGTGGTGGTGCCTTTACACCAAATGGTAATGGAGGAGCCGGTGGTGGTGATATATCCCAATCACGTTATGATGCAACTGATGGAAACACTCTGGGCGGCGGCACCAATATAATGGGTGAGTAACAACAAACAAGTAGCTTTACTTACTACATCCATCTTTTGCTTTCTGTTAAGGCATTGATACCATGGGCATTGCAAACATTCCGGAAACAATGAATGGCACCACAATTGGACCAAGTGGTGCTGGTGGTCAGAAGCCTGGAGCTGCCGGTCCAAAGAGACCACAGCGTCGTGGTAAACCACAACCGGATCGACCACAAAGAGCACTTTTCTGTCTGACTGTTAAGAATCCATTGAGAGCGCTTTGCATTCGCATTGTGGAATGGAAGTATCCTTTTTTAAATGACTTTTCATTAGATTAGAAGTCACTATTAATCAAAGGTGTTGGTTTACTTTTTGAGCCACTGTCTGAAGTATATAAATACAGTTTGCAATTGAATCTAAATGAAAATATATTGCAAACTGAATTTAGTAAAATTTTTTTTTACTTTTTCATAAACTGATGAAATGGTGAAGAGTTTTTAATAAGTTTAACAAGAAAACTTTCCATATATGATTTTCCTTAACTAATTTATTTTAACTTAGACCATTTGAGTTCCTTATTTTGTTAACGATATTTGCCAATTGTGTTGCCTTGGCCGTTTATACGCCTTATCCAGGCAGCGATTCGAATGTAACGAATCAAACCTTGGTAAGTTTTACGTTCTCCAATTAGCAACAAATGTAAATGCAATTTATTATTGATTATTTAATTATATATTAATCTATTTACCAAAATTTCTTTCATCTACTTTTTTTTCAACAATTTCATCAATTTCGTTCGTTTGCCATCAAAACAAAAATATCATTCATTAAACTACCTGCAAACTATATCCTATATATCCCTAAATATGATACCTATCCATCTGTATGCACGATGACACCAACAAACAACAACAATTACAACACTACACAACAACAACAACTACAACCACAACACAGGAAAAAGTTGAATATGTATTCCTAGTTATATTCACAGCGGAATGTGTTATGAAAATATTAGCATATGGTTTTATGTTACATAATGGTGCATATCTAAGAAATGGATGGAATTTATTAGATTTTACAATTGTAGTTATAGGGTAAGCATACAAAATATGCCAGTTAAAAGCGTTTAAGCGCCTAGGCCCCTTTAAATGGCCTCGTTTTAACCATTTTCTATGTTACCTTATATCCAATTTAATCGGCTAACAAAAAAATGAAAAAAGAAAAAACTAAAAAAAAAAAAAAAAATGTTTAGACACGTATGAAATTGTATGACAAAAACAAAAAACAAACAAAATATCACATTTTTTACAGAGCAATAAGTACAGCACTCTCCCATTTGATGAAGGATGCCTTCGATGTGAAGGCATTGCGTGCCTTTCGTGTGCTGCGTCCATTGCGACTTGTATCGGGTGTACCAAGTAAGAGTTTCGTTAGCACATTTAAACAAAAACCGCACACTAAATTCAATTGTCCTAAATGTGTATAATTAGAGTCAAGTTATAGTTGTAAAAAACTACGGTCTTAAACGTAATTTGAAATGCTGCACAGTAAAAGAATGTCAAACATAATTTTAAAACAAAATTTGCACGAAATGTAATTGAAAAATATTTATTTTGAAATATCGTTTATTATTTAAAAGTCTAATAATTCTTGGTTTGACTATAACTCAAAGCTTTATTGCCTAATTTTTTAAAAAGTGATTTCCAAAGAAAAGTTTCCTTATCAACTTTCTATCAACTTTGACACTAAAGATATAAATTTGATTAATTTTGTCCGATAGATCTCTGTGCAGCATCTCATTAATTTGTTTCATGTTTTTATGTAATTTGTATGCAAAATCCAAATATTTAATTCATCACTAAATGTTTTACTTTCATTGTTATGTGTATCCTTTTATACTATTGGCTATCCATGCGCTTTCTCACAGGTCTACAGGTTGTGCTTAATTCAATTTTAAAGGCCATGGTGCCATTGTTTCACATTGCACTTCTGGTCATATTCGTAATCATAATCTATGCAATCATTGGCCTAGAGTTATTCTCGGGTAAATTGCACAAGGCGTGTCGTAATGAAATAACAGGTAAGATCTAACACTAAATATCACAATCGATTAATTACACGTACAATATTTATACGTTGTACGAATATCATTCAGTTGTCTTGAATGCCACCAGATATGTCGCATTAAAATTCAACGTCCAAGTAAATACTCTATTTCTAGTAGATTAGCGCTAACTTAAACAAAAAGACACTATTCCCAGTCAGACATTCCATACAAATCAAAGATTTACAATTTCTTGTTAGCACTTGACTAATCTACTACTTAATAGAGGCAAAATTTTAAATAAATAGTTATTTTTGGGACAATTTCTATTATGCCAATGATGAGGCATATTCCGCCAACAATTTATATTATAATACAAATGGCACTACATAGATATACCCAATACAATATCCAATATCACTCTGCACATCATCTCATGCCATCCCATTCCATTACTAATGAACAATTCCAAAAAAAAAAACAAACTCTTAATGGAATCTAGGTGAATTCGAGGAGGAAGCAAAGCCATGTGGAGCAGGAAGATCGTGTCCAGAGGACATGAAATGCTATGGTGGTTGGGAAGGACCCAATAGTGGTATTACCAATTTTGATAACTTTGGTTTGGCCATGTTAACGGTATTCCAGTGTGTTACTCTAGAAGGATGGACCGATGTTTTATATAGCGTAAGTAAAACTAAATTTCTTAAGTGATCTCTAAATAAAGAGTATACATTTTCGCAGATTCAAGACTCCATGGGCAGTGATTGGCAATGGATGTACTTCATTTCCATGGTCATATTGGGTGCATTTTTTGTCATGAATCTAATTCTTGGTGTCTTGTCTGGTGAGTTCTCCAAAGAACGTAATAAAGCCAAAAATCGCGGCGATTTCCAAAAGTTACGCGAGAAACAACAAATTGAAGAGGATTTGCGTGGCTATCTCGATTGGATAACCCAGGCCGAAGATATTGAACCAGATGCTGTTGGTGGTCTAATGTCTGATGGTAAAACGAAACAATCCAATGAAATGGATTCGGCTGAGAATTTTGGTGAAATTCAACCGGAAGTTCAAGCAAGCGAATCCCGTTGGCGTAAAATGAAAAAAAATTTTGATCGGGTCAATCGAAGAATGCGACGAGCTTGTCGCAAAGCTGTCAAATCTCAAGCCTTCTACTGGCTGATCATTGTATTGGTATTTCTCAATACGGGCGTATTGGCTACAGAGCACTACAGGCAAATGGAATGGCTGGATGAGTTCCAGGGTGAGTTTTAGTCTCCGGGACCACTTTTTGCTTTAGGAATATCTCGATACTTGATACCTTTTTCAAATAGATCCCTTGGGATCGATGGGTGCTAAAAGAATTTTTTCTTATTAGCTTTTAAAAGCTTCGTCATACTTCTTTCAAATGGAATAACTATATACATAGCTAAAACAAACTTGATCGGTGCAAGAAAAAGGTTTTAATCAATAACTTAGTAATGTGTAGAAAAACATTAATATGGAAATGCTTCTATTAAATTTAAATAGAATGTGTCGACTATATGCTATAGCTGATATAAAAACCATTGGAATAAAACTAAACTACTGATCAAGACACAGTCCTTATATGCAGGCTTTTCTAGTTTTGTTTGCTTTTACAAACAATTTTTGATAAAATATGTACACCAACTGCTTACCAAAATAGATATTAGATGGTATTCCTAACCTATATTCATTTCGTAAATATGTCAAACATTTATTTTTGGAATTTGGGATATTCAGGTAATTAGTTTTAATTTAAATAATTCAACCGTTTTCTTTAATGAATCCCCTGACATTTAAATTTTATATTAAAAATAAATCCACACATTAATGAATGAATCCTTAATAAAAACTTCAAGGTTAAAATCAAAAATACATAGTTTACAAAATGTACGAAAGTCAACCTTTCAAGTCAAATAGGCAGTTTGTAAGGGTATAGAAATTTCACCACCGTCAAACTTAAAACTTCCTTCTAGTTCTGTTTTCAGTTCATGATAGTTCAGATTTTTTCAGATAAGAGTTATCTACTATAACAAGGGTAAATTATATTTTTTATTTTTCAAGTAAATCATACTGTTGCAATTAAGATAATTTGTAAACTGATTGCTTATTGATTCTTTTATTTCAGAATACACAAATGTGTTCTTTATTGGACTCTTCACCTGCGAAATGTTATTAAAAATGTACAGTCTCGGCTTTCAAGGCTATTTTGTATCGCTTTTCAACAGATTCGATTGCTTTGTTGTTATTGGCAGTATTGCCGAAACGCTTTTAACCAACACTGGAATGATGCCACCTCTCGGTGTCTCGGTGTTGCGTTGCGTACGTCTTCTTCGCGTTTTTAAAGTGACCAAGTAAGTAAAAAGAATTAAACATTTTTTAAATTGAATAAAAATTAAATAAATTAAATTGAAATTAATTTTTTTTTTCTAGATATTGGCGCTCTCTATCGAATCTCGTTGCTTCCCTATTAAACTCGATACAATCGATTGCTTCACTTTTGTTACTGCTCTTCCTATTTATTGTGATATTTGCTTTATTGGGCATGCAAGTTTTTGGTGGTAAATTCAATGGTGATGGCAAAGAGGAAAAGTATCGCATGAATTTCGATTGCTTTTGGCAGGCTCTCCTTACAGTCTTTCAGGTAATAGAAAGAACCAATGATTCTTGATTTGAATTGATTAAAAAAATTTTGAAATTATTTAATAGATAATGACTGGCGAGGATTGGAATGCCGTTATGTATCAGGGCATCGCTGCTTATGGTGGCGTATCCTCTTATGGTGCTCTGGCGTGTGTATATTTTATAATATTGTTCATATGCGGTAATTATATCTTGCTAAATGTGTTCTTGGCTATCGCTGTGGACAATTTGGCCGATGCCGATTCACTATCTGAAGTGGAAAAAGATGAACAGCCTGTGAGTAGAGCTATAGAAGGTAGTAGAAAGTCAAAATCAATTCATTTTTCTTATTGTGTTATACAGATGGATGAAAATGCCATTAAAAGATCACATAGCCCCACACCCACCATTGATGGAAATGATGATGAACATCTTAGCATTGATTTAGATATGGAACATCATGAATTAGACGATGATAAAATGTAATTTATGTCAACTTATGTATATTATGGCAAATCAATTTTAATTTCCATTTATTGACAGGGATCATGAAACTTTATCCGATGAGGAAGTACGCGAAATGTGTGAAGAAGAGCAAGAGGGTAATTATACTTATTTTACTGTTTCTGTATATACATAAGCCACTATATATGTTTAAGTGTATGATTAAATTTAATTAATTGTAAGTCATTAAGTATTTTAAGCTTATTGCTCTTAGACATTAACTTAACTATCCTCAAACAATATCATTAATTCATGCTGCTCAATGCTGGAAACAACAAAACACAATCAAAAATCAAAATCAAATACAATTCGCAAACATTATTACAATATTAATCGAAAGACTCCCATTCTGAAGTATCGGCTCATGTTACTGCACGACCCCGGCGTTTATCCGAAGTCAGCATGAAGAAGACTAAAAAGCCCATTCCACGTGGCAGTGCATTTTTCATTTTCAGTTATACAAACAGGTAAATCCAATTGAAAACTAAACATTGAGTGTAAGTTCAAAACCATCCATACACACACCCATACCCATCCATGTTTTTTTTTTCTTTCTTATATTGTTATGCACTTTTAGTTTTTAAAGTTTGTTTTGCATGCAAAACCATAAATTTTCAATATACTTCTCAATTTTATATTCTGTATCTACCTAATTTGCATACCAATTGAATGTAATCCTTTATATACATACATACTATATAATACTTCATACATACATATATATATATATAACTTGATTTCGTTTTCTTTAGTTCATTTTCTTTGACTAAACGACGTTTTGGAAACTGAAAATTTGTCTAATTAACAATAAATTCGCATTAATTTGCATTTTGTTATTTAGGTAGTCGTTTTGTAGAGAATTTGCAAGCTCATTCAAAGGACCATTACTTTTACAGATACTTAGTATTTATCAATCAGCATATTATTTTTAATTAGTTAGAAATAATTAATTTATTTTTTACAAGTATTTAAATGTAATTCTTATTTTATGTGAAATTGGAAAAGTTTCTGGTTTTGGATTTAGATATTTCTTTCTGGTTTAGTATTTCATCTTTATTTTTAATTAACTTAAAGTAAATGAAATTATTATTAAAGTAGTTCGTCTTATTTTGCAGTACTTTGTTAATTTAGTTTAAGTTTAAGAAAACATGTTTTTATTTTATAATACTCTTGCAAATCGAACAATCAATTTCCCAAAAGAAATATGTGTCTATAGCTGAAAAAACTAAACCGACTTCTGTTGTCAATAGTCTGCTTCGACTTGAGCTATGTATCTTTGTTCATGTTTGTTAAAATACTCTATTTCTGGATGTTGTTTCTCAGATATACCCGACCAATTAAAAGTCTATCTTCTAAACGATATGGTATAATTCTACCCTACCTATTATATAAAAAAGACATGAAGTAAATAAGTCGTAACTGCCGACTTTGCACCAAGTAGAGAACCAAAAAACTCTGCTGTTGGTCCTGATCATGAATAAATATACTTTATGTGATCGTAATGCTTCATTTTGTCTGTTACATATATTTAAGAGTCCTTTTACTCTGTGGATACATGGCATAAAAATTGTTTAAATGCCCAATTATAGCATTTCTATTCTATATATTCTTAAGACATGTCGTTCGAGCCTATGAATCCGTTTCAGTTCAGTAGTAGGTAATACCAATCCAATGAAACTCAACCAAAATGATTAAAAACAATGCCAATTCCTATCAAAAAAAATATACTTTTATTTACATACATATACAAACTATACAAATTCTTTGCAAGGGTATAAAGATTTCGGCATTGTCGAACTATTAATATTTATCTTTTATTTATAATTAAGAATTATGTTTAAGTTTAATACAGATTCTTATAAATGTTTATTATTTGTTTTTTCCAAAATTGGCATAAATGATATATGAAAAATGTGCAAAATTGTATAACTAATGTGTATACATATCCATATATATATATATAAATATATATATGTATATATATGTATATATACTTGTATAAATCTATAGTGGATGAAGAAGGCATGATTACGGCAAGACCACGTCGTATGTCCGAGGTTAATACGGCAACAAAAATTCTACCCATACCGCCAGGCACATCATTCTTTCTTTTCTCACAAAAGAACAGGTTTTTATATTTTAGTTGAATTTTATATCAAATGAATAAGAACAACAAAAGTGGAATCGTTTAATTTTCAATTTATTTTATGTTTCAATGTGTATGTCTTAATTTTGATTTTTTATTGTGTCCCCATATTTAAATGATTGATATGATAATTGTGTATTTTGTCTTTTGTTTAACCATTGTTTTATTGTATGTGATACTTGTCCTACCTGTGATTAGTTAAGTAGTTTATAGATACATATACACCAAAAATCAATATATTCCACCACAGCTTTTTGAAAGTGACCAAAACTGTTTCAGAATAGACCTATTTCTGAAAACGGTTTGTGTCCTTTTAGTTATTAGACAGCAAATTAGACAATTTATTGAATACAAAATCTTAGATGCTTTTTATTTGGCTTTAAATTATTGTTTGTTTAGCTAACTTTGTCTTGTCAGAACTTTAACAGCTTGTCAAGTAAATGTTTCTCAGTTTGATTTTCTTTTAAATGAATATCGAGATTTATATGGAATTTAATTTTATTATATAATTAATTTTTTAATGACTTTCCTCATAGATTTCGTGTCTTCTGCCATTGGCTGTGCAATCACAGCAATTTCGGCAACATTATCCTATGCTGCATCATGTTCTCATCCGCCATGTTGGCTGCTGAGAATCCTTTACGTGCCGACGATGAACTTAACAGAGTAAGTAGCTCCAGTTCCAAGTCACGAAAACAAAATGAATCAAAACTAACTTGAATCTACAACAAATTGCAAAATAATTATATTCAATTGTAAGTTGCTAATGGCGTTTAAAGTTGTTTACTATCATTTAAGTTTCACTTGTTTCTTCCGTATATGTGTAGAATTTGGCTCTCAACACTTTTCATTTTTCATATCACTTTTCAGGTACTGAATAAATTTGATTACTTTTTCACGGCAGTTTTCACAATAGAACTGATTCTGAAATTGATTTCCTATGGCTTCGTTTTACACGACGGAGCCTTTTGCAGATCCGCATTTAATCTATTAGATTTACTTGTGGTCTGCGTATCATTGATATCATTAGTGTCCAGGTAATTAAACTCTTGCAATACTACTCTAACCCAGTAGTTGAGCAGTGACCAATTTTTGGGACAATACAAATAAAACATCGATTTCAACTGCAGTTCGAATGCGATCTCAGTCGTGAAAATTCTACGTGTGCTCCGTGTTTTAAGGCCACTCAGAGCCATCAATCGTGCCAAGGGTCTCAAGGTGAGAGTCATTCGATTCGATTCAATTCAACACAGTATTGCTCTTACTCTAAATTAATTTCTTTAAAACAAAATTTTTAAGTTTACTTTTCGTTTTTGATTTTCATATTTTATTTTCTTTTTTTACTTTTTTAAAAGAAAATGTTATTTTTTTTGTTTATTAGTTTTTTTTTGCTATAAACTTATCTAATTGCTTCAATTTTTGCCAATAACTTTTGGGTTTAACAAAATGTTAAAAATACAATTTACATAAATTTCTCTAGCGAAAATAAAAACCTTGAATTGCTGGGTGTAGGGTGCACCTCACATACAACAACAAAAATTAAAAAAAAAGAAAAGAAAACAGAAATATAATATACAAAAAACTATTATTTTAAATGCTGAATTATACACTGAATTCGTTGTTTTTCCTTATTTTTGGTTTATTTTCTGTGTTACTATCTTAACACCTAACGAAAATGGGCGTGGAATAAACTAAGAAAAAAAAAAAACAAAAAAATAAAGCTAAAATTATTATTATCTGGGCTTGGCTTAGGCATAGTCGAAACTATGTTATTAACTGTATTATAATACTAAACAAAATGCAAAACTAAACTTAAATATTATTCATTGATCTTAATGTTGGTTAAATAGAAATTTACTGCGTTTATCAACACTTGTTTTTCAGTAATGTTTTTTAATAGAGATCAATCGGTCATTGTAAGATTTTCTAATCGATTTCGAAGGAATACCAAATTGATTCTCATTTAAACTTAAAAGGTTTATAGGTTTTTCTAATTATAATTATATATTATAAATTTTGTAAAAAATACTTGTAGTCTTGCAGTTTCCTATTTAAAAATCAAAAAAACTGAAATCATTTAATAGCTTCACACAGGATAAAATAAGAAGAACATATATTACTACTATATAGGATGTTATATATCAGACTATATAGTATTCTGATTAGTTTCTTTTTGTTATCACAAACAATATATAATATAAGATGATATATGACTTGATTGATCCTATCAAAACTTTATTTCAATTGCAAAGAATTTCTATAAGACCAATATTTAGAGCCTGTTTAGCTTTTAACGTTTACTCTTTTATATGATAAATAGCTTTATTTACTGTAATTATAACATTTATATATTGATTTATTTAATATTAAATATATATATATTATATACTATATATATCGTCGTATCACATATACAGCATGTTGTTCAGTGTGTCATAGTCGCTGTTAAGACTATCGGAAATATTGTGCTCGTCACATGCCTTCTACAATTCATGTTTGCCGTTATAGGAGTCCAATTGTTTAAGGTATGATTTCCTTTTATTTTAAGTTTAAATTTTAATTTTTTTATTAAGAAATTTACTTTAGGTATAGATCTAGATAATATGTTTATTTATAGGGAAAATAGATGTACAAATTAATTGCATTTACTTGGCATGTTTAATATCAATTAAGAAATTTAGTTAGCCATCTTTATTATACATTAAAATGTAATTCATAGGTAAAATTCACAAAAGATCGTAAATATATAAAAGTTCTTTAAAAAAAGGGTTTAATGCAAAACAAAGACTCTTACTTTAATTTGATCTCATATAAAGAGACATCTTTAATGAAAGTATCAAAACTTTTCCTTAATTTTTTTACATTTTTGAATATTTTTAACTCATGTTTCGATGGTTTCCCGATCTAACTAAAAACATTTTAAAGCTGTGAAATTTTGTGAATTTGCTACAGACTCGATCAATAAGTTAGTTAAGAAATTTGTATAAAATAGATTTAACATTTTTTTGAATGCACATATCCTAACATTATGTTGTTGTTTTTATTTATTTACCTAAGCTAATTTTGGTTTTTTGAAAATGTTTAATTCTTGTTCCTTTTTTCATGTACTAATTTCTATCAAGTTTTAATCTAAATTGTAAATAATAACAATATCAAAAATGCTGCCAAGTATTGCTTATTAATGCTCTGCCATATCTATGGAAAGATATCAAAATGAAATATATAAAATATATAAATTGAGAGAAAAAAGTCGAATAGGGGGCAAATATTTAAGATTAACATTTATGTACATTAAAAAGAGAAATTTGCCTAATATAATAGTATTTTTTTTTCAGTGCATTCCAATTATAATCCGTTTAACATATACACAAATACTGATCATAAAATAAATATTTATAAAATAAATTTGTACTTATTTAGATGTTTAATGTTAACGTAATTTCCATTATATTCCACACCCATTTTCTTCGTTTTCCTCGTCAAAATGCAAAAAGAATTAAACAACAAAAACTTGAATTAGATGAAAATATATAGAGATATATTTTGTATCATAAAAACTAGCACAAACATACCAATATACTTGTATGTGTATATACTTATAGAATATATATAATAAGATAATTCACACATATGTCCTTTTATGGTTTTTTATAAAATATCCCAGCAATGCCAAGAACCTTGCACCCTAGCATCAAGGCAACCTATCAACGAAATCATTGTCATATTTCGGCCATGCCGAATTTGGAATACCCTTGCAAACTATTTGCTTAAAATATAATTTATTAGATTATAGATAAAAACTAAAAGTTAGTTTTCTGGAATTATAGTTCTTCCGATTGCTTCTTTCTCCTTTTTTTTCACAAAAGATAAATTACTTCGATGAAACTTCGTTCTAAAATATCTTATATATAAATTTGATATGTTCTATTCTTAAACTGAATACCATAAAATAAGAAGCTTTAAAAGATATTGATTTCTAGATATATATTTCTTTGAACAAAATATGCTAAGTTATATCTAGCCAAGATTTTCTTTAAAGAACGAGTTTTTTATTCTAAATTTACCTAAAATTATTCATCAACACTAGGTTTAAATAGCAAATGGATACTTTTGCAAGGGTACAAAATGAGTGTAATAGAAAGAAACCTTCAATGAACCTTTCTCACATGGTGTAAAAAGAAAAGGAATCTGATGTAGTAACCAATCCTCACATTTACTAAAACACAAAAAAAAAAAGTAGCAAATTTATTTTTTATTATTTTTAGTTTTTCCTATTTGGTTTGTCTCATTTTTTCTCTTTTTCTGTTTTTATTTTTCTCACTGTCCGTAAAAACAAAAAATGTGATTAACCAATTTACAAACAAATAAACCTTTGCAGTATAAGCCCCTTATAAATGTATTTTCTACTTTTTTCTCTCTCTTATTTGTTTATTTGAAATTTCATTTTTCTTTTTGTATTTTGCCACAAATTGTGTAAAATTTATATTGGCAAAATGAAAAATGAAAAACTGTATAAAAACTTTTAATTTCATTGAAACTATTCCAAATATGTGGCCCATGATTGATGCTGCCAAAAACAAAACCGAAATCTTGTCTAAAAATTCATAAACACGCACACCCATAAACACACACACACACCCACCCACATATCTATACCAAACCTTTACACTGGCAAAAAAAAAATATTGATAGTACGTGGTCAAGTGCGTTGTTGTTGCAATCAAAACAATTGGGAATATTATGTTGGTTACATATTTATTACAATTCATGTTTGCCGTTATTGGAGTACAACTCTTTAAGGTAATTTCTTATCAACTATATAGACTAAACCTATTTATTAAAAAAAAAAAATAATTGATATTCAGGTGAAGGTAGCATTGGCTTTAAGTGTGCGCTTTTTCAAAAAAAAAAAAATTAAATAAAATCAACAGATCAAAAATCAACTATAAAATTGCTGCTTTAAATGTATTTGCTTTGAATTTTGATGTGTATATTCAATTCTTAATGTTGTCTAGGTTTTTTGGGTAAACATATATAGCAATCTATATAAGATATCTTCTATGCTAAAAGGAACTCTCAACACTTTTCTCTAAGCAAACAAATTTTCTTTGCCTTTCTCTCTCATTTTTTTATATAATCG
Organism: Drosophila neocordata; assembly: GCA_018903615.1. Taxonomy (NCBI): domain Eukaryota; kingdom Metazoa; phylum Arthropoda; class Insecta; order Diptera; family Drosophilidae; genus Drosophila; species Drosophila neocordata. The sequence continues at coordinate 4,024,459 of JAEIGI010000013.1, forward strand.
AATAGATCGAACAGAGCTTTTTGCTATAACTCTTACTTGGTATATAAAATGCATAATTATTCTATATATAAATATTAAATTTTTGAAATATTCTACTTCAACATCTTGTAGAATATTGAAACAGCTTCAATACTCTTGCTGCTAGCTTTGTTCAAGTTTATTAACCCCATTAAATAAAGGAAAACTCCGTTAGCTAGAGCTCCTTGCTAACCCTTTCTGTAATATATATACATATATATTTGTATCTAATCATCCTTTTCCCTCCCCCAAGAATAAAGAAATCAAAATACCAACCAACCTGAAAATATATAACAAATGTATGCAACCTTCTTTTTCTATTGTCCTGTCTGTAAATACATGTGTTGTACCGTCCATCGAATGTTGTGTCCAAATATATTTCGAGCAGTGTATGTAAATGTCTTTGCATATGAAATAAAAACCACCATGTTAATATATATATATTAATACTATATATATATATGTGTTTATATATATATATATAGATAGTTTAGTCTATCGTATATAGCTGCAACATAAACATTTTAATTAGGCATTAGATAATAGTCCTGGCTAGAGATGACAATGTGATTACAACTTTCGATTACATTTTCATGTCTTGTTTATTGAGTAAATCAGTCATAATATATATATTTAATAAGTATGAAGTACAGTTAATCAATGTTTGTAATTAACTGTACTTCATCTTGAAATAACTTTCATCCACATCATATGCTATGTCTATTAATATTATTTCCCATTCTTTCCTGATTAATATAAACCACAATATTTAGGGTAAATTTTTCAAATGCTCGGATGGTTCTAAAATGATCAAGGATGATTGCCAGTGAGTATTAAATATAAACAATATTCATAACAGGGAATAAAATCTTATTAATAAAATACAAGTTTAATATATAATATAGTAAAATAAAATTTTTATTTCGGTTTTTGGTTTTAATCTTTTTAATTCAAACATTAATAAAATAATTAGTTTGATTTGAATTTGATATTATAAAGTTTCAAAAGCTTTACTCAGCAATGGTTATGTATCCTTTCTGACTCTGTAATACCTTTTCAATCTAAAATTTTGATGTCTGATTTTTTAGTAGCCTTCCAGAGGGTATAATAAAATGTTAATGATGTTTTTAAATTATAGAAATATATGCTTTTGATCTCACAAAGTATAGATATTCTTGATTAGCATTAATCTATAGTCAATCCAGCTATGTCCGTCCGTCTGTCTGTTTGTTTCTTTGCTCTTTTAAGCAATTAAATTTAATCTTTCTATAAAAACTTTAAATGTGTAGCTTGCGTAAATATAAAAATTAGTCGGATCAGACTAATATAAGATATTTTTAAACAGTATATTTTTCATTCATTCATTGAAGGACAAAGTTTTTAATTAGTGTCAAACTGCAATGGTATCGTTGTCTTTTTTTATTATTAAAATAAATTTACTGTTCAGCATATATAATAATTCCATTATTCTTTTAGCGGCACTTATCTGGTCTATGATGACGGCGATGTTCATAAGCCACGTCTCAAAGAACGGGAATGGAAGAACAATGGTTTTCATTTCGATGATGTGGCCAAAGGAATGCTGACACTATTCACTGTATCCACTTTTGAGGGTTGGCCCAAGTTAGTTTTTCATTATTATTCTGCTATAAATACGTGATTTAATTTTTCTGCTATTCATTTTTAGTCTTCTCTATGTATCTATTGATTCGAATAAGGAAAATGGTGGTCCAATACATAATTTCCGTCCGATTGTTGCTGCTTATTATATTATTTATATTATTATTATTGCCTTCTTTATGGTCAACATATTTGTCGGTTTCGTTATTGTCACTTTCCAAAATGAGGGTGAACAGGAGTACAAGAATTGTGATTTGGATAAAAATCAACGTAATTGCATAGAGTTTGCATTGAAAGCGAAACCAGTGCGTCGTTATATACCCAAACATGGTATACAATATAAAGTCTGGTGGTTTGTCACATCATCATCATTTGAATATACGATATTTGTACTGATTATGATAAATACTGTGACACTGGCTATGAAATTTTATAATCAACCACCTTGGTATACGGAATTATTGGATGCATTGAATATGATATTTACAGCAGTTTTTGCATTAGAATTTGTCTTTAAATTGGCAGCATTTCGATTTAAGGTAAGAAATGTTATATATACAATGGAACTGGACAGAAAAATGATATATTATTCTTTTTTTTTTTTATAGAATTACTTTGGTGATGCTTGGAACGTTTTCGATTTCATTATAGTTCTTGGCAGTTTTATAGATATTGTCTACTCTGAAATTAAGGTTTGTAAAACTTGAAAATATTTAAGATTATCTTTATAATTAACTTGTTTTTTCACATAGAGCAAAGATACTTCCCAGGCCACTGGAGACATTATGGATGGGTATAAGAATAAACCCAAACCGGTAAGTTATATACATGTTCATTACATTTTTCAGGATTATTAAAGATTCTTTTTATTTCTAGGCTGGTTCCAATTTGATATCTATCAATTTCTTTCGACTCTTTCGTGTCATGCGTTTGGTTAAACTTCTCAGTAAAGGCGAAGGCATACGAACTTTACTCTGGACATTTATTAAATCTTTTCAAGCTTTACCTTATGTTGCCTTATTGATTGTGCTACTCTTCTTTATATATGCTGTAGTTGGCATGCAGGTAAATTTTCTTTAACATATATTTCTTTATCTAAATTATCTACTAATTTATATACTCTTCTTTCTTCTTACAGGTCTTTGGCAAAATTGCCTTGGATAATGATAATGCCATAACACCGAACAACAATTTTCAAACGTTCCAGCAGGCAGTTCTTGTACTTTTCCGTTCTGCTACCGGTGAAGCATGGCAGGATATTATGATGGCCTGTTCGGCCCAAGATGATGTTAAATGTGATCAGATGTCAGATTCATATGGTGACACCTGTGGTTCATCTATAGCCTATCCATATTTTATATCCTTCTATGTCCTGTGCTCCTTTTTGGTAGATATTAATAATGATATTCTTTTTAAAAGATTTCTCATAATGTTTGTAAACTTTCTTGCAGATTATCAACTTGTTTGTAGCTGTCATTATGGATAACTTTGATTATCTGACACGTGATTGGTCTATATTGGGTCCCCATCACTTGGATGAATTTATACGTCTGTGGAGTGAATATGATCCCGATGCCAAGGGACGCATTAAACATCTTGATGTTGTCACATTATTACGAAAAATCTCACCGCCTTTGGGTTTTGGTAAACTCTGTCCACATCGTATGGCCTGCAAACGTTTAGTTTCCATGAACATGCCATTGAATTCAGATGGCACAGTCCTCTTCAATGCCACACTCTTTGCTGTTGTACGCACTTCGTTGAGTATTAAAACCGAGGGCAACATTGATGATGCCAATGCAGAATTGCGTGCCACTATTAAACAGATTTGGAAACGTACAAATCCAAAACTATTGGATCAAGTTGTCCCACCGCCTGGCAACGATGATGAGGTTACTGTGGGCAAATTCTATGCCACATATCTAATACAAGACTATTTCCGACGCTTTAAAAAGCGTAAAGAACAGGAAGGTAAAGAGGGTCATCCGGATAGCAATACGGTTACATTGCAAGCAGGTTTGCGTACCTTACATGAGGTATCGCCTGCTCTTAAGCGTGCCATTTCTGGTAATCTAGATGAATTGGCCGAGGAACCGGAACCTATGCATCGTGTAAGTAACCAAGTATAATATAAAGTCAAGTTAAACTACAGTAAAAGAACTTTAAAGATCGTTTACCCTTTTATACAACTATCCTTTTGAAAATTATATATAATCTACTAGAATCATTAGGAAGTGTAAATATAAGTTAGATTTAAATTTGAAATCCGTGGCTTAAGAAAAAAGGTTTTTATAACAACTGGTTTGATTGCTCCTAAGGCTGCTATAGTCAACCGATCTGGATCAATTGAGAAATTTTTATATTTACCCCACTTACTTTGTTTAAAAACTGTGTTCACATTTAGGGAATTATACTATATAGGCAACTTACTTCAATTAAGTTTCAGGAAGCTGTTAAAAAGTATGTAAAACTAATACCAACTTAGTCTAGTTGCCACTATACTGAGAAACAAAATGTTTTTAATACCATCCTATAAAAGATATAACAGATTCCGATCAAAACTGGTAATTTCATAAGGATTTATACCAGACCAAATTGGGGAGAATATTTTAATAATTAATAATGTTGTTGATCTAAAACTTTTGCCTGGACCGATCGTTCATATGGAAGCCATATGATATAGGCGTCCGATCCAACCGGCCCCGACATATGTACAGCGTAAAGCAGAAAAAATAAAGTGTGTAAACTTTTACGACAATAGCTTTAAAACTAGGGGGATTTTTATCCAGAGAGACGGACAGATAGACCTAGTACGTGAATTAAGCTCGTGCTGATTAAGAGTGCACTTTAAGTTTCAGCTCTTATTTAATAAATATTAATATAATACCCTTACTTTTTTCTCATTTTAGCGTCACCACACACTCTTTGGCAGTGTTTGGTCTTCCATACGCCGTCATGGCAATGGAACCTTCCGACGTAGTGCCAAGGCTTCGGCTTCGCAAAGCAATGGAGCATTGACCCTGACCATTGGTGACTCAATGACCGCTGGTGTGGGTGGCAGTACAATTGTTTTGGGTTCAGATCCAGCCGGTGGAGATTATCTCTATGACAATTTGAACCGAAGTGTGGCTGATGGAGTTAATCATATTACCAGAAATATAATGCAAGCACGAATGGCAGCCAGTGGTAAATTGCAAGATGAACTTCATGCTAGTAGTGGCGGTGAATTAAGGACATTTGGGGAGAGTATATCAATGAGGCCATTGGCCAAAAATGGTTCAGGTGGTGGAGCATCAACAGTTACTGGCACCTTGCCACCCGAAGCAAATGCGATTTCTTATGAGTGAGTATTCGGGGTTATCTGGTGGAATGAATTAGGTTCCTCTTCTCTCAATATTGCAGTTGATCTTTTTTTGGTTGATCACTTAGCCGAAATAGTCAAATGACTTTAAACACATACACCCACATACGCCCACATCTGCCAATGTGTGTAGCATTATCGCTCACATAAATATATATAGATATTATTATATACTTCTCGTTAATTATGGCTTGCTGTTTAGTGAGTTAAATATTTTTATTCACTATACGATTTTATAATTTCTTATCTGTGGCATTTAGTGACGAGAGCTCTTTAAAGTTTGTAATGGACAAAAGGAGCCAAAACCAAGTAGAAACTTGGCCCAAAAAGATAACAAAAGAAAAAACAAAGAAAAAAAAACTATAAAATAAATCAATTAGTTGACTTAGCAAATTAGTTGCAAATCATCAAAAACAAAAAGAAGTAACATAAAAAACCAAACAAAGAACAAAAAAAAACATTCAACTTTTACTTTACTCAATCCCAAAAACATTAATTTCAGCAACCGCAATCGTGGTATTTTATTGCATCCATATAATGGTAAGCCTAAAATGCTGCAAATTGCAATAAAATTAACAAACAAACAAAAAAAAATAACAACAAATCGAACAATCAATAACAATCAAAATCAAAATTACTACTGCAGCAATTACAATACATAACAACAGCACAAAAAAAAAAAAAAAGAAAAACAAAAATAACAATACATAAACAAATGTTATTAACTTTTCTTATTTTGGTTTAACATTTTTCCCTTTTCATATTTTATTTATATTGTTTTATAAAATACATTTTCTCCTAACAAATTGTTTTTCTAAAATTTTGGTTTTATGTAGCTTTTTGCATAACATTTCTATTGTTTTTTTTTTTTCCTTTTTGTTTTAACCATTTATTGTACAGTCTGAGCCACCGAGTTCTGAGTTCTTGAACAAGTTTTATTGCCTGCGGCATGCCGAATACGAAAAAAAAAACAAAATCAAATTGGACAAAATTTAATTCAGATACCCACAAAGTATACAAAAAATACAATATATGTATATCAAACTTTTACATCGGCAAGCCGACGTATGAATGCTCTTGCAGTGATATCACTTAAAGGATTAGAAAGTTGTTTTTATCCTCTCCAGCATCTTTTTCTTAAAAGTTACTTGATGTGACTAGAAGTCAATTTTACGCACTTAAGAAGTTAATTTTCTAATTCACAGAAAACCAAAACTATACTGTTTTTACCGATTTGAGATTTGTATTATTTGTTATCTATATATTTTTATTTAAAGTTTATAAAAAATCAAACAACTTACTTATCTTAAAGAAGATAAGCCCCTTGATTATTGAATCGATTAAAGAAAATTGCAATCTAAGGTTTTATATAGGCCTATTCTTTAAAACCTTTTTCTAAAGTATCAAAATTTGCAGGAATATTTTGAAAACTCTAAGAATTGAAATTTTCTATATAATATTTACAATTTCCTTTAAGTAGCTATACTTTTAGAAAGCTTGTCTATACTTATTTACTTAAAGATATGTTCCTGACTAGTATTCCCAAATTAAGAGATCTATGGCATTGATTTATAGTCTTTATAACAAACAGAACTCAAAGAAATCTTTGGCATTTAGGTATATAAATTACAGCCTTTATATCTGACTGATGCCTCAAGTATATCAATTATAGTCCTTGTTACAGACTGATCCCTAAAGAATTTTGCAACTTTATTGAAAAAATAGAATAAAAATAGAATAAATTAACAAATAAATGAGAATTTAAAGGTCTACTTTTAAAATTAAAAGATTCTACTTCTCATATACATAGACTTAACTAAATAGAAAGATAATATATTTACCTATATATAAAACCGGCTATAAAGTATTCTGTCTAAAAGAAATATCATCTGCAAGGGTATACAAAAAAGAAATAATTGAAATTTTTATTTTTTCAATGTACTTTTGGCTGTTTGTTAAATTGCGGCAAAATTAAAACTTGAAATGAAAAAAAGAAACACTATAATTTAATAATAATCACTAGTAGAACACATACATAGTTTATATGCGGCATATACTTAACTATATATCTTACAATTAGAGTTTAGAAAATTTTGTAGAAATTGCGTAGTTTAGTTTCGATTTGGGTGCAGCTTTTTAACTAGAGCCTAATTAATAGAAAATGCTTACGCTGCAATGTATTTAAAATTTAGAATGCAAAAAAAAAAAAATACATATTAAGACATAAAAACCACATAAATGAAACACACACTAAATGGGGAAATCAAGTTGTATAAATTATTAGCAAACAAATATAAATTTAAAACAATATTTAATACCTAGTTAAACATAAATTGCAGCAAAAAATGATGCTGTTAAGAATATTAACTTAATATAATCTCAAAAGAGATTTTTATATGCGAGTTTGAAATCTCATTTCTAATATATTTAACATTTTTTTTGAAAGTGTTTAAGGTTTTTTAAAGCGTAAGTCAATCTTTTTACTCGAAAGTCTTTTTCATGCTGGAATAAGTTTCTGCTTCAATACAACATATAAATAATAAAGGTTAAATCAAGAAACAATATTTGGAATATTGGAAAAAAGTCTTGAACTATTTTATTACATTCTCCACACATTACATTTTAAATTAGATTTACCTACGACAAAAGATTAAAGTTTTTACCGAATCATTTACCGGTTAATTCAAATTCTGAATCTGAATTCGGTATTTCAGATTTTTTTTCGAAATTAGTTTAGAGATAAAGAAAGAGATCAATTTCATATCCTTTAAACCTTATTCTCTGTTTGAACGGTACAAAAAACCATGTTAATATCCGTTTTTTAACTGGGAAATATCAGGTCGACTGTTAACTCTTTTTAAATTTTCATATATAAGAAATAATTTAAATACAATTTTAGTAATATTTAAATTTTTTTTACATACTACAGAAGGGTAATTAACAAATTTATAATTAAAATCCCAAATATTTTTTTTTTCTATGACTTTGTTTTACATTTTCTATCAAATTGAATAACAATTTCTGCCTTAACCTTACCTTAATATAAACTGAATTAACTTTAATATTAAATAGCACAGAAAATTATAACGTTTTCAACAATTACCTAAAAATCAATCTAATATGAAGGAAAAAGTATTCAATTTTACAATGTCAGACTGTTTCGTCTAAATCAGTTTTATTTGTAATAATTTTATATGCTTCTAAACACAAATCAGTTTACTCCTACTATTTATAATTGAATTTACATTAATTCCTATCCTTGGATATTCTCCTACTAATCACACGATCCTAACATATCTATTTTCATACAAAACTTCTAAATACCCTTCACTCCATTATTATTACATACGAGTAAACATAGGGCCGACAATGGCTCCTTTTGTTGATTACAAACTAACAACTAATAATGAATTAGTTATATATAAATAATATTTACAAATCCAAACAAAATAAATTCTAATTAACTATTAAGTGAAAGTAATTTGTTTTTTTGGTATAACTCTTTTTTATAAAAATCTATTTAATTATAGCCTAAGTGATTCGGGTTTAAAAACAACCGAATGCTGAGAGTTTTGAACCATTGAATTTAAGAAAACACTTGCTGGATGAATGTCAAAGAGTTCCAACTACGTTAACAGAAAGAAAAACAGAAAATAAAAAAGAAAGAAAGACAAATGGTTTCCATTTTTAAAATGGAAGTTGTTCCTAGATTTTCAGTTTTCGTTTTGAAAAAAATCAAAAAAAAAAAAAAAAAGAATAAGAAAAACATTTCCCCCTCTCCTATGTATATCGATAAAGATCAATTGACATAACACCACCAACAACAACAACAACAACCTACAACTCAACAACAACAACAACCAGAACAAGCCAAGTACAACTATAACAATCCGAACAACAACCGTTTAACACGCACCAACAAATCTGAGACAAATCAAAAGGTTATCAAAGTTTATCCCAAGAAAAAAACAAAAATTATTAAAAAAAAAAAAACAATAAATAAAATACCGATATCAATGTCTATATTATTCCAAAATATTGAAAAATCCAAAAAAAAAAACATTATGTTATTGTGGCCCAAATCGAGTTGTGTGTGTGTGTGTCTGCCTTGCCTCCATATTATAGACCAAAAATATAATATTAAATTGCTAATCCGTATTATCCCCTCAGCCGATATCTGTACGTCTAATCCAAAAAAAAAATGTTACTTTAATACATATATGCCAGATTGTTGTTACTATATTCAATGTTGTCTTTGTCATCGCTTGATTTTTATTATAATTTCATTTGATTTGGGGTGGTATTATATATACATACATATATATAACCTTGGTGGTCCTTGAAAGGTGTCAGAGAGAATCCGTATTCAAAATCTCATTACACTGCTACAATGTACATAACACTTACATCACATACTTACTATATATACATATATACTTATACTATATACGCTTCAAAATGCCTTGTTATGGTACCTAGAACGCTTTAAATATATATATATAATGCCTTATATAGTGTATTCCTAATTTTTGATATGCTTAACATATCTAGCGATTGTTGCTTGCTTCAGCTTTAGTTTACTAACTAACCCATGTTTTGTATATACAGATTGTACAAATATTATATACATTAAACCTGTATTATCGAATGCTTAACTAATATCATAACTGTACCTTAAGAAGTAACATTATATTATATATATACCTAAAGCTTGATGATCATGTTTGGGATAGATAGAAAATTTTAACTTTAGAAAAAAGAATTTATCATATTTTATTCTTGAGTCTACGAAACTTTCAAATAGTAATTAGTTATATATAGTTTTTCGACATTAGTATTGAAAGTAATTAGTTATACCCTTGCAGAGAGTATTATAAAATTATTAATGTCTGTCTGTTTCTTTGCAAGAAATAGACCTCAAATTTTAAGGTATTTCATGGAAACTTGGTAGATAAGCTCGTTAGTTCATCAGGCAGATGAAGTGTGAAAATCAGTCGAATCGGATAACTATAAAATATAGTAAATTGACGTTAACCACAACAACCTTGAAAAACTTAGGGTGTGAAGCCCTTTAACCCGTATTAAAATTAATCTTATTTTAATTTTTTTTGCATTCGTGTTGTATATGTACTCATATACTGTACACCAAGTTTTAATCAGATCGGATAAGTATTACTATTACTAACATTGTAGTGTCGTAGTAGGTAGAGAGAGACAGGTGAAGGATATTAGAAAATTGAAAAAGAATATTATAGAACTGCAAGGGTATACAAACTTTGGTAAGGTGGAAGTTAAGTTCTTTGATTTTTATAACTTTATCTATACAATTTGCATATTTTATTTCGAGTATATAGACAGGATCAAATTTCTAGCTGTTAACATTCATTTGATGTTATTGACATCTCTTTGAAACTTAAATTTTAGCAGTTCATTTGCCTGAAATCTAAATTTAGTAAGCCTATAAAAAATATATAGAAAAGTGAGTTATTATTTAAAAATAAGAAATTATTTCAAGTTATTAATGAAAGAAAGTAAAGCTTTCAATAATGTAGAATTGCTTTACATAGGGACAGGTAAGAAGATATCTAAATTATTGATTCAGAAAACAAAGTATATAGAAGGGCAACAACATGATGATCAAGCTTTGTATTATACAACTATATAAATATATATATATATACTATATAATTTTCTATAAAATTTTCTAATCTGAGTTCCATTTTCCTATTCATGATGCTTATAGTCTACGCACCCAATGGTGCTATTCCTGGCCAAGAGCGCATGATCCAATCGACACCAGCTAGTCCTTACGATCAGCGTCGTTTACCAACTTCATCTGAAATGAACGGTCTAGCCGAATCATTAATTGGAGGGGTAAATATAAATATTAAAGCCATTTAAAAAATATATAAATTTGCAATTATAACTATTTGATTTCCAGGTACTCGCCGCTGAGGGATTGGGAAAATATTGCGATTCCGAGTTTGTTGGCACTGCCGCACGTGAGATGCGTGAAGCTTTGGATATGACGCCAGAGGAAATGAATTTAGCTGCCCATCAAATATTATCCAATGAGCATTCATTAAGTTTAATTGGTAGTAGCAATGGTAGCATATTTGGTGATGCAACTGGAGGTGTAGGAGGAGGAGCATTTGGTGGCAGTGGACCATCATCATTCTCATCGGGAACTTTGCAATCACCACCGATACCTGATAATCGTTTGAGACGTGTGGCCACCATGCAGACCACAACAGCCAATAATCACAAATCTCAATTTAGCCAAAATAATATGAATAATACTAGAAATTTGCCTACAACTAGCCAAAATAATATATCGCCCACGAAACAACAGCAACAACAATCGCCGCAAAGAGGTCCTGGACCAGCGTCCTCCTCATAGCATTCAAATGAAATGTCTTCTTGATGGAATTTGAAATGTTTGAAATCCAAACAAAACACAATTTTTTGTATAATTTTTAGCAAACAAAAAACATTTTTAGTAATCTAAATAAAAAAACACAAAACAAAACAAACATCCAATTAAAAAAAATTTGTAAAACTTGTAAAAAATGAAAAATTTATATCGTATAATTTATTGTTTTATGCCTTTTTGATAAAATCTACGATGGTTTACAACAACAAAAAGCCAACACATTGTACATTGAAACAAAAGAATGAAAAAAAGAAGAAGAATCCAATTATAAAAAAAAAAAATATATATATATTTTTTAACAAAAAAAAAAAAAACAAATTTAATTGATTAGTTATTATAATCATCAAATAATAATTATAATAATAATAATGGCATATATTGTACTTATACGATTTAGACGCATTTTATTTTTTAAGTATTTAATAATTGCGTAAATAATAATAAAACAACAAATGGAATTGTTTATTATGTAACAAAACTATAAAAGAAAATAACTAAATATTAATTAATTTATTAGCAAATTTTCAAAATGAATGAAACTGAAATTCAACCCCCAAATAAAAATGTATTTAAATTGTTATGATTGAATTTTTTGAATAAAAAAAGAGAACAAAAGAAAATGATGAGCAAATTACAATGATTGACTTTTATTTTAAATAAACAATAAACAAATTTTAATTATTGAAACACGAATGAGAAGTTATCTACTGAGACTCTAGTTATTAGAAAAGTATTTTACTTTATTCGATCACAAAATATAAATAAAACTGGAAAGATGGACTAACTTTGGCCCTACCGAAGTTCGAATACTCTTGCAAACTGTCTTGATTTCTATATAATTATATTAGAATCATTAGCAATTATGTAGGACTAGTGAAATCTAAATTTAAGAGTTATAGTCGACAGATTCTATAAAAACTAAATCAAGAAATATTCATATATGCCAAGTTTAAAATTATTAAATGTCAGGACAAGTCCTTTGAAAACAACTAATTTATTGATCTAAAACATTATTTTTGACCAATCGTTCTTATTGGTGCTATGGGATATATTCAAAGGATTCTAATAAAGTTTGGGATATACCTTAAGAAGTATATAAAATTCACAAATTCCTGGCAGTCCCTTTTAAAACTATCAAGTTGTTGATTTAAAACTATATCCTTGCCAGATCTTTCCTCTTGGAGTTGTACGATATGGTCAACTGATTTGGATAAAACTTCTGGATATATTATAGTTATAAGATATACTCATTATAGTTATAAGATATAGTCCATGCGATCGGGGTAATTCCGTGATAAACAATATCAGCTGTTAAACAAAGACTATGTTCAATTTCACTTCTGTAGCTTTAAAGGTCTTATAGGAGTTCGTGTTGATCTATAGATATATAAGCTCATCTCATAGAGCTGATCAAGAATAAATACATACACACATACTTTATATAGTCGAAGATGCTTTCATTTTTGAGATGCAAGCTATTGTAAATCTTGTTCAGTTTATAAAAGTATTCAACTAAACAATTTAACAGAATCAAAGACTGAATAAAACTATGAAACGAAATTACAAAGAATTATTTAATGGGTAGATTTGTCACCAGACTATAGTCAATACAGGTGGAAACTAATTTCTAAGAATTACATAGGTTCGATGTTGAATTTGCAGAGTATTTCGTAAAGAGTAACATGTTGCAGTTAGAAATGTTAATCATTTAAGACTTCTTCTTCTAGTCAAGTTTAATATACCCTTTTTGTAAGAGTAGAACAATATTTTTTCGTATATTGCATTGAGTTTTTTTTCTTAACGTGGAAAAATAGATAATCTTACAGCTCAACGCTATGAACACGTAGATCTCAGAGAGCTAGAGCAACCAAATTATAGCTTTTTTGACTAAGGAAATAAGCTGACCAAATTTCGTCAAAGTCAGACAATAAATATCGGAGATATATCTTTATACATATATGGTAAGTATAAGCGAGATAGCATGCGCTCGTTCCTGCCGCTTGTGAGATAAATTTTAGTTTAAATTAAAGACCAATTCAAAGGAGTTTTGTAAATTTTCTCTACCTGGCACAGGATAAGCTCAAAGTCGGCAAGGATAACCTGCTTGCTTCATTTTTAAGTTCAATTTTTAAAATTAAGGAATTTAAACTTTAGTGTTTTATATATTCTGGAATTTTAACATACGAAGCTTGCCCATAGCTAGCATCTGGTTTTTCATGCATATTCAACTGCATTCTTGCCTTTAGCCATGACCAGTGTTCTTTTCAACACTTTTGTATTTACACTCTAATTGAATTTTATAGCACTGCAAACCCTTCAAGCTCTTTTAAAAAATTCACAAATAAATTGAATAAAATTTTTATATATTTTTTCCCCCCAAATTTTATTTTTTGCATTTGCCCAGGGTGCAACCGACTTGTTGCCACCTGAAAACATAAGTTCAGTAGTGCGTAATTAAAGGAGTAAAAAAAATGCTTGGGGGGGTAAACTTCATAACTCATAAAACCAATGTACAACTCAAACCAGAACAGTTCCAATATCAAACCAAGTTGCAGAAACTGAGCACGTGGCCAGGTAAGAGCAGGTGACATAAGAGAGCCATGAGAGAGAGCAAAATTGCCAAACAAACAAAATTAATTAAAAAAGTGCAAATTGATTTCGCCTGTATTTTATAATCGATTTTACAACCAGAAAGCAAGGAATGACTAACTCTGAATGAGTGGATGGAAAGAGATGATGATTCTAGGGTTTCCATTTGGTTGAAACCTCTTTTGTATAAGTTAAGTTGGCATTCAATTTGAATAGCTTACAATTGTTTTATTTATATGTATTTCTATTTTACTTTTTTTCCTTCGTTATTCAACATCAATTTGACCTTCTGGTTTCTGCTAGAGTCCAGTGAGCGGCACGTGTTAATCTGCCACACAAAGGATTTAGTGCTGGCTACTGGCTCACAACCCACAATCGCATCCATATACATGTTCCCTTATACACCCACGACAACAACAACAACAATAACAACAACAAAACATTTTTACATCGATTTTCTGTCTTGTGCATTTTCTTCGAGTTTTTCTGTTGTTTTTCCTTTTTCTTTTTTTTTTCCTTTTCCGTTTTTTTCTTTTTCACTTTTGCTGCACGTTGCAATTTGGTGCTGTTGTTGGTCTTCGGTTTTTGCCAATGCCATTGTTTGACTTGGGCTAATACGAGTATGACTTGAGCCTGAGCTGCTGTGGACGCTTCTGCAGTTGGCAAAACCAAGGAGACGCATAGAAATGAAGAGAGAGAAAAAGGAATAGGAATGGGAGGGTTGGTTGAGTGGTAGGGAATACAACTGAGATTTCCAAAGACACGACACGGCCACGTCTCGGCCACGTTCACATCCCGTAGAACGTAGTGGACAAGGATAACGCAAGAAAATATTCTTAAATTAAATATTTGCTTGGTCAAAATCAGCAAAAGCTGAAGCACCATCATACCAACGACCCAGATGTAGGGTAAAAAGAAAGATTAGAATGGAGTGTTGGGAGTTGAAGTTGGGAGAGTTAAAAGAATATATGCAACTAATCATCATGACATTTACAATGGTTGCTTCATAAATATTTCACATGCTCTCAGGCGAGTTTCGTTCAAATATTCCAAACAATTGTCAACTGGGATCTAGTTCGTTGGCCAAGTACATAGTTAAATATTTCAAATTCAGCATCGATAGTATCTTAAGAAATGACTTGAAGACATGCCAAATTATTTGAAATTTGCTTAATATTGGGCAAAAGATTCGAAGGATTAGAAAATATAGAACACTTTAAAATTGACTCGAATTCTTATTTTATTAAGCAACTCGTATAATTGGTTATGGCTTAAATATAAAAAATTGCAATTGGTAGTTAAAGAGTTAACTTCATTTGAATTATGCTACTGCAAAATTATAAAATTAGTTATATTCAGAATGTCCTCCCCCATCCTCATCGTATTTTAGTTTACTGGCAACTGTAAAAACTGCCAACTAAGACCAGGGCCATAAACAAAATCCAATACAGACTCTAAAGAAAAGGAAAAAAATAAGTTCATTCAAAAAGTTCCAATCAAAAATTGCAAAACATAAAAATGCAGTTATGAGCCATGAACCAGCGCCAAGAAGTCTGACTGACATGGCGTTGACTTGCTGTCAGAGAAACTTTAAGTTTTTGGTGTAACACTTGTCGAAAATTCCACTCAAAAATTAAAATTTTTATAAATTTTTCAATTTGCTTAGGAAACTTTTCTATTTAGAGATGTAAAGCACTTTAAGCGAAATTAATGACAAAATTGTAGAAGTATTTTTCTTCTTTTAATTGTTGTATAAATATATATTATTGTTCATTGTTTGTGAAAGTATATATCTAAATATGTATATCCATAAATTTAGTTCACTTTTCTTATATATGATTAATATCCTTGTAGTTCTATTTACAATGTAATATTAAAATTATTTACAATAAAATTTAAGGACATAAATATACATTAACTTTTTCATTCCTTACACTCACTTGAACCTTATAGTAGAAAAAAATAAAGTATTCAGCTTTTCCATATACTTAACACTCACGATTCGAAACCTTATAGTAGCCGGTTGAAACTAATTTTGAAACTTGATCAACATAGACATCTTAGAAGCTAATCTACCAAGTTTCAATCAAATAGCTTAAAATTTAAGATCGAAAAGGTGAAAAGAAACAGACAGACGGACGGACGAATAGACAGATATGGCTATTTCGACTCGACTATTGATGCTGATATGGATTATAGATTTTTTTTGGGATGGGAAAGCATAATTTTTATGATATTTTTTGAAATATGTTTGGATAAGCTAAATTATTCACTTGTTAAATAAAATTTAAGTAAGGACTTTTCTTTCATTTCAAAATAGCACCAAAATTAAGTTCTACTAAAGCACCATATGATTAAGTTAAAAATGATTTAAAACTTTTTTAAAATATTTAAATAATTCTTAACTTTAAATGTATTTAAAGGAAGATGTTTAGATGTAGAGATGTAAAAACATTTCTGTGTGTGCGTGTGTGTATATGTATAATACATAAATGTAGGCAGCCAAGTTATAACAGTTCCTTCTCTCTATTACTAGTTAAACGGGCCATTACACAAGCTTTGCACACGGCATTTATGTAGTTTTTGCCGCCAGCCTAATTGGCCTCATTATGCTATACAAGGAATTGCGTTGCTCATTTGCGATTAACCGCACGTAAAGAAGCATAACTACACACACTCACACACGCACACACACATACGTATATAAAAACAACGCTTATATATATACATAAATTCAACCAAAATCAAGTCAAAGTCAGCGAGAAAAAAGTTTACACAATTGCCTGTCGGCATTATCTTTTGTGGCTTTTATCAGCATTTGAGCAGACAGACAGATGGAAAAACAAAAAAAAAAAAATACAAACACAATCAAACCATTCTTTGATTTGGCCTTAGTTTTCTATACTCTTTCTAATTATTAATTATAAGAGCTAAAACTAGCTTCTGGAACTAAATTTAATGTTTAATAATGCAAAATTTAGAGCGTTTTAAAAAATATTTAATATGTGGTATTAAGTGAACTATTGAAACCAAGGAAAATGTTTTAACAAATGGTACTTCTGTTAATAGTTTAAAGTTATCAATTGCTTTAGTATATATATATATATATATTTTAAAATAAATATATATATATATATATATATATATATAAGTTAACACATCCGGCCTGACATAAGTCATTGGCCAGAATTCTGCACAGCCAGCAGAGCTGCAACTATATTTCTGCTTGCCATGCAATTCCCTTTCCGCTGCCAAAGCTACACGCGCCGACGTCGCGAATTGATGATACAGCAAATATAGGTCAGGGCTAGTTTTCTTTAAGAATATTTTGTACACCTAGAGTTAGTCTTAATCGATCAATAAACTCGGAAGCTCAAATAAAAATCCATCTCTTACTTAGTGGCATAACACAAGTAGAGAATAATAATAATTGGCGCCCAACGAATTGTCTTAAGTACTCACAAAAATAAAAAACCCTGGGCAAGGAATTAAAACTGTCAGACCGGCATTTTACTTGCAAGGAAAAAAATCAACAAGTTATATAAAATAACTAAAACAAAAAACACCAACGAAAAATTATTAACAAAAACTAACAAGTTACATAAAATAACTAAAACAAAAAACACCACAAAAATTATTAACAAAAATCAACAAGTTATATAAAATAACTAAACAAAAAAAACAACAACAAAATTCATTAACAAAAAACCAGCAAGTTATATAAAATAACTAAAACAAAAAAACAGCAACGAAAAATTATCAACCAAAATCAAGAAGTTGTAATAAATATCTACAACGAGAAAACAATCAACAAAGAAAATCAACAAGTAACTGCAGAAGAAGACAACCAACAGTAATTTCAAAGAAGACAACCAACAGTAATTTCAAAGAAGACAACCAACAGTAATTTCAAAGAAGACAACCAACGGCAATTTCAAAGAAGACAACACATAGCAGCAAACTATTTTACATAAAATATTTTCCACATATTTAAAAGAAAAACATGTAAGTAGAGTGCTCATTTATAAATAAAATAAATAAATCAAAATACGTATCTAAAGAAGCAGAAATTATTGAGAGTGAATTAAATTGTATCTTTGTAAAACAAAAAAGGGAAGATTAAAAATAATTTATGAGTGAAAGTGACAGTAAGGACTACGATAGTGAGCTTGAAGAATTAATAAAAGATTTGAAAGATAAACTAGTAACAACAGTAGAAGTAAACAAAATGTCTTTCAATGAGGAAAACATGAAAGCAATTTTAGAATTTGCAGTTAATAGTGCAGTTACCAATGCTTTGCAAGGTCAGGCACAGGTATTTGAGAAACAAATGCAAGATATCAAAAACGAATTTAAGAATCTAACAGCGTCCGTACCAGAAGTAGAGGCTTTCAAAGATGCCGAGATAATTCCGGGCATCGAGTGTAATGAGGCCTTAGATATTGTGAAATCGGTACCCGATTTCGAAGGAAAAATTGAAACATATGTTTCATGGCGAAAAGCCGCACATACAGCGTACAAAATTTTTGAGTGTCATGACGGAAGCTCAAAGCATTATCAGGCATTGGCCATTCTGAGAAACAAAATTAAAGGGTCGGCTGATATGGTACTTTCTTCCTATGACACACCCTTGAATTTTAAGGCTATAGTAAACAGGCTTGACTTCGCTTATTCTGACAAAAGACCGATTTATATAATAGAACAAGAGTTGTCCGTATTAAGACAGGGAAGTTTATCAACCATTCAGTACTATGATGAAATCGAAAAAAAATTGACACTTTTAATAAACAAAACAATCATGACATACGATTCAGCTATAGCTGCTTCCCTTAATGAAAAATATCGAGCCGATGCATTGAGAGTATTTATTTCAGGCACAAAGAAATCCCTCGGCGACATTTTATTTTCGGCAAGACCTAAAGACTTGCCATCAGCTCTGGCTTTAGCACAAGAAGTTGAGTCAAACCACGAGCGTTTCCAATTCGCAAATAGCTTTGCAAAAAAATCCGAAGAAAGAACTCAAAGGTATGAACAGAAAAATGCTGTAGAGAACAATTCTCTAAATCCCTTTAAGACTCCATTTTTTAAACAAAAACCCCAATTTGTAAATAGCCCAGCTATAAGACAAGAGCCGCCGCAACCAATGGATATTGATAGTTCTTCGCGGTTTAAACAACCAACTCAATATCAAAATCAAAACAGCAATTCATATCAAAATCAGATTTCGAAAAGACCAAATAGTGGAACGGCCAGGTTCACCGGCCCTAAACAACAAAGAATTAACCATGTATCAATAGAGGAAATCCCCACACGTATGTCAGATGAAGAATATCGAACACTGGCAGAGTCCGAGGCATCAGACATCGATGATCAAGACCAGCCCCAAGAAATTAATTTTTTAGACATAGCTCCCTGCTACCGTTCGTAGAACGATCGATAGCAGGAAAGACAATAAAATTACTAATAGATACAGGCGCATCGAAAAATTATATAAAACCGATGCCAGAACTAAAAGGGGTAACTAGCGTTGAACAAAAATTTTTGGTTAAGTCACTTCATGGCTTTAACCCAATTCAAGAAAAATGCCTCATGCAACTTTTTGGCATCAGGGCCACATTCTTTCTTTTGCCAAATTTAACAACCTTTGACGGGATAATAGGACTTGACCTATTAAAAGAAATTTCTGCCACTTTAGATTTCAAAAACAGCATGCTTAAAACTCAGTCCGGATCCGAAAAAATTCAATTCCAAAAATGTTCAAATGTTAATTTTACGGAGATAGAAGATATAGAAGTACCCCCAGAAATCATGGAAAAATTTAAAAAAATGTTAGGGAAAAGAATAGGAGCTTTTGCTGACCCAAACGAAGCCTTACCATACAACACGAATATCATAGCCACAATCCGAACAGAAGACGAAAACCCGATCTACTCTAGGCATTACCCATACCCGTTAGGGGTCTCAAACTTTGTCAACAGTGAGATTAATGATATGTTAAGGGATAACATTATCAGACCATCAGTATCCCCTTATAATAATCCGTTGTGGGTAGTCGACAAAAAAGGAGTAGACGAACAAGGAAATAGGAAAAAACGCCTTGTTATTGACTTCAGAAAATTAAACTCTAAAACAATCGATGATAAATACCCCATACCAAATATCACTGCAATTCTTTCAAACCTCGGACAAGCCAAATATTTTACAACTCTTGATTTGAAGTCAGGATTTCATCAAATCCTTCTCGCGGAAAAAGATAGGGAAAAAACCGCATTTTCTGTAGGAAATGGGAAGTACGAATTCTGTAGACTTCCCTTCGGATTAAAAAACGCTCCTGGAATTTTTCAGCGGGCAATTGATGACGTCCTTCGCGAACAGATTGGCAAATCATGCTATGTCTATGTAGACGACGTGATCATATTCTCTGAGAATATGGAAAACCACGTCTACCATATTGCTTGGGTATTAGATAAACTGTATAACGCTAACATGAGGGTATCACGAGAAAAGTCTCACTTTTTCAAGGAAAAAGTCGAATATCTTGGATTCGTGGTTTCCCGGGGTGGTATTACAACCAATCCCAGTAAAGTGGAAGCAATTGGCAAATTCGAACAGCCTACCAACCTGTTCCAAATAAGATCATTTCTCGGCTTAGCAGGTTACTATAGGTGTTTCATAAAAGACTTTGCATCTATAGCTAGACCATTAACTGACATACTTAAAGGTGATAATGGTAAAGCAAGTGCTGGACAGTCAAAGAAAATTCCAGTAAGTCTCGACGAAAAGCAAAAATTGTCTTTCGAGAAATTGAAAAACATCTTAGCCTCAGAGGACGTAATGCTTCTATACCCTGATTACCAAAAACCGTTTGACTTGACTACAGATGCTTCGTCGTTTGGTTTAGGTGCTGTCTTGTCACAGGAAAAGAAACCAATTACGATGATATCTAGAACCCTAAGAGACAGCGAAATGAATTTAGCGACAAATGAACGTGAGCTACTCGCGATAGTGTGGGCTTTGAAAACCCTTCGAAACTATTTGTATGGCGTAAAGAATTTAAATATTTTTACTGACCATCAGCCACTTATATTTGCCGTCTCGGACAAGAACACAAACGCGAAAATCAAAAGGTGGAAAGCGTTCATCGATGAGCACAATCCCCAAATGTTTTTACAAACCGGGAAAAGAAAACTTCGTTGCCGATGCTCTCTCAAGACAAAATATTTATGCCTTAGAAGACGACATCCCATCAGACTTAGCCACTATTCATAGTGAACAGTCTTTAACCTACACCATTGAATCCACAGAAAAGCCAATTAACTGCTTTCGAAACCAGATAATTATCGAAGAAAGCGTTACGGATTCACAGAAAATCATCATAATGTTTGGGAAAAAGACAAGAAATGTCATATATTTTTCAGACAGGGATAACCTCATAGAGAAAGTATGTGATGCAGTAAAAAAGGACGTAGTAAACGCTATTAAATGCGATCTGCCAACTTTGGCATTCATCCAAAGCAAATTAGTCGAAGCCTTCCCTTCCACCAAATTTTGGTATGCCAATAAATTGGTTATTGATGTCCATGACAAAAACGAACAAAAAGAAATCATAGTTGCAGAACACAATAGAGCTCATAGAGCAGCCCAAGAAAACATAAAACAGATACTTCAAGATTATTTTTTCCCTAAAATGACCCACTTGACTAATGAAATTGTCGCAAACTGTAAAATTTGTAATAAGGCAAAATATGACCGACACCCACAGAAACAATATATCGGCGAAACCCCCATTCCCAACTACGTTGGAGAAATACTTCATATTGATATATTTTCCACAGACAGAAAATATTTTTTAACTTGCGTTGATAAGTTTTCTAAATTCGCCATTGTCCAACCAATAGCCTCTAGGACAATAATTGATATTGAACCTACAATATTGCAACTCATGAACTTCTTTCCCCACACCAAAACTATATATTGCGATAACGAGCCATCACTAAATTCGGAAACAATAAAGTCCCTTTTAAAAAATCATTTTAACATCGAAATTGTAAATTCTCCCCCGTTACACAGTACCTCAAATGGGCAGGTAGAAAGATTTCACAGCACTCTAGCAGAAATTGCCAGATGCCTGAAACTAGAAAAGCAATTAAACGATACAGTTAACCTTATTCTCCAGGCAACAATAGAATACAATAAAACGATACATTCGGTCGTCAATAGGAAACCAATAGAAATAATTCATAAATCCTCACCGGAATTTGAAACAAAAATAAGAAATAAAATCATTAAAGCACAAGAATTACTCCTTCAGAGACAAAACATAGATAGGAGAGATAGGACCTTTCAAGTAGGCGATAAGATATTGATAAAATTAAACAAGAGACTTGGTAACAAATTGACACCCTTGTTTGAAGAAGTCACGGTTGAAGCCGATTTGGGGACAACGGTTCTTGTCAAGGGGAGGGAGGTACATAAGGATAATATTAGATAAACAAACCATCCTTCTAGTACTCATTCTCTTTATTCTTAATAGGGTTTGGATACTATGCCTTTTATTGCTAGGACCAATGACAACCGGAAAGATAACGGACTACTCAAACTCTGAATACATCCCAATACTGGACGGAAACGCTATCATTTGGAAAGATTTTGAAATCCTCAGACACTCAACTAACCTTACGTTGTACGCGGAAATTACCGAGGAGACAACCTCATTGATGGTTCATTTCCCTTTATCTCATATGAGATTAATCCTGGAGTCCGACGTAAATCATATAAGAACATTATTGGAAACAGTTAGCATTCATCATAGACAAACTAGGAGCATTAATATACTAGGAACAACCCTAAAGATAATAGCAGGAACACCAGATTTTAATGATTTCGAGGAATTAAAATTCCAACAAAAAGAACTAGCAAATTCAATAAATAGGCAGGCATCAATAAATACAAAGGTTCAAGAGAAAATAAATAAATTAACAGAGTCAGTAAATAGCATCATTAAATTTGCAAAAGAGAAACAGATCGAGACAGGTGAACTTTACCGAACTTTACTCAATAGAAACAGAATTATAATTTCGGAACTCGAGACTCTAATATTGTCAATTACACTTGCAAAGATACAAATAGTGAACCCGGTAATTTTTGATTCAGAGGACTTAAAGAAAATCGTAAATGAGCACTCTGCAGGGTTAACTATAACTGATCTAATTGAAATATCTCTTGTTAATGTAATATTAGATAATAATTTCTTACATTTTATTATTAAATATCCCAACCCTAGTTTAGTTTGTAAAAAAATAACCCTGTTTCCAGTTCAGAAAAACGGATTAATACTACACTTCGACGGAAATAATAACGTCGCAGACTGCGAAAACAAAATAATACCAATCACAAATTGCACCGCTACGCTCACCTCCACATTCTGCAAGCAACTAAATTCTACAACCTGCGCCCAGCAGCTCCACTCAGGAGGCATTGCACACTGCGACACCCGCCCTGGTGATTTACAACCGATGGAGATGATCGATGACGGAATCATTATTATAAATGAAGACACGGCCGTAATCCAAACGGAGAGCGGCGCCAGCACAACAATCCATGGAACTTATTTGTTGACGTTTGATGAGGAAATTCAAATAAATGGGTCTCTTTATAAAAACACTAAAAATATCGTCAAAAGGCACCCAGGCTCACCAACGTCAACCACACTCAATATTACTGGCCATAGGAAAATTTTGAGCATGCCATACCTTCAAAGATTGAACTTTGAAAACCTTCAACATATTGGCAGCATCGAGAAGAACCTGAAATTATGGCCTGTGATAATGATCACCCTATTTGTCATCATTCTAGCCGCTGTATTCATTGGTTATAAAACCTTAAAAAAATGGAGAAACAACAGAAAGCAAGCATCGCTACGTATTGTCATTGACACCCTGAGGAAAACCGGGGACGGCCTTCGAACTAGCGAGGGAGGAGTTAACACATCCGGCCTGACATAAGTCATTGGCCAGAATTCTGCACAGCCAGCAGAGCTGCAACTATATTTCTGCTTGCCATGCAATTCCCTTTCCGCTGCCAAAGCTACACGCGCCGACGTCGCGAATTGATGATACAGCAAATATAGGTCAGGGCTAGTTTTCTTTAAGAATATTTTGTACACCTAGAGTTAGTCTTAATCGATCAATAAACTCGGAAGCTCAAATAAAAATCCATCTCTTACTTAGTGGCATAACACAAGTAGAGAATAATAATAATTTATATATATGTATTTTATTTTAAAAACATGTTTCATTATTTATAAAAAGAAGAAAGCATTCCTCCATTTCTAGAATCTTTCTGTTCATTAGTTGTAATTCTCCATATAACATCTGGACCAAAAAAGTCTGACAGTAAAAATATTAATTGATTAATCAATCAACTATTAAAATAAACCAACTAATAAGGATCAAATAAACAAATTAGATAATTAGCTGCTAAAGTTATAGACGATATCTAAATCAAAGGAACTTAGCACTGCTTCTAAAGTTAAAGAAATAATCTACATTAAAAGTTTCTAGCACAAAATTGTAAATAAAATTATTAATTGGATAACAACTAATCTTAAAATTTAATCAGAAGTACAAAGCAGAATAGTATAAATACAAGTATTAATCGGTTGAGTCAAAGTTTTGAAATTCTTTTAAAAATAACTTCTTTTTTTTAAAGAAACTTACTTAAAAATCTTGCTTATTACCTTAAAAATGTTACCAAATTTATGCCCCAGTATAAACTGTTGTCTAAAAATAATATACCTTGTTGCAAAAGGGTAAATAGAAATTTACCCACTCGATATTTTGTTTCATTAGAAAAGGCGGTTATATGAGAGAAAAAAAAGGAAAATAATGAAAAGAGGGTTAATATAGCCTCCAGGATGTGTAGCAAAACAAATTTGCAAAAAAAAAGGGCAAATATAAAAGGAAGAAGAAATATAAAAGAGGGTCGCGGAAAAATATTAATTACATTGGCCAAAGGGCTAGTCGAAAAAGTGTTGATAAATGAGGCAAAGTTACCTTGATGAACGTTAAAAGAATGCCTATTAGATAAAGGAAAGTAGTATATCCTGTTACATGTATGAATTGAAAAGTATATGAACTAAATATATAGCTATCAAAATATATAAATGTTGAAGCTTGTTAACTTCTTTGAATAAAGAAAAGCCTTTAGTTTAATTTAGAATCTAAATTTTAGATCTTACTATTTCTTATAAAACTAAATTATCTACTTCTATATAGTTCACTTGTATAATTCTTTAAAAATTCCAGAATGGAATTTTGGATTTGTTCTTATGTAAATAAATGTTTCAATATTTCTAAATATTTGAATATTTCTAAATATTTCTAGATCTAAGAAGTAATCTTATTAAACCGAATTTTAATATTTTTTTCCATTTTTGCTTTTATTTTATAGTCTTGTTATTATTATGTAAAGCTTTGCTTTAAAAATGGAGCAAAATATTCTTCTTAATTTAACATATTAAAACAATAAAGCGCTTTGGGGTGCTCACAGATGATATATGCAACAATTCAGGAGCACACGCTGACATTCTTTATAAGATTAAACCAGAAACAAGGGAGGCGAAAAAAAAAAAAAAAAAAAAAAAAAAAAAAACAGCGCAACTTCTCACTTGACGATGCGGCGGAGCAGGAATATGGCCATAGAAATATGTCACAGCATGCGAAAGTGAAAGACAGTGACAAAAAACCGAGGTGTAATATCCTGTCTGACAACAACACAACAGCAAAAAAAAAAAAAAAAGACAAAAAAACAAAACCAAAAAAAAAAAAAAGGGAACAAGCACAACAGTAAAGGAAATGGGGAGCAGAAAAAAAGTGAAGAACAGGATAAAAGAGAGGACAACACGCCAGGAGGTGGCTGCCAAGCATGAGATGCCATAGAAGTTAGCTTAAGCTTATTTAGTTCCTTTTCCATCTTTATGAAATGCAGCTCTCAAGTCCTTATCTCGTAAATAGTCTTTTCTTTTTTAGAAAAGCAAATCTTATTTTACTTAATTTTAAAACTGGTCAGTTAAGTGATTTATGCATTCGGTTAAATTAGGTCTTGGAATAAATATATTAAATATTTCTACTTTTAAGCTAAACAGAATTTTGTAGTTAATGAAATTTACAAATCAACAAAAAAGGTTAATTAAATTATGGAATTTAAAAATAAGTTTTAGTTTTCTTTTATGTTACAGCTACTAAAATAGTTGCTATAAAGAGAATTTATATTACTTTAAGTCTTTGATACAATAATATCTAAGAAGTTGCCTCTTATGGGAAGTTGGAATTCGTACTCCCATAGAGTTTGTATGTATGATTAAGTTTATTGATTTTAGATTCGATTAAATAAGTATTTTGTTAATTAAGCACCTAATTAGGTGATTTCTTAAAGTTTATACTTTCATTTTGATCCTCCATCTTATTTTTTTACGGAGAGAGTGTAAAGCTGGAGAAACATTGATAAAAAAACATCGATGTATAGCGTTTTTGAAAATATTGATCATTTTTTTCAAATTACGATACATTTTTGACGAAAAGTTAATTTAATAACTTATATTTTATTAAATTTACGTTTTAAGTTATTTATTGCGAGTAAAATAACATTTAACGTGATTAGAACAAAACTTGCTATTCAGGTAAAATAAAACACTTCATACCAAGTTTCAACCACATAGCCTTAAATTGAAGGTCTGAAAAAGCCGAAGCAACAGACAGATGAATGGAAAGATATGGCTAGATCGATCAAAAATTAAAATTAAAATAAAAATTTAAATTTAAAATTAGTACAAAAATTTAATAAAAATATAAAAGTCTTTGCCAACACAACTTATATAACAAAATAATATACCCAACTATATTATTTTATAGGGATCGAATATTGAAGTTATTCTTATGCTAAATTAAAGATCTCTCTACCAACATTTTTGTATGGCTAATATCATCGAGACAGTAAAAGTATTTACAATTTTAGGTACTTATTTAATGTTATTAAAAAATGGTTTGCTAAATTCTAGCTATCTATCACTCTCACTTCGCATTAAGTAAACGGACTTCCCAGTCAAATATTGACATATTGAAGGGCAACAATCTTTCGCTTATTGAATCCGAGTACACTTTACTCATGGAGCACGTGGCCGATTGTTGTAATTACCGCGTCTCGTTAGAGATTTCCGGCTCGTAGCCAATTTCAATATTTAATCGAACCCAAAACACAGATCCATGGACAAACTTTACCTTTGCTTGTTCATTTTGTACACGAATTTGGTTTGTGGTAGGAGTATGTGTCAATATGCCAAGTTTTCGGCTTCTTTGGGGGTGGCTTTGGGTATGAAAGGAAATGGCCCAAAGGCGCTTAAGCAATTGCTGCATTGCATAAGATTTCGGCGGCTAATCATTGCCCTGACTAAAATGAAGTTAGTTGAAATTGTATTCCCAAATGATAAAGGTAAATGGAAACTAGTTCAAATGGAATGAGTTTGATTTATGGTAAATATAGCAAAGGCAGGCCAAAAAAAAAATAATAAAACTTCAACTAGAGTTTTTGAATTCTTCTTTTTAACTCTTCTCTCATGAAAGCTATTCAAAGATATTTTTACAATTTGTAATGTATTTTCTTCACAAATTCAGTATACGCTAGAGTGTGTCAATTAAAAGACCAGACATTTGCATTAAGTGCAGGAAAAAGGAAAAGGCAAGAACTCTGAACTATGAGCCGGATTTACCAAGATATATATATATATATGTATGTATATATACATTTATGAGAAGCTTACTCATGATACTTTGCCCTGTCTGTCAGAATAGGAAGCACTTAATAAATTCTAAACAATTGTTTGTAGCAACAAAAGGAAACTATCATTGTCTACTTTGCTCTGTAAATCAAAGAAGGGTCAATGAACCACTTGACATGACTGTACTTTATAATTATAAGTCTCTTACTCTATCCATTTTCATACACTCTGTCCTGACCGAGTGTCTGTCTGTCTGTCTATCTCATGTCGAGTGTGTGAAAATCAAATTTTATGCTTGGCGAAATACTGCAACCGCATTCGCCTCTGTATCTGCATTTGAATTAGAAAATTACAAACGGGGGTCACATTTGAACAACATGGAAATATGAACCCAAGGCTCACACATTTTCAAATTTCCATTCAAGCGAATTTTGTGACCTGACCAGTGACATGTTTGCAATTAGCACATCAGCGATGCAATGCCATATTATCTCAACCAACTGACCTCCACTTATCCGCCATCCTCCACTAATCTTTCCTGGATAAGGTTCCAAAATGTGATGCCATGTGATTGATGCTGGTCCCTGGCAAAAGAACTACAACGAAAATTAGTTTATAATTTTTGGTCAAAACATCTACAATACCAAAAATCAAATTGGGTTGACCAAATGGAAAGTATGTGGATATGTTAATTACAAGTTGAAGGTTCACTGAATGCAATTATCTCAGAGTGCAACAGGTTAAATTATTGAATTTTTCATTTTGTTTAAGATTCTATATAGTTAAATCATACAAAAAGTAAATGTATGATATGCAAAAGATATAGATCTAAGTGAAGAGTTATATATATTATGGTAGATTATATCTTTTGGGTGTTGGTGCCTCCAGAGATTACACAAACTATTTATGTTGTATCGTATATCTATATTAATATTTATCTACCTTTTTTTAAGAAGGGGTAATTTAAAAGCTTCTTTCATTCGGAAATTATTGATTTTTATAAATTAGTATCTAGGACAGCCGTTTTCGAGTATATAAAAACATATAATAGAGACAGTCTGAAGATTTCGATTCCACATTCTTTAGCTGAGTTTTAGTAGTATTAAGCCTACAGAAACTTAAACTTAAGGAATTTGTTATACTATTTACTTAGTGTTTCAACAAATTATCTTTTAAAAACGAATTGAAAAACCCCAATCTCTAAAATTCAAATAGGAAGAAGCCAAAGAAATGGTTTTAAAAACCAGTTAATCCAAATATATATTAAAAACTTCTGATAAACTTTCATACATAAAAGACTTTTTATTCATTTCATAGCAGATACAAATACAGAACCATGTCTTAAAAGTTTATAAAGTCTCATTAAAATACTTTTATATAGGATTCATATAAAATTTACACATTTTACGTGATTTTTACTCATGCAGAAATATGATTACCTTTCATATGATCAAAAATTCAAAACAAAAATAAAATTCATTTGCTTTTGCCTTTGATTTCCTGCAAAAGCATTAACACAAAATTTAGTTGACTTTTCAAAAAGAAGATTTTCCTGTTTTAACAACAACAAAAAAATATATACTAATATTCAACTCACGTACGACGTAAAAAGAAAGCAAAAAAAAAAACGGAAGCATAAACAAAATGGAAAGTAAAAAGGGAATAAACAAATTTCGTTGTAAATTGCAGTCAACAAGTGAAGATTTATCTTGGCCAAAATGAAAGAAAAAAGAAAACGAACGAAAGAAAAAAAAGGAAATGAGCCATGGCCTCTGATTAATTTAATGGAAATTGCGAATGCAAATTGCAAGTGAATCAAATTTGTAAATGCATTAAATCGATTAGAAGAAGAGCTACCAAGCCATCAACTGTCGTTTGGTGAGATCCTTGAAATTCGATTATCCATTTTCTTGGTCTGCATTAAAATCAAATTGTTACTAAAGTGAAACAAAATTTGTTTATACCGGGGAATGCACTTGAAATGTGGCAAACAGTCAGTAGTCCTCAAAAACAAGCCAACCAATAAATACAATCCTCCCGCCCCCACCCCCTTTCATCTCAATCCTCTATTGCAGGCGTGGCATTAATGCGACAGACGACAGGCGATGACTTTTAGACTTCAGTGCTTTTTCGATTCCCGTTGTCGTTTATATTTTGTTGTTTTCATTCTCTTGTTACCATTGGTAACTTGGGTAGATCTGGCTAAAGGCAAGCCAAATGCATTAAACTGACTAAAACTCTTGTAAAAGTTGTCCTTAAACTTGACTTTCAAAAATCTTGTTCGATTCGTTGGATTACACTCTTAAATGTATCAGATATATCGGAAGAATATACCATTAAAGTGAAGTTTATCAAAAAAAAAAACACTAAAAACTTAAACTGAAAACTAAATCAAACTAAAAACAAAAAGAATCATTAAACACTAAAATTAAACTAAACTAAAATAAAATCAAAAAAGGATCGATAAAAACTATAATCATAAAAAACGAAAAATGATTGCTTAAAAATAAACTAAACTAAATTCAAAAAATAAGTAAAACTTATCATTCTAAAAAAATGATTACTAAAGTAAAAAAACGTATTTTCCAAAACTGAAATTTTCTCTTAGTTTATTTAAAAAACGGATGTAAAAATCTTGAAGCAAAAGGACGTGGTAAGAGAAATATTTTGTTTATAGAATCTTGATCTAAGATCTTATAGAAAATCATAAGTAAAAACTTTTTCCCATTTTAACTAATTCTTAAAATAGAAACTTTCTAAACTTCTAGAGCATTATTATGGCTATGAGTTTCAAAATCAAATCCTTGATGTAAAGTTCTTTCCTTCTGTTTTTTTTTTTTTTTGCTTCTTCTGCACTTACAACTTTGCATCATTCTTTTTCATTTCAGTTAGATGAATGAATGGATGTTTTTTTTTTTTCTCTGTGATTGTTGTTGTTGCTTTTGCTGGTTGCTGAGCTCTCTAAGTTGTTGGCTTTCCGCCATGGTCTGACTGGAGCCTAGGCCAACGTCAAAACCAGTTGGCGGCCTCTTAAAACGGATTTGTGTCTCACTTCTATTCTATACCAAAATGGTCGCCACTATGTCGTCAACAACTTGCATTATTTATTTAAGTTTATTTTGGTCCAGTTAAGATCTAGAACAACAGATATCATTTAGAATATCTTTAATAAAACCTATTGATTGCAAATAGTTAAAAAAAAATTTTAATTCACAAAAGGAAATGAGTGTTAAATAAAAGTTAGAGAAATAAAAATTATTATATTAGTGCACATAAATATATATTTTAACTTAGTTGATGATATTAATTGCTTATATTACTACACATAAACATAACTTTTAACTTGATTACTTAATACTTTTAACTAAGTTGCTTAATACTTTTCAATACTTTACTTATGGACGGAACCCTCAATAGAATTTCTCCACATAAAAATATTTCCGCATTAACTCAGAATCATAATTTTAGATATATTTAAAATTTTTCTCATGAACTAACATAAAACCACAAAGCTTTTCCCGGCTAATAAAAACCAAATATAGCTTAAAACTTTTATATAATATTTATTATACAAATGCATTTCAAAGCTTATTCACATTCTCATGCACATTTAGTTAATTAAATAGAAGAGGAGATAGCAACATGAGAATTTTGGTATTTTGTATTAAAGTTAAGTGAGGCTAATTAGCAAATGCCTTTAGTATGTTTTAATTATTAAATATAACATTTAATTGTATACAATTTGTCAATATTTTAAGATATAGGATGGCAATTTGATGCTTAAAATAAATATTATATATGACTTAAGCATTTACTCTTCACTTTAGTTCACTTCTCTATCTTCCTCTCTCTCTCTTTCTCTCTCTATTGGCTAATTAGTTGCACATTTTGGTTTATTGATCAACAGTATTTGGCTAAAATTTTAATGTTGTAGTGGAAATAGTCATTGATAACTGTATTTAAATATTTATGCAACAACAAATCATGACAAAAGTTTGAAACATTTGGTTTTTGGGTTACCATTTCTGCTTATTTTGCATAAATTTTATCAAGGAGTTAACTTTGTGAGGGGTGCCCTCTGTGTGTGTGGGTGTTAAATTAGTTTAGAAATTGTTGTCGCAATAAATATATTTGCATTTTCGTCGGTTCAACAATATGTTTGCTGTCCACACACATTGGAGATTGTGTTGTGTTTTGTTTTGGCTTTTGAGGGAGGATATTGTGGTTTGGTTTTTGTTGTTAGTTTGTGGGTCTAGATTTAGAAAGGAGCAAAGAGAGAGAGAGAGAAAGAGAGGAAGATGTAAGAATGGGACTTGTAGTTGGTTTATTTTTGAGGTAAAGGATAGTCAGTTTGGCCGATTAAAATGAGTTTGGTATGAAATTTTTGAGGTTTTCATTTGGCAAATAATTTTAAATATCATAAATGGTAATATTTTTCAAAAATCCTTTATACTAGTTAAGACTTTTGTAAAGCATAACATATATATATTTAAAAAATATTTAATTTATACACTGTTACTAAGTAAGAAGTAATTTTTTATACAAATTCTTATGAAAAAAAAAACATTTAAAATAAAAATAAATTATATTTATTAAAACAACAAAGAGTTTTTATTTAAAATCTATTTACTTTTTGACTTCAAACAAGAAAAATTATCTTATTAGCCTTACAATTGATTTATCTTTAAGACTTTTTGTCAAAAATAAATTTATGAAAAATAAATTTCTTTTAATGTCATTCTTGTATTTCACAAAATATTTGTTTGCAACAAGTTTCCTTCAGTTAAAATATATATGTATGTACATATATATACATATGTATATATATATGTATATCCATGCATACCTTCATATTTTTATGGCACATTTTATGCAATTATTTGCGTGAACCTTTCCGGAAAAGTTTTACACGCTGCTTTGACTTTTAACTGCGTGACAATTCGAAAAGTGCTTTACATTTCTCGGTTTTCTTTCTGTAAGTTGTGATTTTATTTCTTTTTGTCTTTTTTTTCAGCTTTTCACGTGACTTTTGCTTGGAGTTAAAGATTTGTCACGTGCATTTTGGTGAATTGTTTTTAAAGCTTTCATAACTCAAAAGAGGTTACAATAGTTGGTTTGATCATATAATTCAAGTGTAAAGTTAAATTATATTTTATATGAAATTTTAAAATTTAATAATTTTTATATTAATATATGCAAAACTTTAAACATCTAAGCCGAACCAAATAGTTCAAAAACTTACTTACCCAGAACTAATAAATATTTAATATATATAAGAAGGATTAAAGTTCAGCTACCTACGAAAACATTTTTTATTTTGTTTGCTTTTTTGTTCGAATTTTTCGATTTTTTTTTATGGTTTTTATGTTATTTCCTTTAAGAATTTATGTAAAACATATATCAAGTATTTATTGCTCGTGCAATCCATTTTAGTTAAAATATTTTCTGAAATTGATTTTAAATTAATTTTAGAAAAAAGTTTAACCATTCTTATGCAAAACAAAAATAAAATACAGACGCTTCTTTTTCAACAATTTTTTTAAGTAAAAGAAGTTCAAAGCTTTCTTTTTCAATGAGTGATTATATATTAATATTTTTATAAACAAGATCAGTTCTCATAATTGCATAATATTTGAGATATTTTATACAAATGTATTCTCATCTCAATTTCAATCAACAATAACAAGCAGTACACTTCTTTAATTCACCACTTTGGCAATGTGAGCTGCTTCATATAATTCAAATTTATTTCCCCGTTTCAACAGTTTAGCAATTTCACCACTATCAAAGGAGAACTGTCAAGCAGTTGATGACCATTTCACCACAACATTTCATTTGCCCCTCACCGAACCGGCGACCACTTGTTGAATCTAAAAATTATTGGTGAGTTTAAAACTTTTCTCTCTCGTTTTATATGTAGGCCGACAGAGAAGTTAACAGCGGGGAATTTTCTCTCTTTGTGCATTTGTTACATAGCGGCCAGGTCAAGTTGCGATTGGTTTCTGGGTTTCGGTTGTTTTGGATTGCCATTGATGTAGGGGAAGAGTATTACGATTTTTTATTTTATAAACAATTGCATTAATAAGCGCATTTACCTTTTCTTGGCTAATTTACGTTTTCTTCTCATGTGTCGTGTTGTTCTTTAACACTTTTTTTTGCCTTTCGCGGCGTTTTTCTCTCTAGTGTTTTTTTAACTGTTGTTCAGGCAAACATTTTCATTTTGGCCAATTTAAAAGGCAATTCCTTGTTATATTGTTGCCTTTTTGGACTGTTGACCATTTGGGCGTGTTGACTGCATTGGAATTCATGTGTTTATTTTATATTTACTATGTACTTTATGCATAAAGTGAAAATGTGTTTTTATTTACCATAGCATGGGAATGTTAAATTTAAGCAAACATTATAAATATTTTAATTATGCAAAAACATAAGAGTCGGAAGAACACGACAAACATTCATTATATTTTAATAATAACCTTAACAACTCAAAACTAAAATATTTTTAGTAATTATGAGACTCAACCAGTAGGAAACTGGTTTTCATTCATGTACATTTTTAGTTGTATGATTTATTAACTATTGGCCCAACCAAAGTCAGGCACTATTAAAAATTCAAGATAGACTCATTAGAGTGCATCTCTCCACGGAAATCTTTAGTAAAAGGCGAAAGATTTATTCGACAACTGAAGAGAAGCCAGAGTGACTTGACACTGCCCAAGACGGTCCATATCCATGTGATTTTTGCTTGAACCAGTTGTGAATTACAAGGAAAGAAAGGAATCTTTCCTTAAAAACATCAGGTAGGCAAGGGAATAACACATTGCTAACAGTTGAGAAATGACGTAGGGTTCAGTACTTCGCGGAGTAACATAAAACCTTCAGCTACCTGATGTGTATGAGATTTTCCTTGTCGTACCCAAAATGGTATAGAAAGTGAATGAATTGAAAGGAAATGAAGGAATTGAAGGAAAATAAAATAGTTGGTTAAATTATAATTCTCAAACTGTTTTAGCACTATTGTGACCAAGGGCTTGATGTTACTAACAATAAGTTATCGCTTCTCGGCCTTATGGCTAAGATCAAAGTGTAGTATCTGTTCTTATCAGCTTAACATCTGATAGTTTCTCCATTGGAGAACAACAAATGTTAAACTGATTTTTGGATTTAGACGGAGTGCTAGGGGCTTGCTCCACCTCTGTCGCGGGTTGGCCCGGTATTGCAGTACCGCCAGGATTTCGGCCCACGTTGATAATAAATTTAAAACTTAAGGAAAGAGGGACATGGTTAAGATGGAACAAAAATGATAGAACTTGAATCCTTGCTTTTGAAATGAAAAGTTATCTTCAACTTGGATTTTGAGAATCAGTTTCAGATCAGATTTTAGTTTTGTTGCTAGTCGTCCACTTAATACTAATAAATAAAACTACGTTCATAAAGCGTCTGTACAAATGATCTGTTAATCACTTTTACAATCAATCCTATTTCAATATTTGTAAATTAATTATCTATGTATAGTTTATATAATGGCATACTTTTAAAAGGCAATCGTTGTACCAAATAAAGGGACTTTACTCGCAAAAATTTAATTAAATTCAAGTATTCAATTCTTCGAGATATTTTTTAAGCTAAAGAATATATTGGGTATGAATAAATAATTAGTTTTTCAACTTAAGTATTTACTAAAAACTTGGTCATTTCAATTAGCAATCAAGTTCACTTCCAAAGTCAATCTTTTTACTTTGTTTATTTTATTTAATTTACTTTAAACCCATTTGCCTTTGAAATTCGCATTCCAACCACAACGCACACATTCATACTAAGAACATAACAAAACAGGAAAAAAGGACAACACAAAGAGGAAAGAAAGTAGATAATGCAATTGCCATGCCACAGTGTCATTTTCTGTTGAAACTTTTCTATTTTGTGCAAATACAATTTTCCTTCCCCTTTACCATTATCAACCACTGATACCCGCCCTGCCACCCTACAGTGTCTCCATGTCATTGCCGCACTATCATTATTTGCTCTCCTCACAAAACTAATGCAATAACATTCAATGGCCAAATATAGTTATTATTGCCCAAGTTTTTTGCCCAAATGTGTTATTGCGTTTGTTTTTGTTGTTTCTAGTTTATTTTTTTCGGTTTTTCCTTGTTTACTTTTGTGGCTTGTTTTTACAAATTTTCATATGTAGCATAGTGCATAAAAGCTTTTTGGGATTTCACCAATGCGTAAAATACATACATATATCCGTACATACATATGTATGTAGGTAGGTAAGCAAGGATGTGTTTTTTTTCGCCCCCTACAGCATTGTTTTTATTTGTCAATTAATGGCCAATATTGTAAACGTATTTCGAGTATTGGCGAATTAAAATTTTCCCTTTTCTTTTTGTCAATTAAAAATTTGTGGGTAT
Source organism: Drosophila neocordata (assembly GCA_018903615.1). NCBI lineage: Eukaryota > Metazoa > Arthropoda > Insecta > Diptera > Drosophilidae > Drosophila > Drosophila neocordata. The sequence continues at coordinate 4,060,671 of JAEIGI010000013.1, forward strand.
CTAAGATCGTATGGAATAGTTGAGGAGTTTGTGACTGGATACTATAAATAATGGATGATATAAATAATATAATAAACAATTTATTATAGAATTATATGTCCAGAAATATATATAGGATTTTATTTCATAGTTTAAAAAATGATTTTTCTTATGGATTTTACTATAAATAGATCTAAGGGTCGGTAGGGATAGTCTATGATTAAACTTATAAAAGAAGTTCTAAGATTTAAGATTTAGATCCTCATTTGATGTCTTTAAAGTACTCTTCGATTAAACAAATTCTTAATAAAGTTAATAGTTCCTAGATATAGAATCAAATTTTCATTTTAAGACTCATAACTTTTTTATACTCTTAGAGAATACAAAGAATTTTTCCATAACCAATATTTAAAAGATCTGTATAGAATCTACATATATATATAAATATTATAGATCAATTCATTTAAACATTAAATTTCCCTGTTTTTATATATTACTCTTAGGTAAAATATTTCAAAAATGATTTTCAATTAATTTGTATTAATAACTGTAAGAGTATTCATAGTTGTGTGTGTTTGTATGGAAGAACTTCAATTATATATATATTTTTTTTCCTGGTAAAGTTACTCTGTGTGGCATTTTCAATTAATGGCAATGAAGGTTTTCAATTTATTTTAATATGATTGTGGTCTAAATATACAAATGCATATTTTTATATTTATTTTTTTTAATAGATTATTTAATTTTAATAGACTTTGGTAATACTGAAAACTGCCATGGTCGTGGCCAGTTAATTAAATTCAATTGTTACAAATGTAGTTTAAGCTATCAAATAAAGGCCTAAATGTCTGTAACTAGTTTGTGGCCAAAAACAAATTTTTATTCATTTAATTGCTCACTCAATCAAGTTACACAAAAAACAAATAAAATATATTTAAGCGTTTTTTAAATATATTTCTTTAACTTTTAATTGAATTAGAATCAGTGTGGAACATTTGATAAGATAGTAGCTATAGTAATAGCTAATTTTTAGCCATTGACAAAGAGGCTTAATACGAATTTCCGTTTGATTCGTGATACTTTTAAATTTGATAATAATTCTGAATATATACTCTAACGATTTTTCTTCACTCAAACCTTTTTTTATTTTCCTTTTTTTTAAGACTTCTTTCTTTGGTATTCTTTTATTTATTTTAAACTAAATAAGCATGACATTAAATGCATAATGGCAGACAAATAGTGTTAGATATATAATCCCCAAGCAAATTATAAAAAAATAGTATATTTTACATCTGCCACAGGCAGTGCTGTAGGTCACAATGGGAGCACCATACTGAGACTCAAACTGAAGCTCGTCCTTAGCCCCTATTCCCATTTCGTCATTGACAAGTGGCCTTTAAATGAAGTGAAGAAGTCGAAAGCGATGGCGTCTTTTGCAGCGGCTAAGGACTAAGGATGAAAATGGTGATAATGATGATGATAATGATGGATAGGACGATGATAACAGCGGCCAAAGAAGCTGTCCTTGACTATTAGTTGTCCTGTGCTTCCTTCTTTTGGCCTTTTCTCTTTTAACACCCTTTGCAACGATTCTGTGTGAATCCTTTGGTTATTTTATTCTACTTTCCTTTTGCGCGACTTTCACTTGAGTGGCGAATGGAAGAGAGAGGCGAAAAAGGACCTCTACCAGCATTTAAGTGATAATCCTGACTTATGCTGTGCATAATGTTGCTAAACTGTTAAATGCACTTTCACTTCAACTTTTACTTTGTCGACGTTTTCTTCCTCTTGGCTTAAATATTTCTTTTCAACTTGTGGGTGAAGTTTTTCTACTTTTTCTTTTTTTTTTTCCTTTTCATTTATTTGCATGTAACACGATATAGACACGCATTCGGTTAGGTCTTGCCATTTTCAGGGCACAAATGTCATTCGGTTAAATTCCAGAAATACTTTTCCACCTTCTTTTGTCTTACCCAAAAATATCCTCCAGCTCCCCCCTTTCTCCACTCACTTTGTTGTTCGTGCCTACCAATTTTTGCGGTATTCGTGAATTGATTTGCAAGTAGGTTTGCCTTCAATATTTCCTTTTTTGCCTCGTTTCATAGTTTCATAATGAATAATTTCCGCACGACTTGAAGTCAATGGCCAAAAAAAATGGTTCCCTTAATGGCCATTATTATTATTATTAGGATTTTCATTATTATGATTACGGCTATAGTTTCCTACCATCTATTTTCTACTCTTCTTGTACTTGAGTTCTCCGTTTGAATAAATTTACGTGAAGCAAAAATTATCCATTTTAATGTTTAATGATTTATTACGTTTTTAATTATTGGTTAGGTAGCAAAAAACTGGCAATTTGGGTTTGGTTTTTTGCCAATACTTGATTAATTACAAATAGACAAAATTAATGTGATTATATGCAGACTAAAGAAGAGTAAGAAGCACTCTTTAAAAAAAAGAATATATTAAAAATCCATATACTCTACCTTTAAGGAAGAGTTATGTTATGTCTGATTACCAAAATTTAATACAATCAAAAATACTTTTCAATTAAATTAAACAACTTAAATATTTAAATTAATTAAATTGAGTTTATCTATTAGTACAAAATGCATTTTTCCACCATGGAGCACATCTGGAATGACCGAAAAACCCACAAAAAGTCATTGAGCCAAAATGCTTAAAACTGATGCCCGGTCAACTAACCGCATTTTGATATTTACACCAAACCGCCAAAAAAGCCACGAACCTCGAAATTGAAATCAATTAGCTAATTATGGTACAAAATGCAACCGCAATCTGACACAGAAATTTCCAATAGTGAGAATTAATGGTATTAAAATTAAATAAATTGATAGGATATTTCTTCGATTTAGCGTTAATTGAGGCACTTGGAAATTTGCAACCGAAATCGGCCAATCCGAGTATATAGAAGTAATGCCGATTTAATAATGCAAATTCCTTTCAAAAGCTTGTCCAATGGGCCAAAGCGCCAATTTGTGTACCCAGCCTGAGTCGAAACCAAGCCAATGCACCGCCCACTGGCAAAATTTGCCTCTTCTTCCATTTGGCCAGCAATTGCACGATAATTGAAAGCACGCCAGAAGGAACTGAAATGGTGAGGCTGCGGATGGAAATGAGTATGAGTATAAGGGCGGGAGTGGGCAGGTGGTTCTAACTTTGCACTCCAGCAATAATATTATTGAAGGATTAAAGTTTAAACTTTTAAGTGCAAAAACACTTCAATTCAATTGTGTTGCGTGTGTGAGTTTGTGTTCCTGTGTATGTGCGTGAATGTGAATTTTGTGCTTCGTTCATGTCAGTTATGTACAGTTAGTTGGGTTACCAGAGAAAGAGAAACAGAACAGTACAGACCGACTGTCTGAACGAGAAGTGTGGCCAAAGCGCACTTTAAGTCAGGAGGAGTGGTCGTGGCTTAAAATAACAAAAAAAAAATAAACTTTTTGTTGCGGTTGTTGTTGCATTGTTTCTGAGACCTACAATACTAACATAGTTGCCGCCTTCTCTGTAAGACAAAGTTTTTATTTTGTGTTTAGTTTGGGTTATTTTGTAGAGTTGAAGTTAAATTATTCACCGTTAAGCAACTAGATTAGCACAAAATGAAAACAAACATGAATTTTAAAAATCAAACAAATCAATTTTAGCTCATACTAAAGAAGAAAAAACATAAAAAGTACCACAAATATTCATGGAAAATTAAGACAATTATAAGTGTTTTTTGCACGACATTAGTCTTATTTATATTGCATTAAACTATTATTGCATCATTTTAAATTTATTGATTATTGGCCCAACTTAAGTCAGGCACTATTAAAAATTCAAGAAAGACTCATTAGAGTGCATCTCTCCACGGAAATCTTTAGTAAAAGGCGAAAGATTTATTCGACAACTGAAGAGAAGCCAGAGTAACTTGAAACTAGCCAAGACGGTCCCTCTCCATGTGATTTTTGCTTAAACCAGTTGGGAATTACAGGGAAAGAAAGGAATACTTCCCTAAAAACATCAGAGTAGGTGACGGAAAAACACATTTCTAGCTTATAGTTGGTAAATGATGTAGGGTTCAGTACTTTCGTGGCGGACTACAGAAAACCTTTAGCTGGCTGATATGTATGAGATTTTCTTTGTCGTACTCAAAATGGTATTATAAATGGATGAATTGTGAATGCAATATATAGTATGCGCTCGAAAAGTATGCAAAGAAAATAAAATACTGGTTGAACTATAATTTTCAAACTGTTTTAGCACTATTGTGACCAAGGGCTTGATGTTTCTAACAATTAGTTATCGCTTCTCGGCCTTATGGCTAAGATCAAAGTGTAGTATCTGTTCTTATCAGCTTAACATCTGATAGTTTCTCCATTGGAGAACAACAAATGTTAAACTGATTTTTGGATTTAGACGGAGTGCTAGGGGCTTGCTCCACCTCTGTCGCGGGTTGGCCCGGTATTGCAGTATCGCCGGGAGTTTGGCCCACATAAGTAATAAATTATATACGTTTCTAACAGTATGGCAGAAGCACTCATTAACACATGAAATGAAGAGGCACAGAGAGCTCTACCTGGAAAAGATTAATGCTGCTCGATGTTTCAGGTTCAGAACACTAAGAATCTTGTTTTAACCACATTGGCTTGGCTCTCCAGCTCAACAAATATCCAAAACAGCAAACAAAAGCATAGACGATTCTACTAACATAAAATTGTTGACTGAGATCTACTCTAACCCAGTGCAATCCATCAGAGTTACCCGTACTTTGCCACAACTCTGGCACAAGACTTTTTGATAGCCAATTGGCAGCTGCAACCTGGCTTACTTCTTGTAGCCGTATCTTTGCCGCTTGTTAGTCAGCCTTGGCAGATGGAGATTGCAATGTGGACGACTGGGCTAATCAAATGCTTTGCTTTGTGTGAACTGTTTTACGGTTACGGGCTACCTCTACCTCAACTAAACTGAAATTTCAGTCTTAAAGTTTGGAGTAAAGCGAGAGAAAGCTGCAGTTAGAGGATGCTAATCAAAAAGCAAAAATGCCAAAATTGTCTTTGTCATCATATGCCAACACACTGCCGCCACATCCCCCCTACCACATTGCCCTTCTAGCCATCGCTTTCGATCAAACTTCTCGGTCTAACCCATACTTGTCCTTCTGTAAATTTGCATAGGCCTTGATTTTGGACGAAGACGTGGTTAGAAAGAGGGGACGAAGTGACAGAAAGGCGTAGGTGTTGTATATGTAAGTATATATATGTGTGTCTGTGTTTGTATGTTAGTGTGTTCTGTTCACATCAATCAAGGGATTACATATCGAAAGGAGGTTTTAAAAAAAATAAACCAAAGGCTGAAAAGGCCTGGCCCTGGCACACCATTTGAATGTAAAGTAGACCGAATTCTCTTACCCTGTTTCTCCCTCTCTCTCTCTATGTCTCTCTCTTTTTCTTGCATTCTCTCTTCCGTTGTTCGTGTGAAAAGTTTTCCATGTGTATATAAAATTTAAAACATTTTTTTCTTGCTGCTTGTCACCAAATTTGAATAACAGACACATCAATCATCAAAAAAATACTACTACTAATGAGTGTTGGCAGATGTCAGTGGGAGTGGGAAAGGGGGTTACGATATACGAAGCGGAAAAGTGAAAGAAGATATCAGGATGATTGTTAACATGCCGCAACAACAAAACCGCAATTCTGTGTTACGCAATGAAATTGAACGCTTTTGGTAAGGCATTAATTAAAATGTTGACAACTACCAAAAGAAGACTGAGAAAATTTCTGATATGTAGTGAAGGATATGGAGAAAATCCACCCGACATGATAATCAATTTTAAATTAAATAAGTTCATTAAAACACAGTCTCATTTAATATCGAATAGCATGCCGAACTTGAGTAGGAAATGTGCAATCAAAAGGGGTAAGGTGATATGCATCAAGCGAAGCCCCAATGGGTCCATATGATAGAACAGCGAATCAACGCAGAATAGTAGGAACTACTTCTAATTGGCATTAAGAAACATCTAACACAAAAATAAGGATATATATACATAAACTTTAATCGGTTAGGTACACTCTGCATAAAACTAAAACTAAAAACTAAAACTAAAAAAAAGAAACAGTATTCTTATAATTTTAGAGACAGAATTTTACTATTTAGATTCAAGCAATGTCTATTTAGATGAATAGACATTTATTGGAATACTTTTTCAATTTTATAGAAAGAAACTTGTTTTAAAAAAACACATTTAACTTTTACTTTTTTGACGGATAAGCTGCTATGGAGATTTGGGCATCAGTTCTATTACCTTTAAAGACTTAATTATCAGCTTCAAATAACTTTAGATTAAGATTTAAAGTAAAAAGAAAAAAATATAAATTTTTTCCTGAGCTACTTAATAAAAACTTATTCTTAGTCAATAAACAAATTTTATTGGTAAGATCTTATGCTTGCTCAACTATCAACTTGATTTAAATTGGTTTCTTCTTTTTGCTTTATCAATATTTAGTTCATTAATTTTAATAAAATTAATACAATTATTTAACTGGAACGTGATCCTTTACTTACAACTATAACCTAGAATCAGTACTAATTAATATAGCAATGATAGATAAGACGGAGTGTTTAGTTGGAAAAACAACGGAGGAACGAAGAGAGTTTTAAAAACTGTTAGCCAAAATCCCATATTTATTCAATTTTTAGATAATATATTTTTATGATATTTCAAACTTAATTTATTTACATAATAAACTTATATTCTCCAAACTATTGAAACTAAAAAAAAAAAATATTTAAGAAATTTAGCAAAGTTTTTTAACAACTAGAATCCTCTTTTCCCAAAAGATATTTATTTTCTAATAAATTATATTTTTGTTTTTATCTTTTCTGCTGATTCCTTTATATTGTATAAAGAAAAAAATCTTTTAAACTAATTTTGTTTTCATTTTTTTTTTAAGAATAATGAAATAAAAATTAGACATATAACGAATTACCTACTTAAATACATACAAAATATAATCATATAATATTTTAGTATTTAATTATTAATATTTTTTTATAATTAAAACAATTTAACCACTTAAATTTTTTATATCCTTTTTCTTGTAGTAAAATACTCGACAACATAAACTATCGCATAAATTCTTTTCAGCTCTTCTTAGAGATTATAAAAACGGTAAAAAAATTAGTCGAAATTTTATTGAAAACAATAATTATAAGAACCGTTACAAAATTCTTATTAACTGATTAATATGGACTCTTAAATTTTGGTCATCAATGGAACACTTTGCCAGCCTCAACGTAAATGACAAATTTGTGAGGTGTGAATCTAATTACTTGCTGTGTTCTGTTCAATGAAACCGTCTACAACGACACAACGTCACACGCACTTAACTGAACGTCTAACGGTAGACATACACAGCTATATACAAACACACACACATACCTACACTAACTTACACTAACACATATAGTCACATTAATCTTGTAATTAATTAAACCAAAGTCCAGGCATAAGCACAAAAAGTGACTACTTAAGCCATTTTCGTCTCGGAAGCCAACACATGGCCAGCTACCAAACACACACACACACCGTCTCACTTACACCCACACATAGAAAATGGGATACTAGGCAGCCTGATTCTGGCAGGGAAGTCAACTAACTGACATATGGACAAGCATGTTGGACATTAACATTGGCCACACACGGCGGCATTTTACTGAGTGACAGGCGGCGGTTCTGCCCTCCACAACGAAAACCAAAATGAAACATTTACTGAGCGGAAACGGAAACGGCGACCATGAGTGCCAGTGCCTGTGCCTGTGCGTTTATGTATGCGAGTGATTCAGTGTGTGTGTGTGAGTGTGTGTTTCTGAGCAGCTCATAAAATGTAATGGCAAAAGGAGTAAGGGCATAGAACGGCTATGGCCATGAAAATTTATTGTATTTTTCTATGTTTTATTCGAAGCTCCACTGGCCACCTGTTGTTGGCCTCCTACTGAGACATTTACTGAATTTTATGTTGGCAATTAATTAAAGGCCGGAACCATACCAATCTACAAGAGAAGTCAGATATATGTCACTGATATAGTACAACAATTGAAAATTGTTCCAACAAAATACATTTATTATACATTAGAAAAATTTATCAAGAGTTAGTTGGGATATAAATTATGTATTTTAAGATCTAAAATAATGAAAATATAATGTGGATCATTAGTTTTGGAACTGGTAAGGACTTTGTTTTCACTTTATACCCTGTATATTAAAGTCGCTATAATGTCTGTAACAGAGATAAGAAAGCATTTCCGATACCATAAAGTATATATATTCTTAAACTGCCTCAACAGCCAAGTCGATTGAGAGGTGTTTGTCTGTTCGTTTGTATGAACAACTAGATTTCAGAGACTATAAGCGCTACTGCAACTAAATTTGGTATCAGCATTCATCTAATGTATAGGCAGATCAATTTTATGTCAAAATTCCACGCCACGCCCACTTTAAATTAATGTAAAATTTGAAGGAGTTGGATTTGATAAAGTTTCTCTACTTGGTACAGGGTATACTCAAAGTTGACAAAGACGACTTTCTTGCTTTATATCGGATTAAAGCTAAAATGTTTCTCCCAGAGCTTCAAGGTTTTCCAATCAGATGTATATTACAAATATATCGGTAAGCCATTTGAATTAAATTAACTTTTATAACTTTGAAACTCCTTTCCAACACTTAATAAACACATTAAAAGCAAACAGAACAGATTATTTATATCTCAAGTCGTATTTTTTCAAGGTTTAAAAGTTAAATAGACAAAATATAAAGTAAATAATAAACCACTAAGTTGGCTTAACTTGATGTTGACAGTTAAATTTAAAAACTTTAACTCTTTTATAGCCTATTTAATTAAATAGTTCAAGGAACAGAAACTCGGTCTATTAGCTCAGCTGAAAGTGTTCGAATATACATATATGAAGCAAATTATATTAAAATAAACTTAATTTCAAAATTCTCTATTAAAAATTTTTGAAATGACTGATTTAGGTTGAAGATCCATTAGAGCCTTTTATGAACAAATCGAAACCAAATCATTTTAAGCTCTAAAAACACAAACTAAAAGACAAAATGTCTATACTTTTAAAATTTTTGTATAGTATTTTGTATTTTCCAACACTTATTTACAATTAATTTAAAGTAGTATTCATTTTCTTTATTCTTGATAAAACTTAAACTTTCAAAAATATTCTTATTCCTTTTATTATCACTGATTAGAGTTTTATTTCGACTTTACTCAGAGTCTTCTACAACTTCTGGTTGCCATTGGTCCTCACCGGATTCCTGATCGGCATCACCATTTGGTGGACTGGAAGCCTGGTCATCACCTGACTGATTTGCACCATCTTGGCCATCGCTTGAGTTACCTTCTTGCTCAGCTTCCTGATCATTGTTTGATTCATTGTTGTCTTCAGCTGATGGATTCTGATCTGGATTACTTTGATCGGGTTGATCTGGATTGGAATTAGCCTCATTGCTTTGTTCTTCTATCTTATCCTGTTCAGCATCTTCGGCATCGTCCAAATTAATTGGTTGAATGGAATCCAAATTAATTGGTTCAATGGAATTGGATGCATTCGATTCATCATCCAAAGGAGCTGCTGCCACAGCCAAGATCAAACAGGCAAACAAAATAAAGCAACGCATCTTTTTTTTTTTGGGACTTTCTTAGTTTTTGTATAAATTTCAACTGACTTTCATTTGGCTAATATTTGAGACTTTTATATCCCATGTTTTCTTCGTCTTTAGACAACAGCTGCTAACGATGACGTCATCGAATAAGTAAACTAACGTCAAGTCAATTATACTTGGGTAAAAACCAAGAAAATGTATATAAGGCGTAAACTGAAAACAAAATTATATATATTTATTTGTCTTTCTATGTGTCATGAAACAGTTGTTTTTGTTTATATTTAAAAATTGAGCTTAATTTCGAGACTTTTGGTAAATAAACAGAAAAGTTTAGATATATAGATATATGTTTTTTGACTGTTGTTCAATAACATATTATATTAAATCGATTTTAAATAGATGGTGTAAAGTATTTGATCAGGGCATGATATTGACGTTACAGAACTTTGTTTTTAAATAATAAAATTTATATTTTAAGATTTTTTAGAATTAGCTAGAGGTTTGGGTAATGTAGCATCAATATTCTCGATTGCAATAGGAATCAAAACACTCAATCGAAAGCTTAAGTTCTTTTTATGAAATTATTGTTAAGTTTACAACATTTTTTGAAAACTGTGTTACAAAGTTTCTCAACTTAAATTTAATTTCTCCACTTAAGCTCTTTTGATACCTTTTAAGAGCTGTTTCAATGCAAAGTCCTTCATTGTTAGAAGAACAATAGGCACATAAACGTATTATAGGATCCGTAAGTTACTGCTTATTCAGGTGAAAAATATGACTAAGTAAGGGACGCCAAGTAAATTTTGAACCAAACACAATACCTATATATATATCTTCATTCTGGAAAAGAAACATTTAAATAAGACTAAAGTTCAAATGCTATTGTAAGGAAAAATGAACAAACCAAGAACTAATTTTTGAGCCATTCAAGAGAAAGAGAAAAGATTTCCTTCTAGAGTTTCATAACAGAAGCAAACTTTCTTCTATTAAAAACTAATAAAAGTTTTTATAGTATATATTGTATATATGTATGCAGTTATTAAATTAGTATATTTTTTCAATGACATTAGTTTTTTTTATTATTCTTCCTTACAATTTTGCGTTAACCGTGCTTTTTTGAGTGATTAACAAATTTATAATTTGTTGATATCGAGTATTATCTAGATCAATGATATTTGGACTCCATGGAGGAGGAAGCACACGGTTCCATTACCTCCATCAAACATCTTAAATATGAAGCCATTTTAGTCATCTATTTATTTGGGTGTTGGCAAACTAGATAACAGAATATTCGATGTAGATATATATATATGCTGTGTAATATATATTAAATCAACTTTTATATATTTATAAATTCATTTTAAAAGGCAATGCACATATTTCAACTTGAATGCATTTTACATGTTGCAACAAGTAAAACAATTGAAAAAAAAAGTTGAACTGAAAACTGGGCGTTAAATTGCCCAAAGGAGAAACGCCCATGTCACAGACAGCAAATGAAAAACAGTATAAAGTGAAAATTAAAAAAAAAAGAAAAACAAATTTAAAGGGATTGAGGAAAGAAGGAATAACCAGCAAACGTAGGAAAACAAAGAGTCATATGCAAATGAAAATCAACTAAAGGATTTCAAGGTGTTGCAACCGCCGGGCACAACATGCCAATAAATCGGTCAACGATATAAAATACTACAGGATATAGGCGTGATAGTTTTTTTTTTTTTTTTTTAAATTGCTTTCGTTTAAAACAAGTTTATGTATCAAGTCTAGTTTTAAGATGAATGTGCTTAAAATTAGGGATTTTTTTTATTGGATTTTGTATTTAATTTTTGAGCTCTACTTTAGATATTTACTTTGTTTGATTTCATCTTTTCAAAATCAAATAAGAGGAAATAAAAAGTTAAAAATATTGAGTTAAAAGTTTGCCAACTAGTCGATCACCTCCTTAGGTAACATTTTCCAGTCTAGAAAGTTCAATTATTCAAAGACGATTCTCAACATGTTCATGGTTAGATCAACCACGTAGAAACAAGTTCAAGGGCATCTAACACAAACAATACCAAGAAACATTTCCAATTTTTTTGAAGGTGAAAAAGTTCAGCTTTAAACAGGTGTTGCATATATTGAAAGTAATTGATTGTTTAAGGTCTTCACTCTTAAGCCAGTCAACTCAACTTCAAAGTAAATACAAAGTTTATGTGAACCTTAAACAAAAAACAAAGTAGATTTAAAAATAAGAAAACTACACTACTAGAATAATAGACCTATGTTTCAAGCAAAGGCAAGATGCCATAGTAATATCATACATCGATATGCATAACTTTTTCATGAATCGATCATATAACAAACGCTTTACCCGCATTCTGAAAAAGAATAGTCCAAAAGTACATGTTATTGTATTTTATACGATTTTTTTTGCCTATAGAACCTAAACTAGTCACATAATATTTGTTTTTTAAATTGTGTTGACTTCGGAAAGATCAGGCAAATGGTACCCGATGACTGTGGAGTAGTTGAATAGACAAGAATTATTTAAATATTGATTTTACTAGAAGAAGGTCTGAGAAGTCACATATATGGGAATTTTATTCGTAGAATAAATGTGATAATAAAATTAAATAGAATGTTTGAGACAATTTTGTTATCAGTAAGAAATTGTAGTGTGAGTACTGTGCTTTTAAAAATTTGTAGGAATTACTTTTATTCTAAATAATAACTGTTCAAGTTTGATTTTGTTAGGTGCATGGTTTGTATATTAGCCATGCAATTGACCAAAATGCCATATAAAAAGGGATATTTAGTCTTCTTAAATTTTGGTTCGATCATAAAAAATATCTCAATAAGTAAAAAATTTGTTAAAATTGTATAAATACTCTTAATCGATAAAATTAAGACTTTCTTTATTGGCCACTAGCAGGTTTCTTATTGGCCATCCAAAAAATTCAATAACAAATGTTTCAGGAACTTAAATTTTTAAAATCTTTTGTTTGTTTGTGACTGCTCTAACTAAAAAGGATATATAAACAGTAAGTTGTCTTTCTTCTTTTCCTTAGTTATCATTGTTTTTATTATTATTTAGTTTACTGTTCTTTTTTTTTTTTAACACATCATAATTTTATTAAATATAATAATAAATAAACCAGAAAGATCTTCCAACAATTAAGGGATAAACCTCGTTTCTTTATAAAACTACTAAAACTATAAAACTTTTATAAATTTGTCATTACTTAAAATAATCTTTCACTTTAAACAAGAAGAAACAGCAATTTCACAAAAATAGTTATTAAAGGATTAAGGAAACTTTTTCGCTGTTTTTTTCTTTTTAAGAAAATATATTTATTCCATTGGCTTTGCTTTTGGCATTATAATTTCCTTACTCATTTCGATTTGCCCACTTTTCATTAATTTACTTTTACTCAATTTTCTTTACACATTTACGGTATTTTCTTCTTTTTTTATTTCTTATTTTCACTTTGGCATTGAAATCAATTGCAGTTCATGTCCATCATCAGCGTAAATATTTCGTTGTCGGAAATTAACACACTTTCCGTTTCCGTACAATATACAAACACATACATATACACATATATATATATATGCAAAACATACATACATACACATCTGTATCCACCCACACAAATAATTTATTCACATTCCCGACTCTGATGTCCTTGTGCCATTTTTCTTACCTCTACGCCAATTTTTTCTGTTTTTTTTTTTTTTCGCCCGCTTTTACTCTTCTGTTCCATCTATCTCTTTCTTTCTCTATCTTTTACTCTCTCATGTGGGCTGAATATGTGCTAAATAAAAATTAATGATTGCCGGAAGTGAATTGTAATCAACGGTAGCAGGAACCAGCTAACGTACATGCCTCGGGATGCGGCAATAAAGTCCAACAAAAACGAGAAGCAACAACAATTCGATATAAAATGGCCACAACAACAATACAATGGTCACGAAACATATATACATATACATATGTATCTATATATACAATATTTATAAACCAAATGAGATATATGTATATATAAAAATAAAAACCAATCCATCTGCCATTTTTTGCTCATTTCCGATTGCCATTTTGTTTGTATGTTTATGTCAAACAATTTGCATTGGTTAAATTTCATCGAATTTATCGATTACAAACGATTTTGGCTATATAAAATGATGGGCTTATATTTAATACAATCTGTATATAGTATCTATAAATAGTTATGTGTATATATTAAGCAATAATCAATCAAACATATTTGAAAACTGATTGCAATGTAAATGTTGATGACGTCAACAGGAATATCTCAGGTCTACAATCAACGGCAGGATTGCAGGAAAGCATCTGCCGTTGACAACTATTTTGTTTGGCCATTTGTTGTTAGCCTCGTCAAATAGACTTGGCTGCTTGGGTCATAACCCACTCTTTACCGTCTCGTTCACTTACTTATCCAGTCAGTCAGTCAGTCATCTGCCATAGAATGCGACTAGGTTAATCCAACCTGTCGGCTATCTCTGCCTTTGACTGGCATTCAAGGTTTGTAGAGGAGCCAACCAGGCTTTGTTATTGAGGTTATTACAAAATTCTAGTTTCAACCAGTTCCATTTTATGACCTGAGATGGACAAATTGCTTTAGTTGATTGAAGTCTTGCCAACTAGGATAATGCCCATAAACAGGTTAACTACTGCAAGTCAAAGTTAATATCAGGTAGCTCTTTTTTTTTTTCTCGTATGAAAAGTAAATGTATAAGGTCAAGTCTTGTGATATGCTTTAGATATTCATAATATTTTTTTAAAAGGTTACTTGAAAGAAATATTTATATTTTATAACAAATTCTAAATTTAAATAGAAAATTTCACAAGATTAATCGATCAATTTGTTTAGTTCTTAATATTTGAAAATTTATTTAGTAAAAAAAGAAAGATAACCAAATATTTTAGATATAATCATAACAGATCTTAATAGGGTTTATAACAAGAAATTTCTGATCTTGAGGTTCTTCATTATTTCGTACAAAGGATGCATTTTTTTGATATTTTTATTTTGGTATATATTCTTCGAATCAAATGCCTTCAACTACTGAAATTAAGTAGCAATTTATTAAACATAACTTACCTTAATTAAGTGATTTTTTGATTCCAATCTAAAGCTAATTTTGCTAATGATGAAAGGTTTTATACATACAAACCTAGCAACTTTTTATTGTTCTATTAAGTGATTTCAAATATAACTTTTGTTTCTGTCTTATGAATAGTTCGACATTTTATTTAAGTTTATCTCTAACTTTGTATCGAAATATACATAAGAAGGAAATAAAAACGTAGAATCTAAAACTGATCTCTCTTTGGATCTCAAAATACCAATTCATTTTTCAGGTCACACTGAACAATATATTATTCATTTTCCTTGATTCATCAGCTTTCTTCATTGCTTATGCTTAATTTGATGTCTTTGCTTTATACCCTAATTAAATTAACAATTATACTTGTCTACAAGTTTAACGTTAGCTCAATAGTAACATATCCATTATGGCTATTAAAACACTACTACAATAAACCTCAATTGAAGCGCGGTTCTGAAGGGTTCTCAAAACCCTTAACTACTTCAACATGTGGTTGTGCACACATCCATCCAACTAGCGCTTAGGTGTGTGTTAGTGTGTGTGTGTATTGTAAAATGTTGTTGAACACGCGCTTCATTTTATTATGCAAAATCCAGGTAAAACGAACAAAAAAACATTTTACGGGAATTTACACTGAACTAAATCAGTTGCCTGTCAATCCCATATACATATTGCCAGACACAACCCACATTAACGCTATAAAAGCATTACTCTTTATTTTCCTAAGCGAAATAATAATAAAAAAGAGAATCTTGAATGAACACCGAAGCTTATATTAACTTATAAAATTAATTAATATTATTTAAATGTAATTAATTTAGATTTTGATAGAATTAAAGAAAATTAAGAAGAAAAGGATTTTTGATTGTATCACATAGAGGTTTTTCATATTTATGCTGAATAAATAAATGGATTTTAACTTATTTAATTAATTTTAATAAAATATTAGAGTATTCAAACTAAATATTTTTGCACTAATATGCATTACAAAACTTTACTAGTTAGGGTATAAAAACGGCGAGGGAATGTCGTCATAAGCAAAAACTTGTGGGAGTAATGTTTTTATTGCATAAACAAGGATTTGTCGTTAACAAAAAAGGATAAGCTCAGTAAAAACGAATATATATACACATATATAAAATATATATAAAGAATCTTTAAATTAAAGCTGCCAACTGTTTTTTTTTTCAACTAAATCGATTGATATATATTTGTAACCAGCAGAATTTTGAAGGTTAACTATAAAAGGTAAAACTTTTCATTTTGGTAGGTGGAGGAATATAAAGTTTTTATTTTCAATTTATGGATAATACCAAAATTGGATCAGTGGAATGAACAATCGCTTAAAGTGTAAAATATGGGTGCAGGATAATTTGGGCTAAGGGAGAGTCTCTTGTTTGTGTGGTGTTTATTTTCTTTGGGTTTTTCTTCTGAATTCTATCATTGTCATTTGTCTAATGCTTTCTTTGTGCCGATGAATATCTTATTCATGTTAAAAAAAAGAAAATAGCACATAGTTTATTATTTTTATAAGTGGAAAACTATAAATATAGTGCCACATTACTTTTAAACAACTTAAAATCTGAACTAAAAAGGCCAATCTCATTTAAAATATATTTGGGATAAAGCTGCACGCTTTTTGATGTACTTTGTTATATAGCTCTTGGCGATTTTAGATAAGCTCAGTAACCTGTTTTCCAAAAGAGTCTACCCAGAGCAGTTATTAAGGTGACTTAACCGGTATTAGTATTGAACTCCAGACTATATAACATCTTCCTACTTCCTTCTAAATGAAATTGAATATCTTGAATCTCTTTCCAACCATTCACTTATATTCTTATTCAACAATTCTTACCATTCTTTGTTGAAATGAATATTTTCATGACAAAACAATTAGCCAAAAATGCTTGAAACTGACTGACATCAAAATCAAATTCAAAATATCCTTGACCAAGTTTCATTTCTATATCTCATCAGAAGCCAGACTATCAGACCTAAAGCCCTCCAGCACTTCAGCTATTTAGTTTTTTCAACTCTTCTGCAATTCTACTATTAGAAAAAAGGGCAATCAACAAATATCAAAAACTTCGCTCATTCGTGACAAACAACAAAAACAACAAGAACAAAAAAAAGAGAGCAAATGTACAGAATTTCCACAGGCCAGTTAACAGTTTTCATCCCCCATCCCCATCCCCTTTACCACTTTCATCTTTTGCCTCTGCCTCCTATCCCTTAGCACCCTCTCCACCAAACAATCTCAGTCGAGTGTCGACGCACCAAACCATGAATATTTTAGTAAATGCCGCGCAAGGCTTTGACTTTCCCACTTGGTCACCCTCGGTTCCTCACTATTTACCCCAAAAAAAAAAAAACAAACAAACCAAAAATGAAAAGCTTGTTCTTTTTTTTTTTAACCGGGAGGTAAAGGGTTCAGTTTCTGGGGGACTCGACAATTTACGCCATTTTTGAAAAAAACTTTATTTTTTTTGTTTTTTTTTTTTTTGTTTTTTGACTGCTGTTGCTGCCCAGTTTTCAGTTATTTGCAAAGTTTTCCTGGTGTCGTCGTCTACGGGGGTGTTTGAATTACGTTATTGCCTAAAAGTATGCTTTAGTATTTTGCGGTTGAAAAAGTTTCAATTGCGTGGGTCGTCGACATCGCGTTTTTTATTTAATAAATTGCAGCGGGACGTCCTTCGAGTCCATTCAGCCCACCTTACCCTCTCTTCTAACTTTCCCCCTCTGTCACTCCATAGCGCAATCTTATCGTCCTTGTCGCTTTGTTATGCAAAAAAGGGTTCGCTTACTCTTGGGTTCAAATAGAAGAAGTGTTCAAGTGCAAAAACAAAAAAAAAAAAAATAATATTGTTAGAATCGAGTAAACAAGTTCACTTCAGAGTTTTTCATGCGTGTCTTGTTCACAAAATGAGAATATGAAAATTTCATTAATAAATGAATCGTAAGTTAATTGGAGGACAAACAAATGTACTAGCCTAGCCTAGAAGAAATAAAGCTCTACAAGGACTCGGGGATAAAAGACTCTAATATAGATGGGTATATAATAGATATATAATATAGATATATAAAGGACTAAAAGTATGCAAGTAATATTAAACCGAATTGTAATTCATTATTGAAACTGTCAATAAAGATTCTTGCTTAAGAAAACTGTTACTAATAAGATTTTCCAAAGAATGTGAGCAACTTAGTAAGAACGATTCACACAAAATAGTTGAGAATATGTACATATATGAAATATAAAAGAAAACTTTCTTCAACAGAGATAGCAACTAGCCCGAAATTGTAAAAGCAGAAACCAGAACTTAAACCGCAACAAAGATGAAGGAAGAAGCAAAACCCAAGTAAACCATTAACACCATTATGCCTAAATCTCCCTGGGAGGCAAACTTTATATCCATTTGGTAATCCCCTCCTATCAGCACACACATCCTTTTTCGGATTCATAGGCTTTCTTAGCGTGCCTTTGGCTTTGCCATTGCCATTATCCTTGCTGCATTCTCCTACCGAACTCCAGTTGTTAGTCCTAATTAATTATCGCAATTAGTTAAATGCAGCCAAGGCAAAACGTGAGTATAGACTAAAGGCACAAGGTTCGGGGCACATAGCTAGCTATGTTGTGGCAAACGGAAGTCTAGATAGCGTCAGCTGACTGCGGCAAAAAATGAATTTTCTGCTTTCATTTGCACGAAATGTGCAGATAATTTTCAGTTTTCTGTCTGCGTGTCTTGTTTTCATTTTCCTTATATTCTTTTATTTTTTTTTTTCTTGCACTTTGGTTTTTGTTGCCGTTGTTGTTCTACTTCTTGGTATAACAATTGTTTATTCTTGTTGTTATTTCTGTAATTGAATTGTTCAGCTGATGATAAGGTTGCATTTGCCCACTTATTTGTGCCTCCTTGAAGGCAAAGCAAAGTGTCTATCTCTAATCTCTATTAAGAAGAAGTATTTGTTTTGTAGTAACTAAATGACTATTAGAACATTTTAAGGAATTGCTTACTGATGTTGAAATGATATTCGAAATTTAATCTAACCTCAATGCCCATTCAATACTTTAAATGACCTTCACTTCAATAAGAAGATACTTATACTTGACTCTGCTTATAGAAGGAAAAAATAAAAGAAAATCAAAGCAATTTTCATACAAAATTCCAAACATTGGAAAAAGCCATTGAAAATAACATGTAGCATCAGTAAACAATCTGCATTTTGAGACAACAACTCTTTGGGGCAGACAATGCATAAAGCTTTATGGCAAAAGGCTGCTACCGAAAGGACCCTTCCCCATGTCTTTCAGTGTGCGTCTCAGGAATCTTATGCAGCATACATGAGTGAGCTCAAGCAATATGAGGAGAAGAAGGAGGAGCTAGGAGCTAGCTGACTGTAAAAGGAAGCTACAAAGTAGTTGCACAATCTGCACTGATAAATAATAAATCTTCCACATCAGCAAGGAGTCTAGAGTCCTCGCGGGCAACATGATGACGAAGGAGATGGTAAAGTAGCTAGCGATGGAGCAAAATCAGAAGCAGGACGATTCAAGTCAAGCATAGACAACTAAAGTTTGATATATTTGCATGTTACAACAAAATGGCAGTGCCCAGACACAGGACATATTTGGTAATGAACTTTAATGTTGCCGGTTGAGAAATTTCCTGGCATATGTATATTCTTTTCTCCTTGTATCTTTATTTGGATAAAAATTTTCCAATGCTTGAAATAAAGTAGATAAATAAGAAGAATCGTTTATCATCGACAGAATTGAAACATCCTTTTGGTAAATCAGACTCGGAGTCATCGCCATTCTGTTTGTTTTTATTCTATATAATTTATTCAAATTAGAACTTGTATGGAAAATATTTCTGTTAAGGTTACTAAAGGTATATTAAGTATTAAATTTTGTTAAGTTTTTGTTAAACACTATAATCCTAAATATTCTAGGATTTGCAGTAGGTTTTGTGCACCTAAATTGGGATGTACCACGAGTCGCTGCGAATAGCAATTCGGAATTTGGCCAAAATTCTTATATTATAAAGGAATAGATTTGAAACAATTGCCAAAACTGTTTATCATAATAATTTTATTCCAAAATACTATTAAATTTGAAATGTCTGAATAACAATTTGGATATGATAGATGTTGATTTGTGGTGAGTTGTGAAAATGATGGAGAAATTTTGGGAATGTTATTTGGGAGTATAACAACTTGAAATAGGGAAAAAAATAATACAAAAAATAAATTATAATTGTATAAAGCTAAAATTAAAAACAAATATTGTATATTATAATGTATATTAGAAAGAAAATTCCGCAAAATATAAACGTGGTCTCCAAATCTAATAAAGAACTAATGAAAGACGTCCTAACTGTCATAGAGTTTTGTTTAGATCTAAACAATGTAAGCCTTCAAGGCTTTACCATGTAGAATTAACAAACAGATTATTTTTCATTAAAACATTTATGGGCTTGTTTTTAACAGCTGATCTATTAACATTTCTAATTAGAGCTGCTTGCTTTTAGCAGTAAGACTTAGCCAAAAGAGGCTACTATTTGAATGCCCATCGACAACTTCGGCCTAATATTATGAATCAATATTGACACTTCGTCAATAAATGTTTGCTGATTTAAAAATTTTTGGCTTACATGGATTTAAAGTTTATTATCATATCTGTAAGATAGTTTTTTGGTATTATTTTTTTTTCGTTGCTTAGTTATCGGCAAACAAACATTAATAGCATTTTTGTGTTTGCTTTATGGCTGGTTGTAAATGTGGGCTGGATAAGATGGGACAGCCAACTGTAGTGATCCCAAAACTCTATGTGAAACTTCATGTGGCCATGTCGAAGATATGCCAGAAGTCCTTTGTTCCTGTTTCTGCTATTCCTGCTGCTCCTGCTGCTGTTGTTGGTAAGCTTTGCTTTGACATTGCAAGCTGCAAGCAAGTAAGCAAAACTTTTTTGGTGCGCCCAAACTTTTGGTCAATGCAGCAGGACTCACTAAAGGCACCATGGGCGGGCATATGTGTATGTCTGTGTATGTGTGTGTGTGTGTGTTAGTTGTGTGTATGTTGAGATATGCCAACCGCCAGACTAGCGGGTTATATGAGCCATACTATGAGGTCAGTCGGAATACCTCCACGTTGTTGTCCGTTGGGCAATGGAGCTTTTGTGCATTTACGCTTATAATTAAGCATAATATGAGGCAGATCCTGGACAGAAACAGCCACAGGAGCAAGAGCGGCACCAGTGCCATGGCTGCACGTGGTTGGCATTAAGTGTTGGCATGTGGTTTTTACTGTTGCCTGTTGTTTTGCCTGCTTCTGGTGTTGTCCTGTGTTTATGTTTCCAGTTTGTTGCGGCAAAATGTCCTTGTTTTTTTTTTGTTCACTTTAGCTTAATTTGCACAATTAACATTGCAATAAAGTTTACGCTGGAAAAAAGTTACAGGGCAACACAAACAGTACTCAATAGTTAATTAAGCATTTCTATCGTTTAAAATAGAGTTTTGTGATAAGTTTAAATTGCATTCATTAAATTATGGCTTTAATCTCTATAACTCACTGGATTTTTATCTTTAAAAAATCACTTTCATAGACCAAGAGCTTATGACGGACCATTTCACAAAATTTGTGGCATAGCATAGTTAAAGCCAAATAAAAAATTGGAAAATAGTCAAAGAAGCCGAAATAGCCAGGCAAAAGCTTAACAAAGACATGTGAATCATGGTACTACACATATACCCATATCATCATCTATTGTTACCAGATTACGTTAAAACCAAAAGGAGACCAGTAAATTGCAACTCCATTAGAAAGAGAGAGAGAGAGAGAGAGACAGAGAGGAAGGAGAGTGCTTGCAATGCCTTTTGTCGAATCGTTTCTGCTTAATTAAATTGAACACAAGAGTCAATTATATTAAAGTCTGAAGTACTTTCTGTGAGATTATAGAAGATTATTTCTCATACGTTCAAACAGCTAAAGACGAGTATCGAAAATATAAGACAAAATTAAACGAAATTAATGGTCCAAATAATTGTAGTTATAAGCGGAAGATAAAATAACAATGAGCGATCAATAAAATCGGTTGGAGTAAGTAAAAATATATTTAGCTTTATCCAACAAATATTCGTATTCAATAAATGAAAATGTTCAACGAAAGATCATAATATCAATTTGGTTAGTTTCTTTTTAACTTACTTTTCATATTAGTGAAAGTTCTCATACAACCGTGTAAATGCTTTATTATCTCTAGCTTTGTAAACTAGATTAAGAAAAATTTGGAACTAAATTAAGTAAAGTATCTCGACTACAATATACTTGAACTATTTCACTACCAAAAAATAGGTAAAGATGGACGAGAATTTGTTTTGAAGTTCACTTAGACACCTGCAGTTCTAGTTCTAATTAACCATTTTTAATTAACTAACTAACTATTTTCGTTACATCGGTTTTCATGCAAAACTTCAATTATTTAAAAAAAAAGTTAAAGAAAATTAACTATATTTCCCTTTTTTACATTCTTTACCAGGAATTTAAACCATTTTTTTCCTTAGGCGGTTGAACGTTTACCTTTTGTGCTTGCTGGGGCTAAATTCAATTTGCTATATCTTATAGCCCTCCGATCCGACTTATTTTTATACTTTAACTACATAGACATCTACAAAGTTTACCTACCAAGTTTCAACAATATAGCTTAAAATTTAAGGACTAAAAAGTGCAAAGAAACAGACAGATGCACAGACGGACATGGCTATATCGACGCGGTTGTTAATGCTGATCAAGAATATATATACTTTATAAGGTCGAAAACTTATAATTCTGTGTGTTACAACAATTAGTACAACAAAATTCATCCAAATTTTGATATTTCAATACTTTTTGGATTAAGGTAATCCACTTC
Source organism: Drosophila neocordata (assembly GCA_018903615.1). Taxonomy (NCBI): domain Eukaryota; kingdom Metazoa; phylum Arthropoda; class Insecta; order Diptera; family Drosophilidae; genus Drosophila; species Drosophila neocordata. The sequence goes on from JAEIGI010000013.1 coordinate 4,083,356, forward strand.
CACTTTACTTTTCATGGAAATTAATATTTCCGTCTTTTGAGTATGAATTTGATTCAAAATTAATTAGGCAAGTCGTCTTTATCGACATTAAGTCGATAGTCTCTGAGGCTTTGATGATATACGGATGGTCAACGGACATTTCTCAATCAAATCAGAAAATGATCAAGAATATATATACTTTATGGGGTCAGCATTTCTGTCTTCTTAAAAAAAAAAAAAACATTTTTACGTCCTGAATACTCATCCCCTTTTACTCTATGATTGCAGGATATAATGAAGCTTCAACTAACATTAAGCAATTCTATTCATAAACCAAAATTTGGTAACTTTCTAGCTGTACTAACTTATGCTTCAATTGAGGTTTAGCACTAAGACTGCAATTTAAATTGGTAAATATAGATTGCTGATTGAGTTGTTGCTTCTTTGGCAAGGATATGGGAGAGCTTTAGCAACTTGTAGGTCACATTAATAAATTTCCAAATGTTTGAATTCTTGTGGTATATATGGTTTATTTTATGGCTTGACCCACACATACAAACACACACACACATACAGACACACATACATAAACGGATACTTAGAGAAGCTTACACACACATATGTGCCAAGGATATCTGGCGGTAAGATATTGTCCTGCGGTGCGTGAGGCCATAAAACACTCCAAGAGTTATGTCCTGGTCAATGGTTAAATTGCATTGGTATGCGTAGCGTAACGAAAAACAATTAGCTGCGGCCAAATATAAAAACGATGACTACTCCTTCGCACAGGACTCTGGATTGAGGACTGCAGGATACGGGCATTTCATTCCATTGTGAGTATGTGTAAGTAAAAGTTTTATATGGTTTGTTCTCGCTTCCTGGCTCACATCATCCATACCTACGCTCTCCCTCTCTTTTTCTCTTTCATGGTCTTATCACTTTATACTTTGTTTGTTTCCCCCTTTCGGACGGACTTTCTGTGTCCCTTCCCATTTATTTTTTTGTGTTGAGTGATTGAGGATTGAGTCATGTGCTGAATGACTCAAACAAGGATAAACAATTTTTTCCTCTTACTTGTTGTTGTTCCTTTTGTTTGGCTGGTCTGAATTGTTTGCGCTTTACTTTCTGATATATTTAATTAATTGAAGTTTTATTGGCTGATTGAATTTGGCATCAAGTTAAACCATGAGAAGAATAAGTAATGGAAATTGATTGATTACCCTTGTTGAGGTGAAGCAAATTGGTAATCAAGAACTTAACAAATTTTTTTTACATTTTCAACTATTTAAACAAAAGTTGGTTTTTTCTTATTTTTGTATACATTTCTTCCTTTTCATTGATTTTTTTACATAAATTTTTTATGACAATAATGGATGTAAAAATAAAAGACAATGGAGCATATTGTAGAGAGAATTCTAAACTACGTTATACTTAAATGCCTTTTTAGCTGCTCCTTTCATCTCCTTTAGCTCCTTGATGTTAGCCGCCTGCATCTCAAATTCCTTATTTACTTTATAGGTAGACGCCAAAGTAAACCAATACCAAAGCTATTTTAGTTGCTTACCTGTCTCCTTCTATACTGTACACCCCCTTGCCCTGTAACCAATTCAACCTCCTTCTCGACTTTAATCAGTGGCATTCTCCGATGCACTTCCTCTACCTTCTCTACGGTTCCTGTTGCTTGTGCTGCTGCTGTTTCTGATGTCCTGCTGTCCTGCACTCAATTCGTTTTCTTTATTTTCCATCAAACGGAAGTCATGTGTGCCGGCTGCACATCCTTTATGCTCCAGGAGAGAGAGACAAAAAAAAAAAGGAGCAAAGAGAAAGAAAACCAACATCCACAGAGGCAGCCAGGCCAGGACTCACATATTTAAGCCATACATATAGATAATCGCTTTACAATCAGACAGGAAACTATTGCAAGCATGATTGTTTCCGCGATACGTGTTTGCTGCTTTAACAATTTTTCCTCCTCTTTTTTATTTTTTTTTCCTAGAAAAAAAGACTATGAAACCAGAAAATGTTGGCCAAAAGAGAAACCCCAAAAAGTCAAACTTTATTTATACTTTAAGTATAATTAGATCTTATTTTTATAAGCAATTGAAACGGCATCGATAATGGAAATTAATGTTTCTTTTTTTGATATTTAAATTTTGATAAATATTTGTGTCTCTATATTGTAATCGAGCGGATCAATTGATGAGGAGAGTTCAAAAAATATATTATGTAATCTTTATCTTAATCAAGAACAAGAAAAGTAGAATTATTTAATTGTCTTTTATATTTCATATTTTTATACTCTGTACCCATAGGGTAAAAGGGTATATTAAAGTCGCTAAATGTATGTAACAGGCAGAAGGAAGCATTTCCGACCCTATAAAGTATATATATTCTTGATCAGCATCAATAGCCGAGTCGATTGAGACATTTGCCACGCCCACTTCCGCCCCCGCAATTCAGGAAAAACGAATAACTAGAGTAAAATTAAAGCTAGCGTATTCTTACCTTTTGATACCTTTTGGCCATATTATTGGGTGTGCCAAATAAGAATACGCTACCTTTAATTTTACTCTAGTTATTCGTTTTTCCTAAATTGCGGGGGCGGAAGTGGGCGTGGCAAAAATTTGAAACAAACTTGATCTGCGTAGACACTACACGAATGCTGACACCAAATTTAGTTGCTCTAGCTCTTGTAGTCTCTGAGATCCACGTGTTCATACGGACGGACGGACGGACAGACGGACAGACGGACAGACGGACGGACAGACGGACATGTCTCAATCGACTCGGCTGTTGATGCTGATCAAGAATATATATACTTTATGGGGTCGGAAATGCTTCCTTCTGCCTGTTACATACATTTTAGCGACTTTAATATACCCTTTTACCCTATGGGTACAGGGTATAAAAAAACTAAAATTTATCAATGTCCTTGTTAAGTTCCAAATATTGTGTTTGGTTACGTTTTTAACAAAAACTGAGATTTCAGCCTTCAAATATATGTCCTAAAATCGTATATGTTTAGCAATTGAAATCAATTTTCAATAAACTTTTTGAAACACTTTAAAAATTATCACTCAAATCCTAGACTTTAATATTATATAAATTTTTATGGTATAATTTTAACCACAAAATTGATTTTAAGTGCAAGAAAATCAAATCGCAGTTTTCTTAATATTTAAAATAAATTATGAATAAATAACCCAAAATTATTCAAAACGTTTTTCCATTGAAAGTGATTCGTGGAGTATAACGTTCTATCCTGAATTTGGGGTAAAGGATCAAGCAAAACGATCTAAGCTTACTGAAGAAATTCTCCTAAATGCATTATTGTATTTTTTAATGTTTTTTATTTATTTTTAATTTACAATCTGTGGTAAACAACACATTAGAGGGCTTACAAAAAAATGATTGATGCAAGGCATTTGTAACTGACGGTTATTTTAGATAGTTCCTAATGGGATAGGGATACTATACCAATAATCAGCTTTCGGTCTTAAGGGGGAATCAACTATGTGGTTTCACTTGAGTTGTCTGATCAATTAGCTGTAATGGGTCAGATGGCCCAGACGATCTTCCTCATGCTCAAGCGTCAAGCAAAGATCATCGCTGAGGGTTTCTGTATCTTACACTTCATAGAAAGCAACTCCATTACTATATAAAGGATCGATTCCTTACAAACCAAGTTTTGGGAATAAGAGCGTTTTTTTTAGACTCAGAACATGTATCTAGGATGAGCGTGTGTGGAAAGACGCTGGAAGATTTATTGGTTAACTAAGAACGTACAAGTGAATTTTACTGAATTTCTTTAATGGTATTTACTGACTGATTAGAAAAGCTGGAAAGCAAAGATACAAGACCAATACATGCGATTGAGAATTCTATTTACAATATTAAATTGTTTGTCAAGTTAAGTTCAGACCTAAAGCCAAGTAGCCAGTTCATATTTACAAGTTTTATTATTAAATAATTCAACAAAATAAAAAGGTAAATCATTTATAATTCGATTTCTTTTATGCTACTGATTTAATCATATACTCGTTTACTTAAGTCTTACTGTAACATCAAAGTAAAATCTCACACATTCTAGACACACAAATCATCTTATTAACCTTAACATCATATTCAAATCCACCTGATAGCTTACGAAATGAAACAAACTAACAAACTGCTTCTTTTGACCTTTTTGAAGCCTGTGCCCAATAACAACAGCAAGAACAAGAAATAGTCAGCAAGAACTGGCCCAAAAACCGTAAGTCAATTTCAAATTTAGCAGGCAAAAGGCCAGTTCAGGCCGAGACCGCAAATAAATTACACAGGCCACGTTAAAGATTTGTTAATAAAGATAAATTTACTTATCGTTTATCTTGATTATGCAAAAAGCCTAAGTGAAAATTCAAAGACCGTCATGGAGTGAGTTAGTGGGTGTGGGTGGAGGTGTGGAGATACGGCGGTAAGCCAGGAACCAGCTAAAACAACGCATCACAAAAAGCCAGCCGCTGGCTAACTGAAGAAGAAGCAGCTGTGCCCAAAACTTTTTCATTTCCTCTAGCTTAACCAAAAAATGGAAGAAAAGGCAGGGAAGAAAGGAAAATAGTGACAGAGAAAGAGAAAGAGGGGAAAAGAGAGGGATGGGTAGAGAATAAGACGAGGCATGAATAAACATAATACATATTTCAATGTTTTATAATAAATTAAATAACTTGTCGGTCGATCTTATGACAGAGAGAGAGAGAGAGAGAGGAGCCTTCCTTGCCATGTTTGCCTATTTGATGGCCCAAAGGCACTTGTCCGAAGCAAAAGCTTTGATGGCAGTCCCTTTATGGTGTCCTGTCACACCAGTAAACCAGCTTCTGTGAACATTGCCTCCTGAATAGCTACTTCTACTATGCCTAAACCAACAGCTCCTGATTATGTCCTCAAGAATATATACCTTTTTTTTCCTCTCCCTCTCAGAGATTGCCCTTTACAATGGGTTAACAAGAAAGAACTTAAGATTGCAAGTAAAGAAAAAATGGAAATGAGGTGAAATCCATGAATGGAATCTAAAATTTAACTTCCATTATGGAATGTAGATGAATAGGTCTACATTTTTTTTTCTTCATTGCTTGTTCAAAAAAAAGTCTATATACCAAACTATGATAAAAATAAAAGAAAACTAAGGAAACGCAAAGAAAAAAGAACAATCAAGCATTTGAATATATAAACACTTTATATAGTTTCATACAAATTAGATATCTTAATAGGAATTCTCTATTGTTATTTATCATTTAAACGATAAGTCTTAAAGTTTTTTAAGTTTAACACTTAATATTAAATATTAAATAATATTCAATTGTACTCAAAATTAAAACCGGAAGGATGGAAAAAACCAAGTTATTTCACTAAAACTATATTATTGACCGATGGTTCTTATAAATATACTTATGTATATATAGTCAACCAATTTTAATAATACTAGATGGATATACTAAGAAGTATAAAAAACTCACAAACACTGATTTTTGTAATGTGAAAAAGAATAACTTAACAGACGTTAAGTCCTATTCTCGATCGGTCATTCATATGGAAGCTATTAGATATAGGTATCCAATCGGGACGATTCCGAGACATACAATGCCTGCAGCAAAAAGTATCCTAGCCAAAATGTAAGTCCTGCAGCTTTAAGAGCCTCAGAGAGGTTCTTGTTGATCCAAATAGATTATATCAACTCTATATAGTTGGAGATGCTTCTTTCTGTGGTCATAATTTATATATCCTTTTTGCAAAGTTGTAAACATAGAAGACGAGATAATATTGAAAGTGCATAAGAAAATAGATTATTTTGCAAATTTTCTTTTAAATTTTTTTTAAAAAATATTTTTCCAACTTCTCTTTCCTTCCTTTGTTTTTTAAATGATAAAAAATTTAGTAATAAAAAATATATGAAATTCATAATAAAAGACTATTAAAACATTGATTTTTAGAGAAGAGAAATAAAAATATTTTTAAATTTTATTTTCTATTATTAAGATTTTAGAAAACATAAAAAAAATGCGAAATTGAGCATTAAAATTGAAGTTTTTTGTAATCTGTTGCAGTGACTATTTTATATGGTATATATATAGATGCATACAGTTCTATATAGGTATATATAATATATATATACGATCAGATATCAAGGAGCCAATTATTTAATAAAATTTAAGAACTTCAAATTATGGAGAAGACAAGCAAACTTAACAATTTTTTAAATAAAATAAAATAAAGTCCAACCGAAATATGTTTTTTTTAATAAATATCCAAATCAACAGTACCAAACGCAATTTAAAGGACAATTTTTACAGATTTGTATCCCAATTTTTTAGAGAATTTTGAATCCCAATTGATTCCATTAAAAAGTTCTTGTTAATATACTTGGTTAATACACTGAACTTGTCTCTTTGAGGTGTTGATACTCTTTTACATTGTTGATATAAGAAACTTTTTCAACATTTTAAATTTCTCTTCGAACAAGAACAATTTCCAGAATAATTTACACTTCAATGGGCCAGAGAAAAATGTTAAGATACATTTATTATGCAATTTTATAGCCAAAAAACCAAGTGCAAATAGTTTGTGGACACAAGACAAGAGAGTTAGAAAAGGAAGCATGTAAGAGGTGGAGAAATGGGAGTAAAGTAGAAGTAAACAAGGAGAGGAGAAAGTAAATGAGTAAACCCAAGAAAACCAACATCTCAATCAACATAGAACAACTTGGCCAGAGCTAAAAGTTCAACTAACGATTTCTCTATTTAAATTTGGCCAATGGTGTGGGCTTTTGGCTCTGTGTATGTTGGTCATTTAGTTGGGCTTAAATTTGGATAACGAGTCCAAGAGAGAGAGGGTATGGGGAGTGAGTTGGTCATTCTGGTTACAGTTTGGTAAGCACACTTTAAAATTTGTCGGAAAGGGCAAAAGGTTTTTATTTATTGGCATATAAACCACAAATACCAAACATGCCAAAATGGGGACGCACCCAAAAAAATAAGCAAAAAGGGAATGAGGGGAAAGAGACATTGAGAGAGAGAGAGAGGTGGGAGATGTGGGTGGTTAGAGGCATAGAGGCAAGAAACCAAAGAGCCACAAATACATAAATATTTCATGTCTTGACTTTCAATTTCTTTCTATTTCATTTCGTTTGGTTTGGTCTCCTTTCGTTTCGTTTTTGTTTTGTTTTAAAACCAAAACCACTTGATTTCGAATGTTTTATTTATGCGGACGATTATTATTTTGGGTTCACTACAGTCCACAGACTGTGTGTATATATTATTTAGATATATATATATATACTTAAAGATATATATATATATATATCCTTAGTAGTTTTCGGTTTGCATTTCTGTGGTCACCTTCAAGGCATTTTTTATCATAATCGAAGCCCAAGCAGCTCACAAAATGCGGATACGGATGAGTTACTGATGCGGGTCCATTGTACATACATAGATATCCTTAAGGGAGCATTTTATTTTATAGTTGTCCAACAACTATATATATATATATGTGTGTGTGTGTGTATATTATCAGAAAAGCAAATTTTATTATCGTATTTATTGACCATCATATTTACTTCGATTTTATGGCTTGTTAAATCGCTTAAAAAGCTTGCAAAATTTCTATATCAATTTAACTCAATATTTTTATTGATTTTATCCCACATTGTTTCTGTGTGTGTGTAGGTAGTTTATTCCTTTTAGTAAATTGCCCTAATTAAAGTACAAAATCTGCTTAATTAAAAGTCTCCCACTGAGATGCTCTTTCTCACTCACACATTTCCTTTTTCACATTTTGTTTAAGCCAACAAATTGAATTACTAGCTCAATTAATTGGCAAACATTTTAATCATAATCCTTATCAAATTTTTTTTTTTTATTTTATATTTAATAATGCAAAACACAAAATGCCACATGTTGTGCATTTAAAATAGCATTCTTAATCGATTTTGTTATTTTGATTTCATCTTTTAATTGATATTTTAATTAAAGATTTTAGGCAAATATCTTTGGGTTAATTCAAAATTTGACATAAATGTACATATAAATAAATTGAAATAAAAGACATTTGATCAAAGATTAAGATTATTTGGCTTAACAATGAGAAGTAATGTAAAGTAAACTGAAAGGCAAAGTAAAATCATGTAAAGAGAAATCAAAAAGATAGAGGTTTATCAATGAAATCTTTATTTAGGTTAACTAAACATCTTTTTGTTTAAAGAAAGTTTTTCTTTTAATGTTTTTATAGAAATTCTAGCTAGTTTACCAAAAATTCTTTAATATATGATACAATTTGCCTTGATATGGTTTTTTTTTGCCTAGTAATTTTGTTGGCTTTGCCCAGGTAAAAAAGGCTGGCCGTTTATTGGACACATATGTATGTATATTCAACTGTTTTATGTTCTTGTAATTATTTAATTAAATAATATAAAACTTCATTTCTATGAAACTAAATTTATATTTATAAGAATACGAATATATTAGAATATGTAGCATATTATAAGTTCTTAGGTATAAAGCAACTACAACATAATGATAACAAGTTTATATTCCTCCACAAATACTTTAGAATTACATTGAAATGGGCATGCAAGTAAAGGTTAACTGAATTATAGAAACTAAAGTAAGAGTAAGGACATTCAATCTAGAGTTTGGATAAGAAAATAAACTGCTTTACTATTATGTGTACTAAGTATTATTTAAATATTTTCTAATTGCAAAGATAAGAAACAAGGTCTATGTAACAACTTTTTTTTGTCTGGAGCACTAATTGACCACACTTCCCTCCCAACCGACCGAAAGACGCAAGCCCCAACGATTCACAAAAAGCATAAACAAAAACGAAAACTTTAACTAGTTCCGAACTTAATATGAAAGGATAAAGTATTTTATTAGGGGAAGAGAGAGCTCTGAACTGATTATTTGAATCTAAAGGACTTGATATGGTAAAATTCAATGCCTAGAACTTTTGCTACCTTACTAGAATAGAGAATGAGAAAGGGATCAATAAAAATGAAGCAAGCAAGTCTATCCTGCCGATTTTGTTTGCATCCTGTACCAACTAGAGGTAGTTCATTAACTTAAACTCCCCCAAAGGCGAATGTTCAAAAAACTGTTTACCTCAGCTCTGATAATACCTAAGATCTCGCGGTTCATACGAACTGACTTACAGATTGACATATCTCATTCGATTTAGTTGCTAATGCTGATCGGGAATGTAAATACATACTTTATGTGATCGAAAATATCTTCTTTTGTCTGTTGTATACATTTTAGCGAGTTCACTAAACCCTTTCGACCTATGGCTACTGGGTATAAAACTCTCGATATATGTAGCATCGTGCAGTTTATAAAATAAATTCTAGTTAATCAATCTGACTGAATTAACTTCTTAGTTTTCAAAATCGACTCAATAACGTGTTACTTCTTAAAAATTCTGTCTATATGGCAATTAAAATATTTAAAAAACAGAGAATAAAAAAAAAATTAAGAATAAATATAAAATAACATTAGCCTAAAGTTCAAAGTTTAAAATTTAATTCAATTTAAAAATTTTAAGTACATAAAATAAAGTTAAAGAGTGTGCCAAATACAATCACATTGTTCATTGTTTTTAAAGTATTCTGATCACTCTTTGGGCAATAAAGAGAATCTGAGTCTAACTACAAAAAATGGGATAATGATATATTATAACTTCTAGTATAATTCTGAGTTTTACTAAAAAGCTTTCAATATATTTAATATTAAAGTAACTTTTACTCCATTAACCTTAAATACAAATAGACAGACCCTAAGTGAATAGACACAAACAACATTCATGTTAAAATCTGTGTCAACTAAAAAATATAAAAGATTTTTTCATTTAGTTTTAAAGCCATTGGAATGGCCATAATCAGATTTAGCTAATAATTTAATTACATCGATGCAACGATATTCATCATCATTTATGTGAAATATTTAACAATTTTCATTTATGTATTGCAAACCAAAATCCATTTAACATAATTCAATTGAAATTTATTCATATTTTATATATTAATTCATGCAAATTTTGTTTACTCAATGAAATGCCGAAAAGGCAATTAAGCTAATATACTAGAATATATATATAGATGAAACATACAAAAACAATAACAACAACAGCAAACAAAAAGAAAGTAAAATCCATGAATTAAATGATTGAAAATTCTATGAAAAGGAAAAAGTAGCCATAAATTTCATTTGCATCATTTATCAAAAAGAAAAATATGTTTAATTATACCAATGAATGCATTAAGAACTTTTATTAGATAAACTGGAATCAAAATAAGCTATAAAAGAGAAAAAATTTATCTAAAGGTTTATCAAAACTATTCTATACACTTCCAAAGTGATTACAATATAGAATTGTTTTAAAAGAAATTATAAAGGAAAATTAGAATGGAATATATGTAACTGGTAAAAATAAAGCCTATACTAACTAAGTTAAGATTATTGCCATCTTTTTGGCATTTTATTGGTTTTTTTTACCTATCGATTAGTAGATTTGAGTTAAATGAATTTTACCTAAGATAAATTATTTTTATTTAGGGATGATAATTATATTTATTTGGCGTGCGTTCTTTTCGGCGTATTAATTGTGAATGACATAACATAACATAAGGTTGACAGAATGTTATATATTACTTAACATAATCTGTTACTCGTAGGTAACTTATTGCTATGCTAATGAGTCAATTGTGCACGTTGCCATTTTTTCATATATTTTAAACAAGGGAAAATTTTGTTTATTACTGTTTTACTAAAAGAAAGATAGATAGATTTTTGTCTTACAAAGTCTCCTTAGTCTTTTAAATTTTAAATAAATATTAAACTAAAATTCTTTTGCAATATCACTAATGTCTAAGAGATCTTGCAGTATCACAATTACTTCAGATTTTTCTTTATTATCTTGATTTCTGCATAGGTAAGTGTTCTTAAAAATCTTTTAACAAATTAATCAATTCAACAAATCCAATTTATATTTATTGAAATTCGTGATATAAGCCAAATGCTGTAGTTTCAGGAAAGATATATTATTACTGAAACTATTTTGATAAAAGTTATTTAAAGAATAACTCTATTAAAGGATTGTATTATTACTCAAATTATTTTTGTTAAATTTTGGTAAAGAACAGTAGTTGTAAGATACGATATGGTTTAATGAACACATGTTCAAGATTGAAGCGGTTCGAAATAAAATATTGAGAAAAAAAACAAATGTAGTGAATTAGAGTGTACAATTTAAGTAACGTTAAATTTCAATGTTAGTTCTGGTCACATGACAGACAGACTCTGATAAAAATAGATCCAAGATACCAAGATTTCAGTTTGTTGGGATTTCATGCACCTTTAAATAGACCCAAGATCTTACCGAGAAATATGTGATCCCATAGACTCTAAGACCTCGATCATACAAATATTTATTTATAATTTAATCTGTTCACATTTTAAATTTAACAAAAGAAGATTAGGTTACAAAATTTTTTGGTTTCTGCCCGCAAGCTCTATATATAAGGGGGAAGTCCTTTATATAGGAATTTCTAAAGGCTTTTTATTTAACTTATTAATTATTATATTATTTACTTTATTATTATTCTATTTCCTCAAATTATCCTCATATTTTTTATTATATAATTATTACAAATAAATAACCAACTCATTCAACCTTTTTACAGGCTAAAATTTAAATTTTTAAATCTCTTAGATAAAGAAAAAAGTTAAAACAGACAAAGAAAGAAAAATAAATAATTGCATTAAATAATTTTTTGACGTTTTCTTTTTCCCGATTTTAGCTCTGTGCAGGGAACAAACACAAACTTTTAATTATTATTCCAACTTCTTCTTATGAATTCAAACAATCAGCTGAAATAAATATAAAATTCGAAAGAGTTTATTCAAATATTTAGGTTAAACTGGAAAAAAACAAATCAACAAAAAAAAAGGAAGAAAAAAAAGCATCGCAAACAGAAAATTACTCAACTTTAATTAACACAACAGAAAAAAAAACAAAATGAGAAAGTTTGGTGCCTGCCATGGCCAAAAATGCATTTAAAATGAAGTTTATTATTCCACAAAATTAATAACAATTAAAATTATTATGCATAATTATCAGTTGAAAAATCATAACCATGCCCATTGCAGGCAACAGAACACTAATTACCAGAACCTGAATTTTTATTATTGTACGTAAATTGCTTTAAATTGAGTTTTAAAAATAAAAAAAAAAAAGTAGAACGATGAAATAAAAATTACCTGCAAACATGTCAGCAAGAAGGAAATAAGTAAGTGAAGCCAACAGAGAGCCATGGACGGGACAAAAAGGGGTCAGAATGTTGCTGATATTATATAAGGAGAACATTATTAAGAAAGATTTTGTAACTTGAATTTATATTTTCTAAATAATTCTAAGGTAGAAGAAAAACCATATGAAATCTTTTAAACTAAATTAGAACGGAACTTAAATTTGCCACAAAACTTAGCTTACAATGGCTTAAAGTAGAACTCATTGGCTTACAAAACAAGAAAATACTCTCAATTTTTATATAAAAAAGTAAAAATTGATATATAGCAACACTGACAAGAAAACTAAACCAAGCAAAACTCAAATAAAGACCACACACAGACAACTACTTGACCATCTTTTAGAGAATAAAAAAACAAAAAGAGCATATAAAATATTTTGCTTAGAGTCAAGCTAACTAAAGTAAACATTGATCCCTATAAAAATTTCCATCTTAGCAAAGAGATCAGAGAAAAAATCAAAAACAAATGAATAGATAGACTATTCAACGAACCATGTCAATTAAATTTTATATATAGAGGAAACAAACCGTATATAATTTATTTGCAAGAAAATGCTTTCAAAAAACTGATTTCATATTCAAAAAGGTAGAGACAGTCATTCGAAAAATTATTCATATTTATATGCCCAAGTGCATTGCTAACTAGCAAACATTTTCTTGCTGACTGCAGCAATAAAGTTTTAGTTTTCAGTTTTTCACTTTTCCAACTGCAAACATCAAGGCTGAAAAATTCGACAGCAAGAGCAAAAAAACATAAATATAATATGAAATTTTACATGAGTGCTAATTTTCTAATAAAAATTCAAAAGTAAATGCAAATTAAGTGTGTGTTTGAATGTGTGTGTGTATGTGTGCCAGTTGGCAGAGTGGTCTGATTTTAGTGAGGCGGGGGGACAGCAGGATGCGGGGAGCAAATCAAAGTCATGAGCTTTCTTCAGTCTATTTATGCATGAATGGAATTCAATTTGCATAATTAAAGTGAATTGCATTTGTTACTAAGCAAAAATCATAAATAAACCAGCACAAAGCTGAGATTTACAAATATAAAATATTTAAACAAAAAAAAAAAGCTGACATTTATGCTAAAGTGGTCAAATTTTATTTAAAAGACAATATTTATTATACAACTAGAAATAGTTTTAAAAAATTATATTCATTAACAGTTGTTTTTATATGTATAATTTGAAAATACTATTTATAGTTTGTATTTCTATATAATAGTCAACTTTTACAATATACTATAGCAATTATAGTTATCCGAATCGCCCTTTTAAGTTATCCTTTTTCTTAAAAAGTCTCTTATGAACTATTTTTGGGTGTTTACTAACAAACCAACACATCAAAAAGTATATAGGAATTTCGTCTGCAAAATTTCTTCCAAGAATGCTTCCATTTTCTGAAAGGCTCAAAGTACTTAAAGGACTATTAAAGTTTTATATTTAAGTGTTTTATATTTCACAAAGATAAGTAACTATTTAAGTTGCTAAGTTTCTATAAAACAAAATACACACAGACGGACAGACATCTGACCCATTTAATAATACCCTCTACAAGGGGTATAAAAAACCTTCTATATTCTATATAATTTTTATATTATTAGATACTCCTGGCATTATAATTTGGCGATTAAAAACTTAATAAAAATAAATTGTATTTCATTTGTGGATTTACTATTTCCTACTCACTCAATCATATTATTAAGGGATATTTATTTATGAATTGATATAAGATTGGATGCGCGAAAGCTAATTTCCCAGCCCTGACATCTGTGAAGAGGGGGAATCAGAAGAGAAAGTTTTGTGCTTCCAAAATATGAATAATAACATTAAAAAAATATTTTTTTTTTATTCTGAATTATTAAAAACATTCATTAAAAATAATAAAGCTTAAGTAAACCAAATTGGTACTTTGATACTAGCAATTGAAAATTTCAGATTTAAAACTAAAATTTTTTTAAGCCAAAAAACTATTCTAAACGATCGTTCTTATATCGATATAACGCATATATACATAGATAAGTTTTTAATTTAAAATTTTTTTTAGGGCCAACATAATTTTAATAAGAAATTCTCTGTATGCTGATTTCCTACCAATAAAGTATTAAGAGACAGCTCCATTATCATTTGTTACTACTTTTTTAAATTATAAACTTTGAAATATTAAAAATATCTAAAGCAATGAAAAAAATGACGATTTTTATAAGTTAATTTGTGTATTTTTACATATACATATTAATTTATTTCTAAAGAATACAGAAACAATTTAAAATTTATTTTAAATGGAAGGCATTCCAATAAAAATATAGATGCAATTATTCGTTCTTCAGTTGGAATCATTCAAAAATGGAGACACTACATTTCAACGATCTCTCAAAAAATAAAATACTATTTTCGGCACATCTTTAGTAAAATATAATTCATGACTTAATGTATCTTTGTTAATCTCCAATTAATAGTTTAAACATTTTAATCAAATAGCTTTACTTTTAATATATATTTAACTGATATTTATAAAGTCACCATATTCATCTTTTCCCCTTGCCCCACATAGACAAAAAAAAAACCAAAAAGTATCTCTATTAAGTTTGTCTAGCCATAGTCATTAGGTTTAATGGTCCTGATACACACACACACACACACACACACATACTGTTAATCCAGGAGTTTTTATCCACAACACCCACGTTTTCTCCATGTTTTTTTTCATTTTTGTTCTGGTCACTTGCCATGAACTTGGCCATATGTTGAGTTAGCCAAACTAGCCAAAAGAAAAAATAAAATAAAAAAGATGACAACTTTGTCCAAGTCGAAAGTCATAAAAGAGTTATTAGTTTTAATGGGCATGTCGACAGAGAAGAGCCCCAAAAAAAAAAAAAAAAGGAAAATTCTTCTTAAAGCACTTTTTTAGTACCTCACCTGAATGGCAATTATATAATTTAATTCATTATTTAAGTAGAAAAATATTACTTTAAATTGGAATTGTTGGTTAAAAATCAATTGACCTATTTTCGTCTGTTGTTGCCTTTTATATTAAAATTTCATCGTGTGGCAAATATTTTAATTATTTTATGAATGTGACATTTAAAGGATTTGAGCATTGTGTTGTTTGTGTTTTCCTTTTCTAGTTTCATTTTGTTTTTATTTAATATTGCATTCTATTTTATTTGCTTAAGGGTTTAAAATGCATTTAGTTTCGATCAAATTGAATGGAATTGAATTGACAAATAGAAAAAAATATTAAAATTTGTTTGTTTTTCTTTTGGTGTGAAAGTGGAAAGAAGTTGAGCTTAGTTGAAGCATATCAAGGAATTGAAAGCAGTGTCCTTGTCAGTTAATTGGAAATCTGATAAGGTGTATTTTGCATGTTTATAAAAATTGCAAAGCAATTAAAAACTACAATTTAATGGTTTTAAAATATCATACAATATTTTTCAACATTTTTTTAATATGAATCTAGGTAAGAAGAAATTGCAAGCAAATTTCTTTAATATAATTGGAATAAGGTATTCATCTTAATGAATGCAAAATATCGCCACAGTTACGCATAGATATACAAATTTCTGACTTCATAAAATATATATATTACTGATCAGCATCAATAGCCGTGTAGATCTAGCCCTATCCATCTATCAGTCCCTCTATCTGTCTATTTCTTCGCACTTTTTAGACTTTAAATTTTATGCTATATCGCTGAAACTTAGTAAATAAGGCTTTTAGAAGAGTGGGTTATGCAAGTATAAAAATCAGTCGGATTAGACTACTATAAGATATTTTTTGAAACAAAACATTCAACTATTTCTAGTCAAATTAATTAAGGTTTTATTAACTGGAAGTAGAGCAAACTATTTTAAAAAATAAATTTGTGAAAATACTTCGAAATTATGGAATAAATTAGATATGGTGACTCATATTAAAATTCGTTTATAAAAGTGCTACCAAAGTCATTAAAATTTTATAGTTAACACAAAGATAAACCCAACTACTGAATATAGAAGAGGATACTTTATTTACTTACTCTGTATACTTGAAGTTATACAAACTGAAGATAGCAAAAATACGACTTAATACAAGTAAAATAATAATATAATAACATAAGGGTAAATTCATATGAGTGTCCTTTTGGAGTCAAGCCGGTTAATTCCCCACTGAATCATAAATAAAGATCTATGCTTTGAAATTCTTTATTTTATGTTATTTATTTTTATATAATAATTTATTATCTTAACTATTTCAAGCTGTTGCTAAAATGCTTTGATAAAAGAATAAAGTGAATGTCTTTAATTATTAAATACACTTAACCTTTAATTATATTATATAATCCAATAAAATGTCAATTTGCGCAGCAGTTTTGCCTTAAGGCATTTAAATTCATTAATTGTTGTAGTACTTTAAATTAAATAACAAATCGAAAGATTTCTTTGAAATCAAATTAAACAGGTTTATGTACAAACCAGTAGACTTCTTAACTAAGGCATTAACCAAAATGCAATTAGTCCTGACCAAAAGTTAAGAATGGATAGACTAGCATTCAATGGGTTGAATGGGTGATTGTTTGGTTGGCTTGGGTTTTGTCTTTTGGTGGCATGCATAAATCATGAAACCAAAAACAGAAATTTACAAACACCAGCACACACACACACACTCTCACACATGCAAATATATACATTGGTAGAGAAGATTCCAAAATACACACACACACACACGCGCACATATATATACAGTGACACACATAAATCTAAGCGATTTGAAATCTCATTGACAATTGGAAATGTGACCAAAATCATGCATTTCCGCAAAATGCATCCCTTTGGCCCAACTCCTTTCTCTCTGCTTCTCTACTTCTCTTCTCTCTCATTCTCTGTCTCTAAATTGAAAATACATTTTACACAATTACAAATTGCAATGAAATTGATTTATCACGCACAAACGCACGAAGGTCACGCAAGCCACATAAATTTTAACACACACGAAGACTGAGAGGTTCCCACCCACTGGTTAAAGGAAAAGGACAACTGGCAGCAGATAGCAAATTATAAAATTAACATATAAAGAAGTTTGTATACTCTTTAAAAAAAGGTTTAAAAAAACTACAACTGACAAGTTTTATCCATTAGTAACTCCCTAGCAATCCGACAATGAATACTTTTAAGATTTCTTTAAATTAAATTATATTTGTAACACTAAATTATTAAAATAGAAACCTCTGTTCTACAGTTAGGTTAGTGATTACTAAAGATAGTTTTTATTGCAACAAATTAAACGTTCTATTTTAGGTATAATAGAATTTCATTTAATAAAAATTGCATTAGCTTAAACTAATATTGGTAAATTACTTTGATAAATAATAATTACTGAGAGAAATAAGTCAAATTATTTGAATTATATAGGTTAATTGGGTGCTCGGGACTAAAAAATAAACGAACTTTCCGTATAAACAGGGATCATACATCGACAGAAAAGCTTAACCAACGCGGAGAAGATGGAATCAATAGCGATCTTAGGGGAATCCATTTAACCTTTTCTTATTACAACAAATAAAGTAGAACAAATAATTAGCTATATATTTATGCATATCAACATTAACTTTACTATAAACTCCTTTTTTAAAGATTCCTGATACTTTTTTCAAGTAGGGTATTGAAAAACAGTAGTCGGTGTCCAATAATTTGCCACAATTCCAAGGGTCCTTCATTGGTCCTGTGGGTCGCACCATGCACCCAATTTACATTTTAGGCTTATTAGAGTGGCCCAACTACTATTTTTACTCATACTTCTTATACCCCTCTATGTATGTATATAAGCTCTGTCTGTTGTGGTCTGCTTTGGGGCCATTCTATTTAACGCTTTTAAGTCGGTGTTTCTACACTTCCCCCCCCATGAATTATGCTCATTGCACTTTGGCACAAACATCACTGGTCGTCGTTTCTCGTTTTATTATCAGCTGCATTAAATTGCATAAAATATATGGCCAAGAGAAAGTTTGAATCGCAGTCGTATTTGTCGTCGTCGGCTAGTCATAAAGTATGTAGTGGCCAATGGGAGAGGAAGGCATGCCCATCTACAACTACAACTTCCCCCCCTCCCATACACAAACTGCCTACGTGATGTTGAAAAATTTCGAAAATTTCAAATGCTGACCACTAAAGAAATTCCTGTTTTGCCATGCAAGAGAGACTTAAAAATTAAATTTTCAAATATTTACTAAAAAGTGGTTCCCAAAACCATAAACTTGTTAAATTCGGTAAAATTCTCTAAAAATGTTGTGTTCAGAAATTGCAATTAGATTGAGTTTTTTTGTTTTCCTTTTTTTGTTTAATTTGCTTGGTTTACATTCTATATGTTTGCCCTTCTCTGAACTTGTGGTAAATAAATAATAATCACTGAAAATGCAGCCAGTATTCTCTACTGATGGACTCTTGTTTCTAAGCTTGACTACTTTGGCTGATTGTCCAACGACAAGGACAACGGACAATATTGCCTTCGCTGACATTTCTTCCATGTGTGTGTGTGTGTGTGTAAATTCCACTTTTTTTTTTCTTTATTGCCATGACATTTTATTCAGTAGTACGTGTTGCATGCTGAGAATTCCTTTCTAAAAATGCTGTTTATTATAAGAGAATATTTTGTGCCCCATTATTGCTTTGCTGAAGTATTAGAATGTAAAGTATTGTTGTTTGTTTGATGCATAGATGAATCAACAGAAGAATGTATGTTAAATTTAAAGTAATCGCAAACTAAAATTATTAATGCACTTGAAAACTATTACAATATTATACTTAAACAAGAAGAATGGACTAACTACAACCATGCCAAACTTTGAATGCCTTTGCAAACTTTTTAATAAAAATATTTTCTTTTGGTCCGATTGTTACAATAGGAGCTATGGCATATAGTCGGCCGATTCTAGTGAAACTCAATAAACATATCTCTATCTATATCAAACTTACCACATACCAAATTTGATGAGAATCGCTCTTAAAATAGAGAAATTATTCATCTAAAACTATTTTTATGGCCGATCGTTCCTATGGGAGCTATATGATTCTGATAAAACTTGACAAATATATTAGAAAGTATATAAAACTGACAAATACCAAATTTAATAATAATCGCTTTTAAAACAACCAAGTTATTGTTCAAAATCCATATTCATGACCGATCTTTCCTATTGGAGCTATATGATATAGTCATCCGATCGGAATGATTCCGAGATATACAATGCCTGCAGCAAAAATAAGCCTAGGTGCAAAATTTCAGCTTTGTAGCCTTAAGGGTCTCGGAGGAGATTGCGTTGATCCAGAAAGCCGGACAGACGGACATGGCTATGTCAACTCAGCTCATCATCCTGATCAAGAATATATATACTACACATAGTCGGGGATAATTCCTTCTTTGATGTGTTGATCCTTATATGAAAATGAGAAACGTTTACTGTTAGTGAGAACCATTTATTGGACTCCTTTTTGTTTACTCTTTTAGTTAGTTTAATAAATTTTACCCAAAGTAAAAAACTTTTCGTCGTTGTTTGGCTCTAAAGATTTCAAAAGACATTTCTTTTTTGATATATAGATTCTAAAGATTCCTAGAAAAATAATTGTATTCCAAACTGGTTCCACTTTTGATATGTTCTATATACATGTAAGGAGCAGAACTAGCAGAACAGTGAAGGGACCACCCATTTCGCATTGCCATTGTCTATTGGGTGATCTATCAATGTGAGTAGATAGAGATGAAGCACTATCTCAGACTACCCTGCGAGTCGTTGAGATCAAGCGGTATAAAATATTTTAACCTCTTTAATTATTCTGAACTTTACACAAAATCTTTAAAATATAGTAAATAAACCAAAACAAATTAAATATGTTACACACATGTATATTCTATTCTAGATACTAAAACGGACAAGAAAATACAAAAAAATATTTAATTAAACGGAAATTGAAAGCATATTAAATATTTACTAGATAAGTCAAGAGAGCCAAGACACATCAAAAAACCAGTCAGATCAAAAATTCATTATTAAATTACTTAAAAGATATCCGAACTTTTTCTTGCTCTCTTTTTTTCTTTATTTAATATCTGTCACAAAAACAATCGTTAAATGCAATGTCTATGCCTTGGTACAAAACAAAAAAATTAGAAAAAAAGGAACTAATGTAATTTTATATTATTTTTCGGAACGATCTTTTCTTTTAATGGAGGAGCTATTATCCAAAAAGAAGAATATTTAAAGTCTGAATGAAAAAATAAAGAGAACGTTAATTTTTGTATTCTTTAATAAGGAGCAAAGAGTTATAAAAATTTAGAACTTTCCCCAAATTTAACTATAAAACTTGACTTAAAATAAAAACTTTTGAGAAAAACTCAAATTAAAAACTCAGAAAACAAATGATATAAAATTTTTCGACAATATTTCTTATTAAAATTAAAATACAAATTAATATAACTATATTCCTTATTGCATATACCATTTAGTTATTACACTATTAAGTTTTATTATCACAGTTTTTCGAAGTAAATGAAATGCCCAAAAATTCATATAATCATTTGAGGTGAATTGTGGTAAGATGCCATTGCACAGTTACACGGCATTAACATTAATATGTTAATATAATCGATTATCGGTACGATAAATAATATTTCATAATTATAAATAAAGGTATTATATATACATACATATTTATGTATTTGTGTATATTTTATATGGCCTGCAGAAGTTGTGAAAGGCAATTTAATTACACATGCCGAAATTGCATTTATATCAATAATGCTGCTTTAATGAAAAATAATTGAATATTTGTCGTGCTGTTTACCTTCAAACATATACAGATAGACACACACACACACAGACACATGTATACAACCATTTGCATTCATTCATACACATACGCCCCGTTGCACTTCCTGAAAACAATAAAATTGAGGTCATTTTTTGTAAATTGTTGTTGTTGGTATTGTTACTGTTGGTGTTACCTTTTGAAATATGCTCAATTGGTTTTCATTAAGCACATTCGATATTGATTATAATATTTTACAGCATTTCATTTATATACAAATTAACAAGTTCGTGCATTTAATTAAAATAAATTACAATTAATGTTTAACTAATAGTAATTAAACTATTGTCATTAATTACTTTTTGTTTATTGCTTAAATTTTTTAAATTATTCAGTAATAATATAATTTGTGCAAAAATAATAAAGAAATTAAGTTGTTTTTCTTATCCTTGTAACGGTTTTGTTAAATTAAAATGATTGTTTAAACTTTAGGGTACTCTAGCGACAAGTTTTGGAATTTATTGAAAATGTTTCCTTAAATTGGTTATTAACTTTACTTGCAAAACTTTTAGAACGAAAAAAACGGTAACCTTAACTTTTAGTTAAGCTTACAACGCTTTAAAGCTTAACATGTTATCCTTGTAAAGCTTTTTGTACTAATTTTTAAGCTTTCCGACGGTTTGCACTTTAGCTAAGTCAGGACTCTAGCTTTCAAACACCAAATCGTCGTTTATCTATAATATTTACTATAAATTTTTGAAACATTATAGTCCCATACTAAAAAATTGTCAAACTGTTATTTTAAATAACACTAGTTTTTTTAGTATATACAGAGTAAATGGATTCATTGATTTATTTAACAGATGTAAAAGAGTTTATAAATTACATTAGCATTTCGGGAAAAGCCTTAATTTAATAGATTAGGGGCTATGCTGTAAAAAGACTAAGCGTAAACATTCTTTAGAAGAGAATTAGGGAAAACCCTAATAGAAGTTCTATTTCGATACTTTTGTATCTAAGGATAATCATTATAATAAAGCAAAATCTAGAGGAGAAATAGCTTTGTAGTACTTTTTCAACCAGTTAAGGCAGAGCAATAAAATATCTATGTTTTCTGAAACAGATATAAAAACAAATATTGAAAAAGCTTTTTTTGGCTGTGCCAATTTAACCAATTTTTGAACTTGCACTGCGTGCATACCTAAAGAGTTTATCTACCAAGTATTATCCACATAACTTAAAAATTAATGTCTAAAATGTGCAAAGAAATGAACAGAGAGACTTGGCAATATAAACTCTGCTATTGACTTTTTGCAAGGTTATAAAAATAGGAGAGATAGAAACATTTTCGCTAACGTCCAAGAGTAAATATTGATTAACTTGAAGAGAAAATTTAATAGATAATTTGAAGTTTTTATTTAAAAAATTTTAAAATATTTATAATTATTTAATAATGTTTTTTTATATTTAAGTGAAGAAACTTTTAAAGATTTATTAATAGCTGTCGTAATTAAAATATTATTAAATTAAAACTCTTTAAGTTGCCTTGTTTCACAGTTTTTAATATAATTCAATTTATAAACTTAATTCAATTTTATGTAAATGTAACCAATACTGTATAAAATCTGTGAAAGCTTTTCCAGATTCACACCTGCTTTTCCAGGAATGATTTAAAGAAGATTTAAAGCCTAAGTGCATCCATAGCCAGGAAACGAATGGAAGATGTATAAATAAATAAATTAAATTTAATGCTCAAACGTTGTCAAAGTGCTCGGAGAACGGTTCAATGTATCTGGCATTTGTGGGCAAGCCGCAACTGTATCTCATCGATTTCATTTCGGAAAATGTCACTTCTCAATCAGGAAGCACTATTGAGTCAGCATTTATTCCTCTATGCCTTCCTTCCTTGTTTTAGGACTTTGATGCAAATTGTGCAGCCATAGAAATGATTTTCATTTTGCTGTAATTTAAAGTCATTTATTGTTTTATGCCTTGAAACAATTATTCTCATTTATCTATTTGTCTCTATTTGTAAGCCAGGACATGATTTTGAATCGATAGAAGAAAATTATATAGAATGAACAAAAACAGATTAAAATCTATTCTTTGCATAAATGCATACATAGTTGCCTTTACTCACTATATTCAACGAATCGATATATACATAGTCATTTATATTCAGATTTCAATTGGCAGTTGTCATTTCTTTCTCTTTTCTGGTTACGATATATGAGGGACTCATCAAACTGGTTGCCATTGGCATTGTTGTCGTTGTTGTCTTAAATTGCATAATGCATGAGCATTGGGATCCTGACGAATGTGACACATATGAATATTCAAGCCGGAATACACACAACCAAACACATTCATACACACACACACACACACACACACAGACAAGTGGCTCCACCACAAAGCAGGATGTCTTTATGGGCACTTAAGGTCTCTGGTGTTGAAATTGCCTATCAATGCCGTCTAAATGGTTCTTCGTCAACTACAGTTAGAGACACGTGACCAAGCAAGAATGCATAATGACCTAATTTAAGTGTATTTAAGTATTTTTCCCTATGGCAAGCTATGTCAATTGCAGCAGGAAAAGGTTTCTGTATTTTTCCCTCTGTTCCATTGTTGACACTTTAATTAGGTGCATAATGGCAGAAGAAATCTCAACACTTGTCTGTACTATACTTGTGTGTGTGTGTGTGCTTGTGTGTTGTTCTCATTTTCCCTTTAGCTTTTGTTGTCGTCAGAATGTCAGGTGAGCTTGTCGCCATTCCCTTTGTTGTATGTCATTAATATATTGAAAAGTTCCTTGCAGACAACACAAAAGAGTGAAAAGTAAAATGAACAAAAGAAAAACTTTGAAAAGTAACAATGTTTACAACAAAACCTTGATAAACGGATAACTTACTTGAATGTCTTTTAACTAATTGGTCTCTGGTTTCAAACCAATCTTATTTTAAACTGTTGTCAATTAACTAGTGTATATATAGAAAAAAAAACTAATAAATTTACTAAAAGATGGCTTTTAAACAAAAGTCTCTTAAACTTATGACTATCAAATCGTCACCTTATCTTGACTATAGAGTAGCTCTATCTAATGTCAATTAAATATAAAGCTATTCTTGTCTATGGGGTATCTAAATATTAGGACAATCCAATCTTAGCCTTATCTTGAGTATATCCTAAAAAATTTCTTGTTGATACCTTTCATTATAAAACACTTTAATATGTTTAGGTTCTAAACTTTCTTTAAGCTCAAACAGAACTTAACTATATGACAGTTAAAAGTTTACTATATCGTATGGAATTCGTAGGTATACATTTCCATAGAGTTTACTAAACTTAAATTACTCTAAATTAACATATAATAACATAACAACTATATCTTAACCTTACCTTAATTATTTACTAGACTTTCATTTAAAATTTTTTCAACCTTTACTCATATTTTATACATTGAAAACTTACAATTAGTTTGACTTAACCTTTTTGCATTTCTACAACATTCTTAACCCAATTTTTAATATCTCAATTTGAAATATTTTCAACATTTGCAGAATTTGAACAATTTCTACACAATTTGCTAACAAACCGCAATAAATTTTATCCGAGAAACTTTAAGCCAACTTAAGCTCACAGTATTCATTTCATAAGCCCAAGCAATTTAATAGAATTCTAATCCATAATTGCTTGTGTATACAATTTGAAATGGAAAAGCGTAAAGCTGCTTGTGACATATACTTTACATATATATATATATATATATATATATATATATATATGTGTGTGTGTGTGTATAGTATAAATGGTAAAAGCCTGACCACTCTCAATGTGATTTTGTCTTAATCATGCTTTTCACTTAAAGTTTTATGTTTCTTTAGTCATTCTTTTATTTTAATTAGGCGTGAGAGCTTTTCTGGACACAGCTTTTTTCCCTTGTTGAGCCTTGCACTTTGCTTAATTTATCTTTTGTATGCAAACTCTTAGCCCTCTTGGTTTTTGGGTTCAATTAATTTGTGCCGCCTTTTACAAAGTCAGCAAAAAGTATACTAACAAAAATGAAAGGAGAAGAAATAAGAGATTTCAGATACTCTTGTCTGCCACTTAATGGGTTCTAACTTTAATAAATTGTTTTCGGTTTTAGGTTTCAGGCGAAATGCTTATGAAAATTGTTTCAACAACTTTAGCCACATTTTGTTATAAATAGACTATCGCTTGAAGCAAATCGATAATTGCTTTTACCCAGGAGAATTGGGTATCCTTAATTAACAACTGCATAAACAAAAATTCAATGAACCGCAAATTAATTTGAAATTAATATACAATATCAAGTGCTTATCCTTAAACAGAGAAAAAAAAACACTTAAGCAATACCTTTCATTAATTCCCATTGACAGCGTCACACGCAATGACGTGGGATGTAAGTATTTAACGTTCCTTTAGACCATGTTGACAGACAATACGCCCCCCAAAAGGGGTGGTAAAGTTCACATATCGTTTTTAACACCAACGTACATACTTGCACCTACAAGGATGTCCACGTCCCACTAGGCGACAAACATACACACACATACACTCTCGCATCTATTGTCACCATGACTGATGATGGACGTCGCATGATTTATGAGATACCAGTTCAACATCCAGCATGTTGACGACATGAGGAAAATCCGTTCTGCTTTTCTTTTTTGCCCCGGTTTTTTTTCTTTTTATTTTTGTCATCGTCAAAAACATTTCATCAAAATGCATGAAATGTACGAAAAACCAGGTCTCTAAGCTTGTTAAAACAAAAAAAAAAAAACAAAAAAAAGAAAACTGTCCAAGTCGTACAACAGAGTATTGGCTTACTGAAGGCTATAACAATGACGAGGGTTTTAATGGAACATGATTATAATGAAAAGCAATGATTTCATTTTGAAATAAATATTTAAATTTTAATAGACACTTGAAAGGTTATTTCCATTTGAATAAAAGCTGTAACAACTTACTCCTTTTTGGGTTAATTAAGAACAGTTTTCAATTGGTAGAAATATAAGCTTTCATTACTGGGTCATTTTTAAGACTTTCTTTTTTGGCCTTACTTTAAAAAAAAAGGAAAGTTATATAAGAATCGGCAATCTTTTCGTTTGATTGGCTTCCATCTGACTCCATTTGATTATAGATTATAACTAATCGAACTGATTGAAATTTGACTGATATGGTGTAGTGCTAAGAATAGTGTTTGAATAATAACAGAGAAGTCTAAAAACATCAAAGTTTTTATACCCTGTACCCATAGGGTAAAAGGGTATATTAAAGTCGCTAAATGTATGTAACAGACAGAAGGAAGCATTTCCGACCCCATAAAGTATATATATTCTTGATCAGCATCAATAGCCGAGTCGATTGAGACATGTCCGTCTGTCCGTCTGTCCGTCCGTCTGTCCGTCTGTCCGTCCGTATGAACACGTGGATCTCAGAGACTACAAGAGCTAGAGCAACCAAATTTGGTGTCAGCATTTGTGTAGTGTCTACGCAGATCAAGTTTATTTCAAATTTTTGCCACGCCCACTTCCGCCCCCGCAATTTAGGAAAAACGAATAACTAGAGTAAAATTAAAGATAGCGTATTCTTATTTGGCACACCTAATAATATGGCCAAAAGGTATTAGTTGAGCAAATTTCGTTAAAATCGGACAAGAATTAGCGAAGATATATCAATGTACGATTTGCACTGAAATGCCTAGTGCGACATTGCGTAGTAAGTGTGAGCAAGATAGCATGCGTTCGTTGCTGCCGCTTGTGAGGAGAATTTTAGTTTGAATTAATAGCAAATTCGAAGGAGTTTGATTTTATAAAGTTTCTCTAATTGGTACAGGGTATACTCAAAGTCGGCAGGGACGACTTGCTTGCTTTATTTTTATTAGAACTATAATCTTATGGCTTTTAAAGAGAGAACTAAATATCTGTCTCATCTGATTATGATTTAATTTATTGGTACATTCGGGAAAATAATCTTTAGTAATCAGGCTTAGATTAATGAACCTTTATCTTGGAACTATGTTTTGTATGGTGGCTATATTATATAGTTATCCGATTTGAGCAACTAAACGACATAAACTACCTATCATGATAAACAGCTTATATACCAAGTTTTATTAACAAAGCTTAAAAAATATTGGGTATTAAATGCATAGAAACAAACACATATAGACCTAGATAGGTAATTTAGCTTACTAAATGATATAAGTCATTTAAATTAAAAAATATCTTCCTTATAATTTCCAAAAAGGCTTCTTAAAATTACATAATGTGACGGATATAAGAAGGCATATTCAGTAAAAACTCTAGGCAAAGTCAAATAAAGTATCTTTTATGGATTAAATAAGTTTCTGTATAGTCTTTAAAAAGGCGGATCTTAGTTACTATGATATCATGATATGATATCAAAAGATTTATCCTTAAATGTTAATAACAAATAAATGTAAGAGCAATGGATTAAATATATCTTACATCCTTGATCCTTTTTTAGACTCTCTTTTGCCCAACTATTTCTATTCTATATCTTTTACTGTAGTTCTAATAATATGTACATAAGGAAGATGAGTTTTGCAAATAACTACTCTCCTATACGTGAATCTATCGATTTGCATTTAGTGATTTTCCAAATTAGAGTGAATTAGAGCACATCTTCCATTATAGTTAGTTGGACAAATCGAATCTCATAGGCGAATTCATGTTGCGTTGAGCTTTGCCGCAAATGTCAGAACTATTAATTGGCCAACTAATTAGCGGTTTTATATGCGCTTTGGCCAAATACCACACAAAATGGCAAAAGGTCAGACACGTGCAAATGATTTCGCTATTTTCCATTGCTCACATATTCAATGACCACAAAGAATACAAATTATTAATTAGTTAGCTGGAAAACTGCAAATTAATTCGTAAACTCAAAGCTTTTTACGTATGAAAATTCCACAAAAATAAATTGAACATTAAAGAGCAAAAGTTAAAAGTTTAAGAGAGAGAGAGAAAGAGAAAGAAGTAGCATCAAAAAATTGATAGGACATATAAAAGTGTCACCTACAGAACAGGATACTCAAGGACATGCATTCAGCTGGCCATAATTTAGTAGGAAATGGGCACACAAGTTCATAAATTATGAAGAGAAGCAAGGACGAGTTTTGCTAGTATAATTAATTGTCTTGCCGGTTTCACACTAGCTTTTAGCAACACTCAACTTACCATTATGGCCATGCAACTGAAGTAGGACAATTTTGACCAAGTTAAAGCTTTAATGTGGCAGGAAATATAACCAATCGAATATTTCAAACATATTAAGTTGTATCAACTTTTCGACGCTATGCCTGTCCCTGTTATTTCCAGTGAATGAACAAAAACACACATATAATACTCACACACACACACTCACCATAACCATGTCTGCATGCGAGGACACTTTTCGGTTAAGAACTTGCGGTCAAAATGAATTGATGCTGCCGGCTATTGGAACATAAAACGTAGCCAACCAACTGTAAAAAACAACACACTGAATGAGAAAGCGTGAGGGGGATTGAGGGAGATTGAAACGTGAATGAAAGTTATAAAGCTTCAAATTCAGCAATATCTCGTATCCTGTATCTCAGTATCTCTCACCACAACAAGGGTATATTTGAGTCTCAGTGAAATTCGTCATGAAAGAAGAATAAAAAGACGCCATAAATTAGACATTTAACAATTTAAAAAATTTTATACATACATATAAACATTCAAATATTGTTAATTTATTTGTTTATATCATTGAAAGCTATTTTAATATAAAAACAAGTCAAAAGCTTGGCGAAATTTAAGTAATTGTAATAATTTTAAGTAATTGGCTGCAGCACAGCTGTCACAATTAATTGCTCTTTTATAAATAATTCAATTTAAACTAAAAATGAAATTAAATATTATGAATTGAAAATTAAATTACAACATTTGTATTTTATAGAAAACCGAAATTTGTAGAGAAAAATGAAGAGTAAAGTAATTTAATTTTAATGTCTATGAGACCAAATGGCCATCTTAATTTTTTACTTTACTTAAGAAAATTTTTTACGAGAAAAAACTAAAGAAATACTATAAAAGTAACGCAGATTATTATTATTCTTATTTATATCATATCATTTTATTTTATCATGATTTTTCTTATTTATATCATATCATTTTATTTAAAATTTGTTTTTTATTTAAAAATTAAAAAAAAACAGTTCAATATACAAAGAAAAGTTAATTTTTTGTATATAGTTAAAAGAAAGCTATTCAAATGAAGTAATAATGTTTTATTAAGAAACATTTTTAATATATATTTCTTCGAAATTTTTATATTTAATGGGTCATTGGTCAACATTTTTATTTAAGAAATTTTTTTTTCTATAACAAAATTTTTATAAATTCTGTCAAATTTTTGGACTTTGCTCTTTTCATTATCATTTTTTGATCGTTAATACGTTTATAAGAAATAAGTACAAAATTTAGTAATATAGATATACATCTAAATCAAGATAAAAATTTCTATATCATGATTTTTCTTCTGATTTCTTATCCTGAAACAATTTCAAAGAAACATGTTAAAGAAATTTTAAAAAATTTAAAATTTATGTAATCTGTAAAAAAAAACTTTAAAATGATATACTAAACTACATTAAAGTTTATTATACTAAAATATTAAAAAAAAAGTTTTTTCAAAAAATTATTTATAGTTACTTTTACTTGCTGGAAAGTTTCATTCTCAAATAAAATTTAGTCATTTTTCAACAAGCAAGAAAAATTAAAAAACTTGCTTATTATAGAAGAAAGAAGAAATCTTTACAAAAAGAAATCTATTTAATTCTCAATTGAATATAATCAAATTGGCTATATTAATTCATAAACTTCAATTTAACATTATATGCTATTTCTCCTAATTTTCACATAAAAAAAGAAAAGTTATAACTATTACTTATTACAGGATATATTACTATTCTATGCTTCAACAAATTCTAGTAAAAGTGTATATTGCTAACCGAATTTCTCCATGAATTATGCAATGGATGCGAATGCTCTGAAAAATTGTTTTCTATTATATAACAAAGGAATAAATATAGTATATAAAATATTTATGGTGACGTTGCCAAAAAATTCTATTCACTAAATTGACATAAAAAGGTTACCAAAACCGAATAACAGAAAAAATACAAAAAAAAAAAACAAGATAAAAAAGAAAAGAGAAAACTCAAGCAATTGGCGAAAGTCCAAATATAAAACGGAAAGAACCGATGAGAAAAACAACAACATGGAAACGGCAAATGACAACTGACATTGGTGTCAAACAACTTTTTTTCTCTTATTTTCATTTATCCTTTTGTTTGTTATTGTCGGTGTTATTGTTGTTGTTATTGCAATTGGTGACCAAAGACAACAGCAGTAGAAAAATGAAATAGGTTCTTGAGAGCTGAAGCCATTCGATAGCTTCAAATTATACAGGGTGCATAAAAATATTTATAGGCAGACTTTTTAGTTAAATAAATTTTAAAAGTTATCTATCGATTAAGCTTAAGTAAATATTTTATTTTAATTACAAACAATATTAATTTAAGTATCGATGTGTAAAGGCAACTAGGGTTAAAGCAAAGTAACAATCTGGCATCCTTGTTATATATACAATTTGATTGATATATTTTACAACACTGATATCTTAGTAATTTAGTTGGCTGTATATCATCTTAAAGATCGTTTACATATGATAAAAAAAAAAACTTCAAGCTTCCAACATTGTCTTTTATCTTTTACAGCTGATTTCTGTTTAGTTGTTCAAATTCCAACACGCAATTTAAGTTAAATTTTAAATTAAAGTTGTCAATATTACTTTAAATATGAGCAGAGAAAATGTTTACTAAACTACTAATTTGTCTTCAAATTGTTAACAGAACTTGCCAGAAGTGGAAGTGAATTTTTACCATTTTATATATATTCTATAATACAATTAAAGACACAAAAGCGTTGTGTGGTGGCACAACAAAGGTCAATTCTAATTATAAAGTAATGGCTCCAATACTTATTTAACGACAGGATCAGTATTAGAAGAACTTAGAGTACGTTTTTTACTACTAATCTTATACAATTAAATTATAAATGAAATCGTTACTTAAATTTCACATTTATCACTTCATTTTTTCGGCTTTAGAATATGAATGACTTTAAAATCTGATAATAATTAAAAACAAGCGTTTTAAACTTCTGATTAAAACTTATTTACCATGTTTGCAAGAGTATAAAAAATCCCTGTTTATTTTAAGAAAACCTCCGAAAGTTTTAATTGCAAAGGGAGACACTGAAATACATATTCTGTTGTATATGTGCAACGTTTATTAATCTGTATATCATAACATATTTAACAGATATATTTTATCCATTAACAGAACTCAGTCTACACTGACAGCTAATTCTCTACATTAAAATAATAATTAGCTCTTAAACTTGATTGCATTATTTTTGCTCTTAACATAATATAATCCATTTTTAACATTTCTTATATTCTTTTTTATATTAATCTTGTAATCTATTCATCTGCCTATCAATATTTAGTTTTATATTTTAAAATATTTATTATGTAAGACGCCTCGTGGTTCCATTCACGAAGTCCTCTTGTCCTTATATTTAGAAGAGCACCCTGTATTAATGATTGAGGTGGCTTTTTACACTTTTTTTGTCCTTTCGTTTATTTCTTTCATTTTTTTTTTTTTACTTTCTTGATTATCAATTCTTTTTATTCACAGAAAATGGAAAAAAAACACGAAACAAAACGAAACTTGATGTTGCGAAATATTGTCGAAACAATTGGTCTCTTGGGAGGGTGAAATGCAACAACAATAACAAGGGGAGCAAAGACAAAAAAAAATTGAAAGTTTTCAATCGGTAAAAGTTTATTATAAGCTTCAGGGCGTTCAAACTCGATTGAAATACACTTCTCTCTGTTTTTAATTAGAGTGAGTTGGCACTTTTTTTTATTTCGGTTTCTGTCACTTTTTCAAAGTACAGTCATGCTTTATGCAGTGAGTGAATTATGCACATTTTGTGCAAAAAACAAGTTGACATCTACAACTACACAAACCAAAGAAAAGTGTTTGTACATTTGTTTCTATGGCTAAAAGTATGTTCATAATTAGACCAACATTCCCAAAGTGGTTCAGATGAGCAGTAGAAGCAAAGAGAATAGTGACACAGAGTTTCACTTTTTTAATTGTGGTCTTTCTCTAAGGCAGAGAAAACTAAAGGCTGGGAAAAACTGCTTTGAAAAAGAGTCCTTCATAATGTACCTACTGCCTGTGGTTTTTAAAAGTAAAACGTTGTTGAGTTCATTTAAAATTTGAGTAAGTGCGTTGTCATCATCATCATCATCATCATCATCACAAACATCATTATCATTATAATGGGTCGGTCTCGCTTCTCATAACTGTCAGAGGCTGTTTTCTGTATGTGGTACTTTTGCTTCCTACACATGTCCTTGTTTTTGATGCTGCTGCTGCTACTGTTGTCCTGTGCGGTAGGCACACTTGAACTTTGTCGTTTTCAGAAGGAAAAAAAGAAAAGTATGAGTTTCTCTGCCTGAAACCAAAATTGGATTTCTGTGCTAAACGAAATACAAAAAAAATACTTGAACCCAGCTTCTGCGCGAAATGATAGTCTTGCTCCAGAGGCTGATTTAAATTTATGAATTATTCAGCTGCCAAATGCTATAGTGACAAGACAATTAATGGATGGTTTCGCATTAAAACTCTTAATCCTATTATCATGCATCTGAATTTATTGTTAAAATAAAGCTTCTTACAACAACAAAAAATTTAGGAGAAAGTTTATAAAAATTACGAAAGTTTTGAAACGAATTTTAAAACAAATTTAAGACAGATTTCTTTCTTCGCTTTCTTTATGGTATATAAAATAACGATCTTTTAAAATATAAAAATATGTAATTGATTTTTGATTATAAAT
This sequence comes from Drosophila neocordata, assembly GCA_018903615.1. NCBI lineage: Eukaryota > Metazoa > Arthropoda > Insecta > Diptera > Drosophilidae > Drosophila > Drosophila neocordata. Next base: position 4,116,435 of record JAEIGI010000013.1, read on the forward strand.
GTATTAAAAAAGTTTTGAAGTGTTATACTATACAATTTAATAAGCGTACAATACAATTACAAAAGACTTTGGATTAACGATAAATCGAACAAAACGGATAAATAACTAGCAAGTAATCAAAATTTAAAAAGATTAATTAATTATATTTTGCTATAGAACATTGAGATAAACTAAGATTTGGAGAAAAAAAAGATGTGTATATACAGCTTGTCACTGGCCAGTCCGTAATTATGCATTCCCAAACTGAGTTTGGCGGCACGGATTAACAGGAAGTCTAGTTAACAGGAGGATGGATAAAAGAGGCTCTAATACAAATGAAAATTCGAAATATATAAATCTATATGTGATTCTAAATAGAAATCTTAATTGCGTTCAAATATTTACTCAATTCATCATCGCCTTTATGCAAGATTGACTTGCATAAGGTGTAACAAAATTGATCAGATGTTTGTAACGCAGAGAAACCAACCATTTAAAGAACATATATTCTTGCTCAGGATCAATGACTGTCAGTCTGTCTGTTTCTTCCCACTTTTTAGATCTTAAATTTTAAGCTTTATGGTTGAAACTTGGTAGATAAGCTTGTTAGATGTGTAGGTTTAGCAGATATAAAAAGTTAGTCGGATAGGTGTACTGTTAAGTATTTTTTAAAATATTCATTTCATATACTTTGTATCAAAAGCAATGTGTGGGAAAGAGTTTTTAGTTTTTCTAGAACTGAAAGGGTATGCAAAGTTCAAAGTTAACTATTCTCCTCGTTTATAGACGTAAATAGTGACTTTCAATTATAATCAATCAATTATCTATTAATTGTTTTAACATTCAGTCCTAGCAAATGTCACATTTAAGAAAATCCTTATCAACAGAGTAAACCGTCTTTTGTCTTATAGATATTTAATACACTTAACATAAACTCTTTCATGCTTTTTCTACGTAATATAAGACATTTTCACACCGTTAATAAACAATACAGAGAAACCTCTCTCTAATAAAAACAATTATAAAAGTTGCTTTTCCCTTACCCCCCTCTAATCTTATAAGCTTAACAATGCTTCACCCCAAACGAAGAGATTATCACGGCTCAGCTTAAATGTAAAGTGATGATCCAGCATCCCGACGGCAATACAAGGATTTCAGAAAAAGCTGAAAATCTTTAATCTTCAAACATTCTTAAACAAGGTCGTCAACAAGTCTAATATACAAGTTTATATACAAATTTGTATATAATAATAAAGTAATTCTGTAAAAAATAGTATTATATATAAAATGGTTTAGCCATAAAAATAAAGCCACAAATACAAATATCATAAAAGGTCGCCAACAATTCCCACAAGTGCCCACCTCCTCTCATTCTAAAAAATTGTGTTCGGAAGTCACCCTATTATTTGGTTTTTCGCTCTCTTCACCACGAGGAACTCTCACCGATTTGTTGGGCTCTCTGTTATGAATAAGCGGTAAAAAGAAAAGACGATGAAAAATCGCCGTATTCCCTGATGGTAAAATCAATAGATAAAGGAAAAGTCGAAAAAACAGCTGTTTGCCAAGTTGTAAACAAATCAGAAACTAAGGAGAGCAACTAAAAATAGGACAACAAAGAGAGAGGGTGAGACAAAGAGAGAGAGAGAGTGTAGAAAGAGGCAGAGAAAGAGAGTCAGAATGGCAGCGGTTAAAGAGAAAATAAATGAGAAATTCCTCACAGGCCCCGACAACAGTTCAAATGAAAATTTTCAAATTTTCCGCATTTAGTTTTTCGCAGCTCTTCAACGTTGGCGGTTCAAACGTTTCGGAAAACTAAAATTCATCGACTTATCGACACAAAACACACACACACATACACATACATACATAGAAACACCCATACACTCATACACGTAGTGACAGTGTGTGCCATATGTGTAATCAAGAAAGAAATTGTCGGATCCCCACAGTTTATATATAGAAAATTTTACGCATAGCTCTAACAACAACAAAATACAAAAAAAAAAAAAAAAAAAAACAACCGAAAATAAATTTCGGAAAAGACAAAAGAAAAAACGATTTTTATAAAGTAAAAAAAAAAACTATATGCAATAACAATTATTAGTGCGATTATTAATATATATATATGTTTATTACGCATACGCCGCGTGTGTTTTTGCCTTTCAAGTCTCGTGTGTGGTGAAAATCAGGCAAACGACTCTGTCGCTGCTGTTGTTGGCGTCGCTGTTAACGTTTTGTGACTCCACCCAAAATTCTATATTACCGAAAAATTGTTGGAGCCTTTCGTTCTTTCTCTCCATTTCTCTGTGTGTGTTTGTGTCGATTGTCAAATGGCAAATGACTGCCCAAACCAAAATTGTATCCCATTAGTTCAACGAAAGCAACACCAAAAGCAACAAAAACAACAAGGAAAATGCTAGAAAAATGTTTGATTCATGCGAAAAGTTGATGACACATTTCGCAGTCATTTTGACCGCATTTGTAGTCTTGTTGTTGCTATTGCCACCGCCACATGGCAGCGGTACATCCATTCTGGTTGATGCCTCAGCCGCAGATGAAGCGTAAGTATTATCCTTTTTGAAAACAAGTCAATTAAGGGGCGTGTTCACATCATCATCATTATCATCGTCATCAGCCTTAGCAGCAGCAGCAGTAACTTTGTATGGCGCCCTTTTCAACTCCTCCCCCTTCTATTCCCTTTCACCATCCCCACCTTCATCTCTTCTACGCCTTCGTCGTCATCATCGGCGTTGTAGTCGTCTTCGTCGTCGCATTGTCGACGCGTAGCTCGTTAATTTTTCGTACATTTTATGCTAATTTTGTTGGCAGGCCACCATTTTCCCTCATGTTTCAGCTTTTTGTTTTACAAAAAAAAAAAAAAATATAAAATAAAATCCCCTCTAGGCATAACTGTAGGTCATGGGGCATGCTGGGCTTATATTCACAGTTAATTTACACAAACGTAATCTTATCAGTTGCCTGCTGTTTTTTCTCTCCTCTTTTTTTTTTTTTTGTATATCCACAAATCGGTGTATATATTTCATTATCTTGAACAACAAAATCATAACAATTCAAATATTTTTATTAAACATATGGCCTTTGGTTTTATAATAAATTAAGATTTCTATTTAAGACAATCTAGAGCTATAGTGAGTCCTCTTTTTGAATTAAATAGTTTAAGTACCGCTTGATATTCTGCCCTTGTCTTAGGTAAGGCACGTTAAGCACTTTCTCTTTCTCTTTTAGTTTGTCTTTGTTGGGTGGGTAAAAAGTAGATTTCCATAAGCTTTTAGAGCTTTAAAAGTAAGAGTTCTTTTACATTAATAAACACATTTTAAATTTACATAAATTATGAAGGGACAAAGAACTATGTTGGGTTAACTAAGTCAGGATGTGTCAAAGAACCTGAAAATTGGAATTTCGTTTTGAGCAAATGTAAGAAACTGCCTAGAAAAAATGGAAAGTATAAAAAAATTTTTAAAACGAAATAATGTTTGACTATTTGCATTAAACTTAAGGGTTTTTATTTTTATTTCATCTCTGAGTTTTATCTTTTCTTTGATATCTTTTAGTTAATATTTTACTGTTTTAAATCACAATGAAAGTATTTCTAAGAGAATTTCAACTTTATTTATCATAAGAAACATGCATGATATTTTTTCTTATACTCTTTTTCAGTGGTCTAGCTGACACATCTTGCGTATACTTTATTTTTTAATGGCAAACTTTAGTAATAGGAGAAAAAAAATAATAATAGAATAATATTTAATTATTCAGAGAGTTGGTTTTTGTTTACAAAACTCGAGTTAACATTATAAAACCATGGCTACATAGGACTTAGGCTATTAGAATTATATAGAAAATTATGATTAAAGATATAAAATCTTAGTTAATATTTTTTTAATTATAAACTATTTCATAGATGTTCGATAAATTAAAATTGCTTTAATCTATAAGTCCTTTTTTTGAAAAAGCTTTTTCTAATTATGGAATATTTCGTAGATCAAAATAGTATTCCAGAAAATCAATTTTGATATTATTATCTTTAATAATTTTTTTAGAAACGAGAGCAGAAGAAGAAAAAAACAAGGCAAGGCCATTTGCTTTACTTTCTTTTAGATTTTTTAAGGATTATAGTTAAATAATATGTATATATTAAATATATATCTTATATGTCATATCTATGCAGCTTTATTTTTTTTTTTTTTTTTTTTTGGATTTTAGCTAACTAATATATATTATAGAAATATTATACCGATTTTAAGAGTTCTTCCTTGTTGGTAGCTGCTTTGTTTCCTGTATTGCTTTTTTTATCTGGTTTTTAATGATAATCACTTTAATTAGTGGAAATCGATTTCAAAGATAGAAATTTCAATTGGGAAATTTGCTAAAATTATGGGTAAAGAGATTATTTAGTATTAGTTAAGCCAAACCATCAGATTTGAAAGATTTCAAAGTCCATAATTTGCAAATGCAAAAAGTTAAACAGATAAAAAGTTGACATATTTCCAAGTCCCAGTAAATTCCTCTTTAAAAATTTTGTTTTCGGACTTGAATCAAGCCTTAATCATTATTATTATTTTATTTGATATTTTTTGATATTTTTTAATTTAAATATACAGAGTACCACACAAGTCTATACTTGAAATACGTTTGCCTTTTCTTATTTTGCGTGTTTAAACGTTTTCGTCTTTTGTTTCGAAACACACATTTCTTCTGTTTCGTATACTTATTTTATTTAACATTGTGTTTGTGTGTGTGTCAGCGTATTTTCCTTCGGCAGTTGTCCCATTCGCGTTTCTTACATACATATTCTGTCTGCCACGGACTGTGGAACGCGACGTTTTTTTTTCTATATTTTCTTCTTCTAGAAATGGAGGGCTAGTGTTGAGGGTTTGAGAATGAACTTTTCATAAGTCACATAAAAGAATTATTTGTCTGACATGCTGACTGAGGGGAAGGGCTCTTAGACTGGGTGAGAGAATTTCAACCAGGTACAACCGAGGCCTATTTACGCTTAATGAATATTTTATTGGACATTTGTAAGGACCGCCCGTGCTAAAGACCATGCCGAAAGTTGTGCAATTAATTTAAGTAAACACAACCCTAAAAACCAAAACAAAAAAAAAAAGCAAAGGCAAAAAGAAAACAGAATGTTAAGTGAATTTTTTCATTATTTTTCTTCTTCTCATTTTGTTTTTTATCTAAAAGCAAAACAATTTTCGGGGCATTTGGGTAAACAGAAAGGAATCTGAACATTAATTCAAAATAAATAAAAGCAAAAACTTGGGGAATTTTTCTAATTTCATTTTATGATAATGAAAGCCAAGCCCAAAATGATGACCAATGGCCATTAGACGAACCAAACCAGAATACAAGGCAAAAAATTCATTTGGCTAATTAATTATGAAAGGGAATAGGCGTAATAAGCCAAAAGGGTTTAAAAGGGAATGTAAGCCGTAACCTTTTTCAAAATGGTTAGACATTATTTATAATGCCAAATTTTGTATTACCAACTGTTTGGTTGAGGTTATCAATTCTTTATTTGATAAATGGATTACATAGAATTCTTTACTTCTAAATAAATATTTGTTTAAGGTATTAGAAACTGAATTGAAATGATAAAACTTATATTATTCAATATTATCAATATAAACAACTAATAATTGTTCTTTTTGGTGGTCGTTTAGGTTTAGGCTTATAGATTTTTGAACGTTAATATAGGCCAATAGTTTTATTAATAACTTATTTAGAATATTTATAGAGTTTCTAAGCAGATTCTTAATTTTGAAATTTAAAAAAGGTTTACAACAATTGTTTATTAAAATTTCCATTCCAGATTAATTGGAAATAATTGAAATAACTTTATATTAAAGTTGGTTAATAATCTATTCATACATTGGAGTAATTTTTTTATTTGTAAAAATTTAAAAACTAGATTGATTGCAAAACAAGTCTACTAATCCAGAAATTGAATTTCATTTTTTGCTGGAAGATTTTGATTACCAATATTATTAAACTATAAAAATCGTATCCAGTATTTAATATTTAACCTTACAAAATTGTACTACGAAATAACAAAACTAAAGTCAAAAAAACAAATTGATAATCAATAAATAAAAGAAAAAGCTTTTAAAACATTAATCCAGTTTGTCAAAAATAGATTTACTTTTGATAAGTTTTATTATAGATAATCTTTAAATATAGTTCATAAATATTCTATTTAGTTTGGCAACCAAAATAAAAATTCAAATTAAATACCCCAATTCAAAAATCATAAAACAATATTTTAAGATTATATTAACCTCCAAAAACAAACATATATTTGTATGATATCTTTGACATCATGAGATTTTAAGTTTATTTTTCCTGCTGAGGGTTTAGTCACAAAAGTTTTTTAAAAAACTTTCTTAAAAAAAGAAATAAACAAAATGTCAACAAATTTTCCCTGGGTCATAAATTCAGATTAAGTAAAAATCCAATTAGCAAAATACTTCAAAGACGCATAAATAATCAAATATTTATGAAAACAGCCGCAGGGAAAATATTGTATCACGTCCAAAAACGAAACCAAATTGACGCTACAAAATGGCCACAATGTTATTCTTTATGGTTTTATGGACATTTCCATTACCAAAGAAGTTCAAGCGTCTACTTAGGGATACCCTTTAAGAAAGTTACTTGAATTTGCAATACTGAGAAGAAGTTTTCTAAGGGATATCTGAATAAACTTTTAGCCGCTTTTAACAAACTTATTGTGAAATGTTTAAAAGCCATACACACTATAAAACCTCCTTTCTCTACCGATTTATCATTTGTATTGAATTATAGATATATATTAACATCAATATTTATCAAATAGAGAAAAAACTTAACAATTCGCCTAATCCTTAAAGCCTTTTGACTACAAATCCTCGTATCTGCACGTGAAAAGAATTCTTAAATTTCTTTAATATGACTATTTTACCCTTAGGAACAAAACTAAGCCAATATCGTGTCAGAGTTAATACAATTTGGACTATCAAGATGGGCAATAAAATTGCAATGTATTGTAGAATTCCGGGGCAAAAATACAATATACCCACAATGTAAAGACAATAAATTGGGTAAGAATGAGGGAAACGGACTAAATTTAATTGAACACCCAACAAGCAAAACACAAAAAAAAAAAAAACGAAAAAAACAAAAACAGACAGACACAAAACACAATTTGACTTTGGGCCAAGCTCTTTCTCTTTCTCTTAAGTGTTTGGCAGGCCGGTTATATGCACTCACTTACACAGACACACACTACAAGTACATAAATATATATATTTATACATATATACACGTTTATAAACTGTGTCAAAGGCAACGTCAGTGAAATGAAAATGGCCGAAGCAGTCAACGTCGCCCGCAGCAGCGGCGACATCAAAAGCCACAACAAGAGCGCCCCCCTTTCTAGCCAATCTGTTGGTATGGTGAGCGAGAAAGAGAGAGAGAGAGAGAGAGAGAGAAAGAGTGAAAGATTTTTCACAACAAATGAGAGTGATAGATGTATGGCATGCGCAAGTTTATCATAAATATGCTTACATCAAAACTATACAAATATATTTGTAATAGTGCTCATGAGGCCTAAACGGTTCATTTATACACTGCAATTCATTTAGGTTATGTTTTGTTTATAGTTTACGGCATTTTTTATTTGATTTTCTTTTCATTCATTTTTACATATTGATAAAGGATGAAATATTAAAAAATGTTAAAAAATTTGGTATTAACTGAAAGTTAGTCTTAAGAACTTAAAAATCCAAATGTATATGTTTGTACGTATGTATGTATATGTATGTTTGTACTCACAGTTACATGTTTATGTATGGATGTATGTATATTAATGCATAATTTTTTAAGAACACTTTTGTTATTTCACTTTAGCTGACTTTATTTATCAGCCTTATGGCGAACCTTTCAAAATTGTCTCCCAATTAAATAACAGCAAAAAAAAAGTATCAAAAACGGAAATGTTTCATTTCTTAATCCACTCCATCGATTTTATTTCCTTGATTATAATAATATTTACATTGGCACGCACGAAATTAAATAAATACATTCACATAACACGGAATTATAAATTTGAACTAGCTCACAATTATACGAGCTACACCGTTTAAAATACAGACAACAAATGAAAATATAAACCAAAACGAAAAAAATTTCCAATTCTTATTTGGAAAGAGGAAGATAAAAATAGATCAACGCTTTAAAAATTGAGTAGTAGTTGTATGTACTTAAGTAAAAAAGAAACGACGATATAAAACCTTTGTTGCAAATATTTTGAAACTCAAGAGAACATAGAGCGCAGATGAAAAGACAAAGTGACAAGAGCGAAGCTAGGATCTCATTTAAAGGGGCCGGACAATACTCCAAATAATAAACTGTTGAAAATTTTGTACTTATTTTGTAAATAGTTCGAAATCATTGGGCAAATATTTGACTCTAAACCCTTTCTACGTCTATGGAAAGAGATTAAGTTGTCGGAACTTCTGTTGCAGCAGAGCTTTGTTTTGTGTTTATGCATATGAAAAAGGAACAAATATACGTTTGTAATAATGTGTGAACATTTTTTTTTATATTGACCGGCCCGTTCTTCACACGTGTACAATGCAAATCCGTATAGGAAAGCTATTTGATCTATGATGTATGTATGTGTGTTTTACAAGGCGGTGCGTCAAAACAGCTGTTAATGCACACACATATGAATGTTTCAATTTTTAGTGATTTTCAATTGAATTGGTTAGCTATGATAGCTAGACCATTACCGTTGTATTCAAGTCGTAGGGTTACTGAAACAAATTGATCAACTCTGTCGAAAAAATATTACAGTGGGCTCTGATCTTTACAAATCGTTGCGCTAATGTATGTATGTATGTATTTTAATTTAAGAGTGCAAAATTTATTAAGAGAAAATTGCTTATTAGTTTGCGCGCGCAGGCACTTGTTGATTGGGGAGCCTCTCTTGCTCTCTCCATCTCTCACGGCTTTTTGCTCTCCCACCAACACACAAACACAGGCACAGAACACAACAAACAGCTGTTTGAGGTAGGAAAAGTCGACGCTCTGTCGCCATAAAAAAAATCAACTTTCTTTAGTGGAAACACCTCGTATCTCGTCCCTCACCTTGGCCACTAATTAAATTATCGAATAAAGGAATCGGACAGGTGGTTTGTTTTGTGGATGCTCCTTCTTTTTAACACTTCTTCTCTTTGTGTACTATTTTTAGGGTCCGCAAATGGGCAACTACATTTGGGGACGAACTGTTTGAACTGGCCCAGAAGATCACAAAGTCGCAGGAAATTAGAGCCAAATATGTGGAGAATAATGCAGTTGTCGAGTTGAAAGATGGTAACAAACTGATAAAATCCATAACGGCAAATGTGGCCAGGATGTTAGTCCGAAAGACGGAAGCTGTACGTTGCATTCAACAGAAAGCTGAACAGGTTCACAGAAGTGTCCAATTCAATTGGTCGCATGCTGAGACAAAAGATAATTTTAGCTTCTACTCTAGTAAATACTCCAGGTTCCATGGCAATAGCACCGAGAAATGGCCGGAGTTAGAACCAAATGAGACAATGATGTATAGAGATATGGATTTGAATCCGGATACGCATTTCTATAACCAGGCTGTGAATACGAACTATAGTTCCGTGCATGTACCATCAAATATCTGGGACCGTGATCCAAAAGTAATGAAAACTATTGATTGGTCGGAAAAATTAGATGAAGTTTTTAGACAAAATTATCAGTCTGATCCGGCTTTGTCATGGCAATACTTTGGCTCCGATACTGGCATCCTACGACATTATCCGGCCTCCCAGTGGATAGATATGAGGGATAATCCTGACGATGCCGACACTTATGATTGTCGCAAACGGTCCTGGTATATTGAAACGGCTACATGTTCAAAGGATATTGTAATTCTGTTGGATCATTCGGGTTCCATGAATGGTTTTCGTAATCATGTAGCAAAATTCACCATACGCAGTATCCTTGATACCTTCTCCAACAATGATTTCTTTACAATTTATCGTTATTCCGCTGGTGTGGACGATATTATTCCATGCTTTAGTAATGCGTTGGTGCAAGCCACACCTGAAAATATTGAAGTTTTCAATGATGCCATCGCCAATCTCCCTGATCCAGAGGGTTATGCCAATTTAACATTAGCCTATGAAAAGGCATTTCAATTACTTAGCACCTATTATGAAAAGCGTGGCTGTAACGGTACCTGCAATCAAGCCATTATGTTGGTCACTGATGGAGTAGCTGGCAATACCACGGAAGTCTTTCAGAAATACAACTGGGGTAATGGCGAAAACGGCACCTACAACATGGATGTACGTATTTTCACTTATCTATTGGGCAAGGAAGTTACGAAAGTGCGTGAGATTCAATGGATGGCTTGCCTTAATCGTGGCTACTATTCGCATGTTCAGACATTAGATGAAGTACACGAGGAGGTGCTCAAATATGTGGATGTAATCGCTACTCCATTGGTTTTACAGAAGAAAGAACATCCGCCCACATGGACACATGCGTTTACGGATAAAACGGTAGGCCGAGTATAACAAAATTTTCTAAATACTTCCAACCTACTAATTGTGTCATAATATTTCCAGTATGATCCCAATTTGGATCGGCGACCACGCCTCATGATAGCTGTCGGTGTGCCCGCCTTCAATAATTTTGATAGCGTTGAGAACAATACAAATGGTTCGATGGACGATGAAAACGATACATCAGACAATATAGCAGATCGCAGAGCTCGCCTGTTGGGTGTTGCTGGTACCGATATACCCGTTGAGGATATAGACAAACTCACACTACCATATAAAGTATGTTTAAATAATCTTTTCTTTTATATATATTTTATTGAATAAATGTTTTTCAGTTGGGTGTTAATGGCTACTCTTTTGTGGTATCTAACAATGGTTATGTTCTACTGCATCCGGATCTGAGACCAATTGGAGTAAGATAATCTAAATATAATTTGTTAATCACAGCTTTTTAACTTCATCTTTTTAAAATTTTGCAGAACAATGATAAAATAAATCCAAATTATAATAGTATTGATTTCACCGAAGTCGAACATCTTTTTGAGGATACGGCGCCACGAGAACCGGGAGAATCTATACTAAATATACGCAATGCATTGGTTCGCCATGAAGCTATGAATTTTAAAGATGTTTCGGTTAAATTTCATTATGATAAAATGCGTCGTGTGTCGGAGGAGAAACAGGACTATTTTCTGGCCCCGTTGCCAAAGACACCATTTACATTGGGGATTGCCATGCCCAGCGAATATGGAAAAACTTGGATAAAAGTAGCTGATATAGTGACCAAACAGATGCATAATAAGGTTGATATAAGAGATTTTTTTCTTGGTGATAATTGGAAAGTGCATCCGGATTGGTAAGTGATCTTTGAAAAGTAATAAATTCATATGCTTAAGACCTTGTTTTTCACAATTTTAGGGTTTATTGCAAGTACCATTATCTAGAGGGTCATGAGTTTGATACCCCTGAGGCAGAGCTGCGTGAATTTTTGGACAAGATGGTAAAAAGGGATTGGAAATGGTCGGAACAGTATGCTGAAGATGAATCAGATTTGGATACAAATGAAGAACGTAAGCTCATGAGAACTTTTAAACAAAAGATCCTTAATCAGGTAACACATTATTTTTCCTAGTGAACTGTGGTCGCAAGACTTTAGGAGATGATGCTTATTACTGCAACAAGGAGCTGGTCAATTTACTTATCTTGGATGCCAAGGTCACAAATTCAAGTTATGGCGAATGGAAATTTGAAAATGATCAGGAACGTCGATTATTTGAGAGTTTCGGTGCCAGTCTACGTTTTGTTGCCACGATGAGTGGTTTAACACGCTGGCAATTCATTTATGGTGAAGTGGAGGTAGATACAGATCGCGAATTTGGTGACTATCATACAACGGCTATTGATGAGACTTGGTATAAGAGTGCGATACTGCAACATCATGCAGATCGTACCGAAAGTTTTGTGTACTCTGTAAAGCATTATAATGATCCTCTTGAGGAAAGTGAGCTTAAAGTGACTGCATCGCATGCAATCTTTCATCGGGAAGACACTAAAGAAGCTCCAGGCAACGTAGTGGGCTTTCAGTTCTCTCATGCGAAGATGTGGGAGCGATTCTTTAACATCACCGCCCATGATCATGTAAGATATCCTTTAACCAAGTTATTAAGAAAACACTGACAAATTTGGGTTTTCTAGTGCAACAAATGCTTACCCATTTGTACAGACGACGATGTGGACTGTGTGGTCATTGATAATAATGCCTATATAGTTATTGGACAAAATATAAATACCACGGGAAAATTCTTTGGTGAAATTCATGGAGATGTTATGACTGTTATGGTAGAAAAGGAAATCTTTCAGAGCATTGACGTTTATGATTATCAACAGCAATGTAAAGTGGAGTCCGATACTCAAGCCAGTGGACACAATCTCTTGCATGTAAGTTAAAAAAAGGTAAGAATGAGAGAACTTTTATAATTTGTATTCTATAATCTGCAGCCTTTGCGTCTCTTGGGCCTTGGCTGGAAGTGGTTAATTGCTAAACTCTTTTGGCAATACCAAAGAGTACAATGGTGGGTGGATGGTGCACCCTGTAAGTATCAAGAACTCCCCTGTATACCAATTCAACTATTGATCTTTCTTCTTTTACCTCTTTGTCAGTTATGGAATATACCGATGAGATTGAAGATGAGTATGTAGCCGTTGGTGATAACAATGCCGCATCGGCTGGTAAACCCAAAGAGGATGGCGATGATGGCGAAGCCATTTTCAAAGAACCTGAACCTGAACCCATCTATAAACCTTGCGATATGCGCTCAACACTCTATGCCCTCCAACCAACAAAACTTTTGGCTTTCAATGACTTTATTGAAGCGCCAATGACTCGACCATTTTTGGTTAAGAAAATTCCCAATTCCAATTTGTTGCTTGTGGTGGTGAATGTCCTAATGCCAACACGCAACATTCGACTAACAACCGAACCTCAACGTATATTTGATTATAGTCAGGTATTTCCATGCTATAAATTAAATATGAGTTTCTATGAAAGGCGAAGGCTTGAAGATTGCTATACCAAGCACAAGGATGTAAGTACAAGCCATGAATACATAATATTTATATTATAACATATTTTATATCTTAAGGAGGAACTATACACCTATTGCGGCAAGGCGTCGAGTCTGAGTCTATCGCTATACTTGATGCTGCTGACCATAATTTTGATGTTTTACCTAACGCACTGCTTTATGCGTTAGAATTATATACAAACCGATAGAAATACTTTATATACAATATACGAATCTGTTTATGTTGATTTCTTTAAGTTTAACTGTTTTAAAAATCTTTAAAAAAAAATCTAGAAAATCTAGTGAAATGTTAAACAAAACCTACAAAAAGAAACCAATATATATATAGCACAATCTTGATTATTTTTGTGGTAAAGAAGAGCAAAATAACAATTGCAACAACCTTTAGACTTGTTAAATGTACGCCAAATGTTAGGAGATTACTTACGATTTATATTATTTTCACGTTTTCAATCGAACAAGCTATATATCTCTTTACAAAGCTTAAAGATATATATATATATATATATATATAGAACCCATGTTTCATTAAACATTTTAATAATGGTACAATCTAATGCCAAATATTCAAACAAAAGAATATAAGAAAAACAAATAAAGAAAAGTGTGTAAAATGTGAAGGAACATAATTTTAATGACAATTATTTTTGTAATTTTATAAAACCAAAAAAATGGAAAACAAACTTGATTTTTTTATATATACATACATAGATGGAAAACTAAAATAAAATTAAGAATGTATACAAAATAATATAACACACTCACATAATTCTACATAGTTAACTCTGACATGAAAGTCCTTCCTTTTGTAACCCAACTGGAAATATTTCAAACAATATTCATTATCTTTTTCTATGTATACAATCAATGAGTAAAACAAAACAAGAAAAAACTATAACAAATGGATTTTAAACCTATACACAAATTATATAAATTAGTGTAAAATGTTTGTACTTGATTTCCATTCACGCGAAAGTCTTATTTAAAACGCGCACTTAAAGAACACTCAAAAAATAGGACCACCTCTGAAAAGTATTTAATACTATTTCTAACAAAAAAGCAAACCAAAAATCTTAAGTTATTGAAACAAAGTTTTCTTTTTGATTTTATCTCTTTACACTTAGCAACATTTACACACAAGAAAAAAAATAAAAACCAACAAACTGGAAGTTATCTTCGGCACACCGAAGTTTCTATGCCCTTGAAATAAATCATAATCAAACTATTCTCAAAATCCCAAACAAAACATTATATTTTTATAGGGTTAACATATAGTTGTCCGTTAATACTGAATAAAACCCAAATTGCTTTCAAATGCAACTGAAAATTAAAAACTTTTGTTAGTGCCAATCTTTGTATGAAGTTGATATAGTAAATCGATCTGTCTGATGTTGAAAAGTATGAGCAATCTGCTAATAAAATACCAATCTACATCAATTCCTTGACGTTAGTTTATATTGAATTTCCGTTTAAATCTAATCAAATATGGATATCTTTAGAAAATTTGAAATGTTGTGATAAATTCTACAAGGACATTGAAACAACTTTATGAAACAACAAACCTAATTGCCTTTGTATCGTATTTTTCGGAATGTGAAAACATTTTATGAACTTTATGAATTTATAAATAAAATTTTTTTAATTAAGATTCTTTTCAATGAAATCAAAAGAAAGAAAAAAACAAAGAAAACAATTTTGAATGAATATGAAACAGTTAACTACTAAATGTAATTAAAAACTAAAAATATAAAAAAAAAATATTACGTACTAATAATATTTATTTTTTGGAATGTTTAAACGTTGTAAAATGTAAGAAACAATTTAAATCTAAATGTTGTATACAAGGTGCGAGTCTTGAAAACTTTCATATAATTTCAAATTTAAAGATTTCTTCAATTTATTGTCAATAACTTTTTTACCCTGTATACACATTATAAGCAAAATGTCCACTAAAACTACAAAAATAAAAAAAGAAAATACAAAATTAGTAATAAAAGAAAATATTTTAAAACTTCATTAGCAAAATAATTATTAAAAAGAAAAACATTAATTCATTAGACACATAGATTCATATGCGAAAATTTTTCAATGTTTAAAACAAGAAAATGGTTTAAAACTGATCAAATATTGTACACAAAAAACCAAAGAAAAAAAATAAAGAAGCAAAGTTACAAAAGTAAATTTGAGGAAAATAAAAAAGACCAATAAATGTTTAACAAATTTGTGCGTAAAGTATTTCTGTTTTAAAATAACCCAACAAAATGTTCTTAATCTGACAAACTTTTTAAATTTCACAAAATGTAAAAACTTTATTAGTTTAATTTTATGAATTTGGTTGAGATTTACAATTTTGGGGATTATATCAAAGTGAAGGATTATACAAACTGTTTTATTTGTGAAAATTGGTTTTCGTTTTAACATTAAAATAAAACTTTGATGTAATTTTCATGGTTTGCAGTGTAACTGCAACAATAGAACTCTTTTTAATTTATCAGCATATTTCTTGTAGTCTTTTCGCTTACAATTAAAACGAACAATGACGAATTCTTAAAACAGTAAATATGCAATTTGAAAAAATATATAACATATTCCATTTATGAAAGTTTACTTAAGGTAATCAGGGTTCCATAATTTTACATGCTGTGTGTTTTCTTATTTTTTTGTACAGTATTTGTTTTATCAAGAAAATAGCTTAACAAACAAAGTAAATTCCAAATTGGAAGGAGAATATTTATCTGACAATCGAACTGAACAAAATTATTGACGTCTGATAGTTTCTGTGGTAGTATGTTGGATTTCTTTCAAATAAAAAAGGTTTAGTTATGCTACAAAACATCATTTCAACTTATACCTTTATTGAATTTAATTTATTTTCAATGCTTTTTTTCTTAATAATTGTTAACTTTCTAATAATACTTAATAGATGAAGCGGGAAAGGCAAAACTATTTTTCAATATTTAATATATTGTAGGAAAATTCTCAAATTACCGAACGCTTTTCGAAAATATTAGTAAATCGCAATTTTGTTGATACAATTTGTATAAAATACTTTTTAAAACTTAAACTTTTTACTTATTTTAACAAATTTTGTGTAAAGTTAAAGCTCGGGCTGAAATTCATTCAAGTCATTAACCTAAAATATCTTTATTTGGTAAGACTTTTCTTTGTTTATGCCCCACTTGTTGAAGACACTACGGAGTTGAAGTAATCACTATCCAACTGTTTAATATCGTGGGCAAACTGGGTAACTAACTGTGTTAAATCCTCTACATTTATCTCTGTATTATTGCCGGCCGTTGATAATTGTTCAATGGCCATTTGGATTTTATCCAACAACTCTTTATCAGCCTTGGTCTGCTTTTCAGCATGCTCATCCTCAAATTCGTGATAAACTTCTTGAGCATTCTGGACAACATGTTCAGGAAAGTTGGCAAGGCGTGCAACTTGAATGCCAAAAGATTTTTCCATGCAACCGGGTCGCACCTGATAAAGAAGTGTAAAATTGTTTGTATCTGCCACGGCAGCCATGTGGCAATTTTTCACAGTGGATAGATTCTCAGCCAATTTGGTTATTTCATGGAAATGTGTGGCAAAGAGTGTAAAACATTTGGTATCCTTCGCCAAATGCTCGGCAATGGACCAGGCTATGCCACAGCCTTCATAAGTGGAAGTACCACGCCCCAATTCATCGATAATAACCAGAGATTTGTCTGTGGCAGTCTAAGAAAAAAGAAATAGTATAAAAGATTTTCTTTAAGAAAAAACCAAGATAATTTAATGCTCACCCTAATAATGCCGGAAGTTTCAATCATTTCCACCATAAATGTGCTTAAGCCTTTAATTATATTATCGCTGGCTCCCACACGTCCCAATATAGAGTCTACCATACTAATAATGGCCTTAGAGCAGGGCACAAAAGCGCCTACATGTGCCATTAAAACAGCTGTGCCCACAGACCGAATATATGTACTTTTGCCACCCATATTGGGTCCAGTGATAATGAACATATTACAGACATCTGGGAGAGAAAAAAAGGGAAAAAGTAAGTTTGCGTTTGTTCTACGTGTAGTCGAATGACTTACCCTTTTCAAATTCTACGCTGTTGGCTATGAAACTGACATGTTCTTGCAATTCCAGACATGGATGACGTACATCTTCCAAAACTAAACGACCTGAACCCTCCTCCAACATCTGCGGACGTATGTAGGGTGTGGGAGCACTTCTAGCTGCTGTGGCAAAACTAACTAGACAATCCAATTGTGCCAGTTCATTGTTTAAAGATGTCAATGGAGCGGCATAACCCACCGCCACTTGGATAATCTCCTCCACAATTGATTGCTGCTGCTCTTCATAACGACTACGACAGCTGGCAAATTCGTCCGCGTAACTCTCTAACTTATCGGAGGTGAAACGAACGCCACCCTTGATGACATCTACAATGCGATAGTTTTTATTTTTCTTCAAAATGGAATCATCCTTTAGGGTAATTCGGAAATGATAGCCCAACTTTGCTACGTTTTCCAATTTGGCTTGCTGTTTGCCATCCAAATCTAGTTCCTCATTGCATTTGCTCTGCAGACGTTCCATTTTCGAGTATAATTCGTTCATGGTCTCTTGCAGTTCCATCAACCGACTATCGAATGAAGCCTTAACCAGATATTCACCCCTTTCAATGCCCTCAAAGTCCACCACTTGCTCAACCATTTGTTTTAGACCGGTCAAATCCTCTAAAAAAGATTTAAACGGATCACATAGTACGCTCTGCACGGTGGAGTGTTCCAGTTCTAGCAAAACCTTAAGTATTTTAGGAGTCCGTAAAATAACCTGGTAAATGCGGAACAGATCCTGCAATGTGGCCTTACGACGCATTAACTTTTTGGTTAGCATAAGGATATCTGGGATCCTTTTCAGATAATCCAAACTAAGCATATCCAAGGTATCTGGAGACTCCAAGAAACATTGGACTATGTTATGGCGATCATTAAGCAAATCCATGCTTCTTAAAGGTTGCTTCACCCATTGAGCCATCAAACGATGTCCCTGTGGAGTCCGACAGTGATCAAGAACACCCAAAATACTCTGCCAGCGGTAGGACGGTTGTGATAGATGGCTGCCTGGCTTGGGCATGATATTTAAAGCGGCCACAGCTGCCGAATCCAAATGGACAAAGCTGTTAAAGAAACAAAGATACAATTAAGACGAATTTTTAGAAAATATTTTATGTTTATTTTTACCGCTTAAGATCCAATTGTTTTAACTCGTAGTGTCCCAAATTTCCAGCATCATTGACCAAATCCAAATACTTAATTGCCACCCGTAATGCCTCGGACGCCAACACCATCTGTAGCTCTTTTAATCCATTGGCCTCTTCCTGCTGTCCCTTTTCAAACCTTAACAGACGATTTAGATCTTGCAGCAGATCATCATTTCCACTTTTTTTTGGCACTGACACCATTACCCCATTACGTTCCAACACAGTTTTCACTGACGCGTATTCCCCTTCTACTTGGGGCAACAAACTCTCCTTGGGTCCAAGCAGTACAATGGTGGCCTCGAGTTCGGTAAAAAAATCATCATCCAGAAATTCCAATAACTGGAAAACGCAGTCATTCTGCTCTACAGCAGCCACGCCCACGCGTCTTTGTTGTCCAGCCTCTATTTTGACCTGTAAGGAAATGATACTATTGCCTACTAGCACCTCCTTGTTGGCAAACAAAATATCCTCGAATTGTAGTAGATTCCCCGGAGATCCTCTGTACTCTAGCTGCCAATCAGTTCGCTTTACATAAACCTCGACGCGGAGATTTCTAACTAAGAGCAACTCACGCACAGCTAGCTCAAAGTTGACCTTAGACATGGCCACGAATTGAAGACTCTCTTTTTTATCATCTGGCAAGAGTGGATGTATGTAGGCTGTAGATTTATATACGATTTTGGCCACTAACTCCGTATCATCGCTACCGTGAACTGTATAGCAATCGGTGTGATCATAAAAACGTACTGTAGACGATGGTTTCTTTAAGACACAAGTAAATAGAGAAACAAGGTTTTGTAAAATACAGCGTCTTATTTTTGTAATCTTTTTTACCTCTCCTAATTTGGTATAAAACTTGATAAAATTACGACGAGCATTCGTATCAATATGCAGTATTGGCTCTTGCCGGCTAACAGTTACTTTGCCGTCCATTAAGTACAATTAAATTCGAATCGTTTCAACAAATTGCAAAATTTTGGCGCCTATTATTGGTCAAAAGACGCGAAAAACATATGTTTAGTGTGACCATTTGTTTCGTTACGTTAAATATTTTAATTGAATACTGCGATGTAATCGAAAAGTTAAAAGTTGGTAACTTTCACAGTGTTCACAGTTCACAAACTGTGACTAGCAAGAGAATACTAAAACTTATGGTTGCTAAGGTATTTAAAGTTTAATTGCAATTTTATGCTTAGTTATCTTACCTTTGACAAGTTTGGTTTTTCTTTCTTTCAAAATAAATTATTAGTTAAAAGATTTGATCAGCAAACCGTGATTTAAGTGGATGTACTTTCGATAAATCGCATAGATTAAATATCGCCCATCTCTACGCTCGTATGCAAATTAATAATTGAATGAATATACATATAATTAACAACAAAAAATGCAGTGACGAAACGCTTAAATCTGCAACGTTAACAAATCTCAGACATAAAGTCAAGGCCAATCTTAATGATGCAAATCAAGAGACTTGTATGCAAATCCTGCACAACCAGCTCGTTTTTTATAGCTGCAATATGGACAGTGGCGCTATTAGTTTACATGAATATGCTGAGGAGTTCCATCTACCAGGCGGGCTGGCGTATCTCAAGCAATGGAAATGACACACCCAAGGAGGAACTAAGTTATCAGGCTCGCGTAACTAGTGGATGCACCAATGCAGCTGCAGCAAATGAATCAAAAGGATCGGATTCAGAATCAAAAAATCCCGTAGAGCAATTGCAACTATTGGGTGTAGTCCGAAATAAGCAGGACAAATATATTAGAGACATAGGCTATAAACATCACGCCTTTAATGCTTTGGTCTCGAATAATATTGGTCTATATCGTGATATACCCGATACGAGACATAAGGTATGCGATCGAAGTGATACTATTGAGTCGGAGCAACTGCCTCAGGCTTCTATAGTCATGTGTTTTTATAATGAGCACAAAATGACACTGATGCGTTCAATTAAGACAGTGCTGGAGCGTACACCGGGTTATTTACTAAAAGAGGTCATTCTGGTGGACGATAATAGTGATCTTCCAGAATTGGAATTCCATTTGTTAGCGGATTTACATAATCGTCTCAAATATGATAATTTACGCTATATACGTAATGAGCAGAGAGAGGGATTAATTAGATCCCGTGTGATAGGAGCACGTGAAGCCTTAGGTGATGTTCTTGTATTCCTCGACTCCCACATCGAAGTGAATCGACAGTGGGTTGAGCCACTTCTAAGACTAATCAAAGCAGAAAACGCCACGCTGGCTGTGCCAGTGATTGATCTCATAAATGCTGATACATTTGAGTATACACCGAGTCCTTTAGTTCGCGGTGGATTTAATTGGGGACTTCATTTTCGTTGGGAGAATCTACCAGAGGGTACACTAAAACAACCGGAAGACTTTCGAGGACCTTTTCGATCACCCACAATGGCTGGTGGTTTATTTGCCATTAATCGGTTGTATTTTCAACATATTGGAGAATATGACATGGCCATGGATATATGGGGCGGGGAGAATATTGAGATATCATTCCGTGTATGGCAATGTGGCGGTTCAATTAAAATTGTCCCCTGCTCTAGGGTAGGTCACATTTTTAGGAAACGCCGTCCCTATACGTCCCCTGATGGCGCAAATACCATGTTGAAAAATTCCCTTCGTTTGGCATATGTGTGGATGGATCGGTATAAGGACTATTATTTGAAACATGAAAAAGTGTCCAAGGATTATGATTATGGTGACATTTCGGAGCGCTTAAAGCTACGTGAAAGACTCCAATGCCATGATTTTGATTGGTACTTAAAAAATATTTATCCAGAGCTACCAGTACCCGGCGAAGAGCCGAAAAAGGTCGCTGCTGCTGCTCCACTATATCAGCCTTGGCATTCCAGGAAGCGGAACTACATCGACTCGTTCCAACTTCGTTTGACCGGCTCTGAGCTCTGTGTTTCAGTTGTGGGTGCTAAGTTCAAGGGTTTCTGGAAAAAGGGCAGTTCCCTGCAATTACAACCCTGCCGTAGAACACCAAGTCAACTCTGGTACGAGACAGAGAAATCGGAAATTATTCTTGACAAACTGCTCTGTTTGGAGGCATCTGGTGATGCCCAGGTGGTCATCAACAAATGCCATGAAATGCTTGGGGATCAGCAATGGCGGCATACCAGAAACTCAAATAGTCCTGTCTACAACATGGCCAAAGGCACATGTCTACGTGCAGCTGCTCCAGCTACTGGGGCTCTCCTTAGCCTCGACTTGTGCGCGAAAACAAGTGACTCCGGTACTGCTTGGGATATTGTTCAACTCAATAAGGATGTAAAGCAATTGTAGGATACTCGAGTAGAATCAGTTGGGCAGCTGGTGCAATGCAATATATTAGACTGATAACTGTTTAAGTTTAAATTGTTTTAAGTTTGAAATAGTCAGTATTTTTGCATGAAATTTATACATTTATATAGACAACAGAACACAAATAAAACCAAAACGAACAATTTCGATGTGAAAAGGTATAACTCATGTTTATTATGTAGTCCTTATAGCAGCTGTAACTGGCCTTATAAAATCTTGGTTTTTAGATTTCAATTCCAACGTAGCAGTCACCATAGAGTTACGGTACTGCAGTGGAACTGCAGCGGTTACATCAGTAATACCGCAATGGTACTGCAGCGGAACCGCAGTGGTACTGTAGCGGTACTGCAGTGGAACTGTAGCGATACTACTGCAGTGGTACTGCAGTACTAAAGCAGTACTTCTGCAGTACTACCGCTGTAATATAGCCTGTAAAAAATTTTTTGAAAATCTGGTCGAAAATTTATTTTGAGTATTATTTAAAAGTTGTATACCTAATTAAAGTTTTGATTTTAAAAAACAAATGTAGTTTTTCAAAGTCGGCCAATATTTGACAGAGTTGAAGCCATTTAGAGATAAGGACCTTTTGGGGGCCAAAAGCATTTGCAGCGGTAGTGTAGCGGTAGTACTGCAGTAGTGTAGCGGTAGTGCAGCGGTAGTACTGCAGTAGTGTAGCGGTAGTGCAGCGGTAGTGTAGCGGTAGTACTGCAGTAGTGTAGCGGTAGTGCAGCGGTAGTGTAGCGGTAGTACTGCACTAGTGAAGCGGTAGTGCAGCGGTAGTACTGCAGTAGTGTAGCGGTAGTGCAGCGGTAGTGTAGCGGTAGTACTGCACTAGTGTAGCGGTAGTGCAGCGGTAGTACTGCAGTAGTGTAGCGGTAGTGCAGCGATAGTGTAGCGGTAGTACTGCACTAGTGTAGCGGTAGTGCAGCGGTACTGTAGCGGTAGTACTGCAGTAGTGTAGCGGTAGTGCAGCGGTAGTGTAGCGGTAGTACTGCACTAGTGTAGCGGTAGTGCAGCGGTAGTGTAGCGGTAGTGCAGCGGTAGTGTAGCGGTAGTGTAGCGGTAGTGCAGCGGTAGTGTAGCGGTAGTGCAGCGGTAGTACTGCAGTAGTGTAGCGGTAGTGCAGCGGTAGTACTGCAGTAGTGTAGCGGTAGTGCAGCGGTACTGTAGCGGTAGTACTGCAGTAGTGTAGCGGTAGTGCAGCGGTAGTGCAGCGGTAGTACTGCAGTAGTGTAGCGGTAGTGCAGCGGTACTGTAGCGGTAGTACTGCAGTAGTGTAGCGGTAGTGCAGCGGTAGTGTAGCGGTAGTACTGCAGTAGTGTAGCGGTAGTGCAGCGGTAGTGTAGCGGTAGTACTGCAGTAGTGTAGCGGTAGTGCAGCGGTAGTGTAGCGGTAGTACTGCAGTAGTGTAGCGGTAGTGCAGCGGTAGTGTAGCGGTAGTACTGCACTAGTGTAGCGGTAGTGCAGCGGTAGTGTAGCGGTAGTACTGCAGTAGTGTAGCGGTAGTGCAGCGGTAGTGTAGCGGTAGTACTGCACTAGTGTAGCGGTAGTGCAGCGGTAGTACTGCAGTAGTGTAGCGGTAGTGCAGCGGTAGTGTAGCGGTAGTACTGCAGTAGTGTAGCGGTAGTGCAGCGGTAGTACTGCACTAGTGTAGCGGTAGTGCAGCGGTACTGTAGCGGTAGTACTGCAGTAGTGTAGCGGTAGTGCAGCGGTAGTGTAGCGGTAGTACTGCACTAGTGTAGCGGTAGTGCAGCGGTAGTACTGCAGTAGTGTAGCGGTAGTGCAGCGGTAGTGTAGCGGTAGTACTGCACTAGTGTAGCGGTAGTGCAGCGGTAGTACTGCAGTAGTGTAGCGGTAGTGCAGCGGTAGTGTAGCGGTAGTACTGCAGTAGTGTAGCGGTAGTGCAGCGGTAGTGTAGCGGTAGTACTGCA
Organism: Drosophila neocordata; assembly: GCA_018903615.1. Taxonomy (NCBI): domain Eukaryota; kingdom Metazoa; phylum Arthropoda; class Insecta; order Diptera; family Drosophilidae; genus Drosophila; species Drosophila neocordata. The sequence goes on from JAEIGI010000013.1 coordinate 4,140,109, forward strand.
GTAGTGTAGCGCGGTAGTGCAGCGGTAGTGGTAGTGAGTAGTACTGCAGTAGTGTAGCGGTAGTGCAGCGGTAGTGTAGCGGTAGTACTGCACTAGTGTAGCGGTAGTGCAGCGGTAGTACTGCAGTAGTGTAGCGGTAGTGCAGCGGTAGTGTAGCGGTAGTACTGCACTAGTGTAGCGGTAGTGCAGCGGTAGTGTAGCGGTAGTACTGCAGTAGTGTAGCGGTAGTGCAGCGGTAGTGTAGCGGTAGTGCAGCGGTAGTGCAGTACTGCGGTAGTGTAGCGGTAGTGCAGCGGTAGTACTGCAGTAGTGTAGCGGTAGTGCAGCGGTAGTGTAGCGGTAGTACTGCAGTAGTGTAGCGGTAGTGCAGCGGTAGTGTAGCGGTAGTGTAGCGGTAGTACTGCACTAGTGTAGCGGTAGTGCAGCGGTAGTACTGCAGCGGTAGTACTGCGGTAGTGTAGCGGTAGTGTAGCGGTAGTACTGCAGTAGTGTAGCGGTAGTGCAGCGGTAGTGTAGCGGTAGTACTGCAGTAGTGTAGCGGTAGTGCAGCGGTAGTGTAGCGGTAGTACTGCACTAGTGTAGCGGTAGTGCAGCGGTAGTGTAGCGGTAGTACTGCACTAGTGTAGCGGTAGTAGCGGTAGTACTGCAGTAGTGTAGCGGTAGTGCAGCGGTAGTGTAGCGGTAGTACTGCACTAGTGTAGCGGTAGTGCAGCGGTAGTACTGCAGTAGTGTAGCGGTAGTGCAGCGGTAGTGTAGCGGTAGTACTGCAGTAGTGTAGCGGTAGTGCAGCGGTAGTACTGCAGTAGTGTAGCGGTAGTGCAGCGGTAGTGTAGCGGTAGTACTGCAGTAGTGTAGCGGTAGTGCAGCGGTAGTGTAGCGCTAGTGTAGTGTAGCGGTAGTGCAGCGGTAGTACTGCACTAGTGTAGCGGTAGTGCAGCGGTAGTACTGCAGTAGTGTAGCGGTAGTGCAGCGGTAGTGTAGCGGTAGTGCAGCGGTAGTACTGCAGTAGTGTAGCGGTAGTGCAGCGGTAGTGTAGCGGTAGTACTGCACTAGTGTAGCGGTAGTGCAGCGGTAGTACTGCAGTAGTGTAGCGGTAGTGTAGCGGTAGTGCAGCGGTAGTGCAGCGGTAGTGTAGCGGTAGTACTGCAGTAGTGTAGCGGTAGTGCAGCGGTAGTGTAGCGGTAGTACTGCACTAGTGTAGCGGTAGTGCAGCGGTAGTGTAGCGGTAGTACTGCAGTAGTGTAGCGGTAGTGCAGCGGTAGTGTAGCGGTAGTACTGCAGTAGTGTAGCGGTAGTGCAGCGGTGGTGTAGCGGTACTGCAGCGGTAGTACTGCAGTAGTGTAGCGGTAGTGCAGCGGTAGTGTAGCGGTAGTACTGCAGTAGTGTAGCGGTAGTGCAGCGGTAGTGTAGCGGTAGTACTGCACTAGTGTAGCGGTAGTGCAGCGGTAGTACTGCACTAGTGTAGCGGTAGTGCAGCGGTACTGTAGCGGTAGTACTGCAGTAGTGTAGCGGTAGTGCAGCGGTAGTACTGCAGTAGTGTAGCGGTAGTGCAGCGGTACTGTAGCGGTAGTACTGCACTAGTGTAGCGGTAGTGCAGCGGTACTGTAGCGGTAGTACTGCACTAGTGTAGCGGTAGTGCAGCGGTACTGTAGCGGTAGTACTGCAGTAGTGTAGCGGTAGTGCAGCGGTAGTGTAGCGGTAGTACTGCACTAGTGTAGCGGTAGTGCAGCGGTAGTGTAGCGGTAGTACTGCAGTAGTGTAGCGGTAGTGCAGCGGTAGTACTGCAGTAGTGTAGCGGTAGTGCAGCGGTACTGTAGCGGTAGTACTGCAGTAGTGTAGCGGTAGTGCAGCGGTAGTACTGCACTAGTGTAGCGGTAGTGCAGCGGTACTGTAGCGGTAGTACTGCACTAGTGTAGCGGTAGTGCAGCGGTAGTACTGCACTAGTGGTAGTGTAGCGGTAGTACTGCAGTAGTGTAGTATGCACTAGTGTAGCGGTAGTGCAGCGGTAGTACTGCAGTAGTGTAGCGGTAGTGCAGCGGTAGTGTAGCGGTAGTACTGCAGTAGTGTAGCGGTAGTGCAGCGGTAGTACTGCACTAGTGTAGCGGTAGTGCAGCGGTACTGTAGCGGTAGTACTGCGGTAGTATGCGGTAGTGTAGCGGTAGTGCAGCGGTAGTACTGCAGTAGTGTAGCGGTAGTGCAGCGGTAGTACTGCAGTAGTGTAGCGGTAGTGCAGCGGTAGTGTAGCGGTAGTACTGCGGTAGTGTAGCGGTAGTGTAGCGGTAGTGCAGCGGTAGTACTGCACTAGTGTAGCGGTAGTGCAGCGGTACTGTAGCGGTAGTACTGCACTAGTGTAGCGGTAGTGCAGCGGTACTGTAGCGGTAGTACTGCAGTAGTGTAGCGGTAGTGCAGCGGTACTGTAGCGGTAGTACTGCAGTAGTGTAGCGGTAGTGCAGCGGTAGTACTGCACTAGTGTAGCGGTAGTGCAGCGGTACTGTAGCGGTAGTACTGCAGTAGTGTAGCGGTAGTGCAGCGGTAGTGTAGCGGTAGTACTGCACTAGTGTAGCGGTAGTGCAGCGGTAGTACTGCAGTAGTGTAGCGGTAGTGCAGCGGTAGTGTAGCGGTAGTACTGCACTAGTGTAGCGGTAGTGCAGCGGTAGTGTAGCGGTAGTACTGCACTAGTGTAGCGGTAGTGCAGCGGTAGTACTGCAGTAGTGTAGTACTGCAGTAGTGTAGCGGTAGTGCAGCGGTAGTGTAGCGGTAGTACTGCAGTAGTGTAGCGGTAGTGCAGCGGTAGTACTGCACTAGTGTAGCGGTAGTGCAGCGGTAGTACTGCAGTAGTGTAGCGGTAGTGCAGCGGTAGTGTAGCGGTAGTACTGCAGTAGTGTAGCGGTAGTGCAGCGGTAGTACTGCACTAGTGTAGCGGTAGTGCAGCGGTAGTGTAGCGGTAGTACTGCAGTAGTGTAGCGGTAGTGCAGCGGTAGTGTAGCGGTAGTACTGCACTAGTGTAGCGGTAGTACTGCAGTAGTGTAGCGGTAGTAGCGGTAGTACTAGTGTAGCGGTAGTGCAGCGGTAGTGTAGCGGTAGTACTGCACTAGTGT